>PVIA01000611.1:175983-401185 GCA_004024845.1 Tonatia bakeri | reverse complement strand
AACTTTGTTCCTGTAAACCCTTCCCCTTTTCCCCTGAAACTCCCTCTTCTCTCTCCTCTGGTCACTTTCTGCCTGTCCTCTATTTCAGTGTCTTTGACTATATTTTGCTTGTTTCTTTGTTTTGTTGTTTAGGTTCCTGTTAAAGGTGAGATCATATGGTATTTATCTTTCACTGCCTGGCTTATTTCGCTTAGCATAATGCTTTCCAGTTGCATCCATGCTGTTGCAAAGGGTAGGAGCTCCTTCCTTCTTTCTGCTGCATAGAATTCCATTGTGTAAATGTACCATGATTTTTTTATCCATTCATTTACTGATGGGCATCTAGGTTGCTTCCAGCACTTAGCTATTGTAAATTGTGCTGCTATGAACATTGGGGTGCAAAGGTTCTTTTGGATTGGTGTTTTAGGATTCTTAGGATATAGTCCCAGCAGTAGAATTGCTGGGTCAAAAGGCAGATCCATTTTTAGTTTTCTGAGGAAGTTCCATACTGTTTTCCACAGGGTTGTACCAGTCTGCAGTCCCACCAACAATGCACTAGGGGCCCCTTTTCTCCACAGCCTCTCTAACACTTGTTTGTTGCTTTGCTTATGATGGCCATTCTGACTGGTGTGAAGTGGTATCTCATTATGGTTTTAATCTGCATCTCTCTGATAGCTAGCGATATTGAACATCATGTCATGTGATTTTGGATCTTCTGTATGTCCTCCTTGGAGAAGTGTCTGTTCAAGTCCTTTGCCCATTTTTTAATTGGGTTACTTGTCTTCTTAGAGTGGAGTCGTGTGAATTCTTTATATATTTTGGAGATTAAGCCCTTGTCTGAGGTATCATTGGCGAATATGTTTTCCGATACAGTTGATTCTCTTTATTTTGATACTGTTTTCTTTGGCTGTGCAGAAGCTTTTTATTTTGATGAGGTCCCATTTGTTTATTCTTTCCTTTATGTCTCATGCTCTAGGAGACATGTCAGTAAAAAAGTTTTAGTGTGATATATCTGAGATTTTCCCTCCTATGTTCTCCTCTAGTACTTTAATGGTGTCACGGTCTATATTTAAGTCTTTTATCCAGCTTGTATTTATTTTTGTATAAGTGTAAGTTGGTGTTCTAGTTTCATTTTTTTGCACATAGCTGTCCAGTTCTCCCAGCACCATTTGTTGAAGAGGCTATTTTTACTCCATTTTATGTCGCTGCCTCCTTTGTCAAATATCAATTGACCGTAGAGACTTGGGTTTATTTCTGGGCTCTCTGTTCTGTTCCATTGGTCCATGTGCCTGTTTTTATGCCAGTACCAGGCTGTTTTGATTACAGTGGCCTTGTAGTATAGTTTAGTGTCAGGTATTGTGATCCCTCCTACTTTACTCTTCTTTCTCAAAATTGCAGCCGCTATTCTGGGTCGTTTATGGTTCCATATAAATTTTTGAAGTGTTTGTTCTATGTCTGTGAAATAAGCCATTGGTACTTTAATAGGTATTGCATTGAATGTGTAAATTGCTTTGGGTAGTATGGACAATTTGATGATATTAATTCTTCCAATCCATGAACAAGGTATATGTTTCCATTTGTTTGTGTCTTCCTTGATTTCTTTCCTCAGTGGTATGTAGTTTTCTGAGTACAAGTCTTTTACCTCTTTGGTTAGCTTTATTCCTAGGTATTTTATTTTTCTTTTTGCTATTTCAAATAGGATTTTTTCCTTGATTTCTGCTTCTGCTGTTTCATTGGTGGTGTACAGAAACGCCTTTGATTTCTGGATATTGACTTTGTATCCCGCTGTTTTGCCAAATTCATTTATTAGGTCTAGCAGTTTTTTGGTAGAGTCTATAGGATTTTCTACGTACACTATCATGTCATCTGCAAACAATGACAGTTTTGTTTCCTCCTTTCCAATTTGGATGCCTTTTATTTCCTTTTCTTGTCTGATTGCTGTGACTAAAACTTCCAATACTATATTGAATAAAAGTGGTGAAAGTGGACAACCTGGTCTCGTTCCTGTTCTTAGTGGAAAAGATTTTAGTTTTTGCCCATTGGGTATGATGTTGGCTGTAGGTCTCTCATATATGGCCTTTATTATGTTGAGGAATGTTCACTCTATTCCCACTTTGCTGAGTGTTTTTATCATAAGTAGGTGCTGGACCTTATCAAATGCTTTTTCTGCATCTATTGATATGATCATGTGATTTTTGTCTTTGCTTTTGTTTACATGATGTATTACATTTACTGATTTGCGAATAGTGAACCATCCTTGCATCCCCGGGATGAATCCCACTTGGTCATGGTCGATGATCTTTTTAATGTATTGTTGGATGCAGTTTGCCAGTATTTTGCTGAGGATTTTAGTGTCAATGTTCATCAGAGATATTGGCCTGAAGTTTTCTTTTTTTGTTGTTTCTTTATCTGGTTTTGGAATTAGGATGATGTTGACCTCATAAAAAGAGTTTGTGAGTCTTCTGTCTTCTTTGATTGTTTGGAATAATCTGTGAAGGATAGGGGTTAGCTCTTTCATAAATGCTGTGTGGAACTTTCCTGTGAAACCATCTGGTCCAGGGCTTTTGTGTGTGGGGAGTTTTTGATTACTGCTTCGATTTCTTTTGCTGTTATTGGTCTGTTCTGGTTTTCTGCTTCTTTTTCATTGAGTTTTGGAAGATTATATTTTTCTAGGAATTTGTCCATTTCATCTAGGTTTTCAAATTTCTTGGCATACAGTTCTTCGTAGTAATTTCTTACAATCCTTTGTATTTCTGTGGTATCAGTTGTAATCTCTCCTCTTTCATTTCTGATTGTGTTTATTTGGTTCTTCTGTCTTTTTTTCTTAATGAGTCTGCTTAAAGGCTTGTTGATTTTGTTTATCTTTTCAAAGAACCAGCTCCTGGATTCATTAGTCCTTAGAATTGTGCTTTTAGTCTCTATGTCATTTAATTCTGCTCTGATCTTGGTTATTTCCTTCCTTCTGCTTGCCCTGGGCTGTCTTTGTTGTTGTTCCTCTAGTTCTTGTAGACATAGGGTTAGGTTGTTTGTTTGAAATATTTCTATCTTTTTTGGTATGCCTGTATCGCTATGAACTTTGCTCTCAAGACTGCCTTCACTGTGTCCCATAAGTTTGGGTTCTTGTGACTTCATTTTCATTTGTTTCCAGAAACCTTTTGATTTCTTCCTTAATTTCATCCTTGACCCATTCATTGTTTAATAGCATGCTATTTAATCTCCATGATTTTGAGTGTTTTGGGGTTTTTTCCTTGGGGTTGGTTTCTAGTTTCATTCCATTGTGATCCGAGAAAATGTTTGGTATGATTTCGATTTTCTTGACCTTGTTGAGACTTGCTTTGTGTCCTATCATGTGGTCTATCTTTGAAAATGTTCCATGTACATTTAAAAAGAATGTGTATTTAGCTTCTTTGGGATGGAGGGCTCTAAATAGATCAGTCAAGTCCATTTCATTTAGGGTATTGTTCAATGCCATGACATCTTTGTTGATATTTTGTTTGGAAGATCTGTCCATTTTTGAGAGTGGGGTGTTAAAATCCCCCCTATAATTGTGTTGCTGTCAATATCTTTCTTAAAGTCCTCTAGGATTTTCTTTATGTATTTGGGTGCACCTATGTTGGGTGCATATATATTTACAATATTTATGTCTTCTTGGTGGATTTTTCCCTTGAGTATTATGAAATGACCTTCTGGGTCTCTCTTTATGGCCCTTTTTTTGAAGTCTATTTTGTCTGAAATAAGTACTGCTACCCCAGCTTTTTTTTTCCTGTTCATTTACTTGGAAAATTTGTTTCCAGCCTTTCACTTTCAGCCTGTTCAGGTCTTTTATCCTTAGGTGGGTCTCTTGTAGGCAGCATATATGTGGGTCATGTTTTCTTATCCATTCAGCTATTCTATGTCTTTTGATTGGAGCATTTAATCCATTTATATTTAAGGTTATTATTGATAGGTACTTATTCATTGCCATTTACATGCCTGTGTTCCTCTCTCTCTTTCTTTTCCTTTCTTTCCTTAAAGCAGTCCCTTTAGCATCTCTTGCACGGCTGGTTTAGTGGAGGTGTATTCTTTTAGACTTCTTTTGTCTGGGAAACTTCTTATTTGGCCTTCTATTTTGATTGAGAGCCTTGCTGGGTAAAGTAGCCTTGGTTGCAGACCATTGGTTCTCATTACTTGCAATATTTCTTGCCATTCTCTTCTGGCTTGAAGTGCTTCCATTGAGAAGTCAGCTGTTAGCCTTATTGGGGCTCCCTTGTATGTTACTTCCTGTTTCTCCCTTGCTGCCTTTAATATTCTCTCTTTGTCTTGAAACTTTGCCATTTTAATTATGATGTGTCTTGAAGTGGGCCTCTTTGGGTTCCTCTTGATCGGGACTCTTTGTGTTTCCTGGATTTGTGTGAGTTTTTCTTTCATCAAGTTAGGGAAGTTTTCCATCATTACTTTTTCAAACAGATTTTCTATCCCTTGCTCTTCTTCTTCTCCTTCTGGTATCCTTATTATATGGATATTATTACGTTTCACATTGTCTTGCATTTCTCTCAATCCCTCTTCATTCTTCCTGAGCCTCTTTTCCTTTTTTTGCTCTTTATGGGTGTTTTTTTTTCTACTTTGTCCTCCAATTCTCTGATCCGATCTTCTGCTTCATCAATCTGCTTTTCATTCCTTCTACTGTGTTCTTCAGTTCAGCAATTGTATTCTTCATTTCCTCTTAGCCCTTGTTGATAGTTTCTATTTCCTTTTTCATATTGATATAGTTTGCAGTGAGATCGTTGTAGCTTCCCTGTAGTTTCTGGAAGCTCATTGTGAGCTGAGTTTCCTGATAATCATTGTTTTGAACTCAATATCTGATAGTTGAGTTGCCTTTATTTCATTTAGTATTATTTCTGAGGCTTCCTCCTTTCCCTTCATTTTCAGATTGTTTCTTTGTCTTCTCATTGTTTGTGAGACTCTTCTTGTTAGTCTCTGTTTCTTAAATTGATCTGTTCTGGTTCCCTGGGTTTATGGTGTGAACTTCTGTGGTAGAATACCTGTGAGATTCAGTGGTGCAGTCTCTTTCAGGTACCCTGGTGCTCACAGCTTCCTCCTACTCTTTTTTGTGATCAGTTGGAGGAGTAAGGCCAAATGGTTTAAGACAGCAAGCCAGTATTCTATGGTATTTACAGTAGCAGGCAGTGGAGAAGAGATGGGAGATCCTTTGGTTACATATAGTGTTAACCCTGATCTTCCAGCCCACTATCCACGTTTTAGAAAGTATGGAAAGAAGATAAGACTCTTATTGAGGAGGAAAGTGTTGTTTGTTGGATCTAGAAAGCTGTGAGGCTGCGGTAGGTCAGATTCTGAGGTAGGGTGGGAATAAAGAATAGTAAATAGGAGTAGTGTGTAAAAGAATAGAGATAACCCCTACAATAATAGAGTTCAGGAAATTGCAAAGTGGGCTGAGATCTGGGAGGGGTGTTGAGTAATATTTACAAGTGTATGAAATAGATCTTATTTACAGTAATATCGAGGCAACAATCTTGTGGCAGATTCTATGAGATCTAGGTAAGAAGAATAAGGAGTATAAAATCTTGAGTGGTGTACTAATGGAACCCAAGTGAGGGACAGTAAATTATCAACACACTGTGAATGACATAACAGGGGGAACCTATCAAACGACAGTATAACCAGCCAAGCAAAGAAGATTATACAGAAAAAAAAAATACCAAAATACTATTAAAATAAGAAATGTCAGAAAAGAGAGAAAAAGATAATACAAATTTGTAGTAACTTGCAGGCTCAAAAAAAGAAAAAAAAGCAGAAGATGGAATTCAGGAGAGAGAAATTTGGAGTGGAAGGAATAGCACTATGATGAAAGGAAAAGAAACATATGGAATTGAGAGATATATAAATAATGAGTTAAAAAATAAAAAGTTAGTTAAAACAAACAAGATAAAATCAAACAACAACAGCAGGATTAAAAAAACAAAACAAAACAAAACAATACAAAACCAAAAAAACCCTCTTGTTGGTTTCTAATTGGCCAGACCAGTTTTTCTGGTTAAGTTCAGCAAATCACCCACCTCTCCTCTGGGTTCACGGTGCAAACTCCAGGGATTGGGAGGGGTCTCACACTTCCCCCAACTTCACCGCTGCCGTGGGCCCCAGGAACCCGCAAAGCGCTGCGTCTTTTCCGGGTTCACAGTTTGAGAGTTGGCAATCCTGGTGGGGCGCACGCCTGCCTGGGTTCACCCCCACAGGCTCCAGATGCCCATGAACACCATGCTCTTCCCTTGTTCATAGCCGTGGGGTCTCGGTCTTCCCCAAAAGCACACACTCACCAGGTTGGGAGCATGGGTGCACAGCCAGGCCGCCCTTGGTCGCACAGACTAGGGTACTCAGTCTTCCCCAGGCTGTGTGTGGGTGCCCGCAACCTCTGCATGACTGTCTCTCCGTCCTCACTCTCCTCTCTGTGCCTTCAACCAACAAGGCCTCCCCTGCTGCTGCTCAATCCTTGTTGTCCCGGGAGGGAGTGGTGACTCTGCTCTCCCGGGTGCCCTGAGACAGACCCAGGAGCACCAGACCTGGGGGCTGAAATCTCTCTAGTCCCAACACCGATCCCTGGGCCCTTATTATCCTGAAGCAGTCTCCTTACCGTCTGTTTATTCAATGTCTGCTATAATTTTTGATGTCGTATTTTCATAAATATTGCAATATTGGTGCCCCCCTGCTTTGTTCCTCCTCAGATCGGCCAAATTCTCCCCCATGCACTGGGGAAGAGGATTACTATTCCTCCAACAAGGCCGCCATCTTCCTGAATTTCAATTTATTGCCATTTTAATGTTTATAGTTTATATTTTCTTTTTCTTAAATAAGTCCCTTTAACATTTCATTATAATAATGACTTGGTGATGATGAACCCCTTTAGCTTTACCTTGTCAAAGAAGTACTTTATCTGCCCTTCCATTTTAAATGATAGCTTTGCTAGATAGAGTAGTCTAGGTTGTAGGTCCTTGCAAGAATATTTCTTGCCAGTCCCTTCTGCAAAGTTTCCTTTGAGAAATCAGCTGACAGTCTTATAGGAACTCCTTTGTAGGTAACTCTGCTTTTTTCTTGCTGCTTTTAATATTCTCTCTTTATCTTTAACCTTTAACATTTGCATTATGATAAGTCTTGGTGTGGTCCTCTTTGTGTCCATCTTATTTGAAACTCTTTGTGTTTCCTGGACCTATATGTCTATTTCCTTCTCCACATTAGGGAAGTTTTCTTTCATTATTTTTTCAAATAAGTTTTCAATTTCTTGCTCTTTCCATTCTCCTTCCTGCACCTCTATGATTCAAATGTTGGTACCTCTTAAGTTGTCCTAGAGGCTCCTGAGCCTATTATTTTTTGAAAAAAAAATTTTTTTCTTCTTGTTCTGATCAAATGTTTTTTCTTCCTTATCTTCCAAATCATTGATTTGATTCTCTGTTTCATCCACTCCACTCTTGGTTCCCTGTAGATTTTTCTTTATTTCACTTAGTGTAACCTTCATTGCTGCCTGGGTCTTTTTTATGCTTCAGCAGTGAGTTTCCTGAGTACACTGGTAACCAGTGTTTTGAACTCCGCATATGATAGATTGCTTATCTCTATTTTGTTTAGTTCTTTTTCTGGAGTTTGTTCAGTTCTTTCATTTGGGCCATATTTCTTTGTCTCCTCATTTTGGCAGCCTCCCTGTGTTTGTTTCTGTGTATTAGATAGAGCCGCTTTGACTCCCTGCCTTAGTAGCATGGCCTATTATAGAGAAGCACATTGGTAAATTGGATGGGATAGAACCTTAGGTAATTGCCAGGATGGGGCAACCCATGTGAACCAGGTTGATTGAGTCTCTGATATGATGTCATCACTCTATGGCTCTGTTTGAGGGAAAGCTCAGGAAGGGGACAAACTCCAGAAGCCACTCCCTAGCTTCTGGAGTTTGTCCTGGAGGAAGCTGTCCCCTGGCATCACCCTGATGACAGACATTTCAGTTTCTCCCTATATGCCACTGGTGCCCTTCCAGCTTCTTCCCTAGTGCTGGAGCCCAGAGGGAGTGAGTCTGCCTAAGTCTTAAGTTGGTGCAAGCCCTTTAAGAAGAGATGCTTGAGAATCCTGTAGTTTCTTCTGCCATCCCAACCCCCACTGGTTTTTATAGCCAGAGGTTATGGGGACTTATGTTCCTGGCACTGAACCCTGGGCTGGGTGGTCTGGTGTGGTGCTGGAATCCCCCACTCCTAAGTTATCCCTTCCAGCACAAGTGGGTGTGGGACTTTCCATTCCACTTCTGTGCATCTCAACACCTCTTTGCCTCTCTTACCCCTCTGGATGAATGTGACTTCCTTAATTCCTTGGTTGCTAGACTTTCATACAGCTCAATTTTCTGATGATTCTGAGTGGTATTTGTTTTGCAGTCTAGTTGTAATTTTTGCTGTGGTTGTGCAAGGAGGCAAGCTGTGTTTACCTATGCCTCCATCTTGATTGGAAATTCCAGGGTTTTTTTCTGGTCCATGATATAGATTTTACAGGATGTGTTAGCAGTAAATAACAAAACACCTATAAGAGAGCACTCAGAAATAAGCACTCCATGACTGTTTATTCCTACTATGCTTGACTCATGCTGCAATCTGGTTCCTCCATCAACATGGTATATGCCTAAATACCCATGTGCCATCTCTCCCTCTGTCAATGCACACTCTTCTCTTTTCACCCTCTAATTTTAAATTCCTCGAATATGGTGCCTTCTCAGATTGTGTGTAAGTTACACAATGGTAAAAACAATCTTAGTTCCCTTGCCCCCTGCCTTCACCATTTAAAAATTCATTTTATTCTGGAAAATTTCAATTATGTGCAAATTTGGATAGTATCATCAACCCCTCAGTATTCATCCATCCTCAACAATTTTCAACATATGGCAAATTTTGTTTCTTCCATACTCCCACCAAATCCCATATTCTCCCACCACACACATATTGGATTACTTTGAAGCCAACTGCCTTCAAAGAATCATATCATCTTATTTGTAAATATATCAATATGTACACAGTGTTCTAATAAATGTGTAAGAAAGAGAATGGTTCTGTGGAAAGATTTTTAGTAATGATGGGGAGAGGAAGGGCAAGCAGGATGGGGTAGACTAGCAATATAAGTCCCTGAGAGAAAGGAATTCTTTTCAAGTTTTAAAATTTTAGAAATTCTGTATGAGCCAACACTCTGTAGCTGAACAAAGTACATCTTTAGGCAAAATCTGGTCAAAAGGGCATAAGTTTATAATCTTTGCTAAAAATAATAAATAGAGAGAGGGACAAGTAGGAAGGATGGATTCATAATGGAGTCTGGTTAAGAGAATAAATTCTTTCTCCAATTACCTGGTAAACCTATGAGTTTAAGTAGTTTTTCACTTTGTAGTGCTCATAATAAAAAAAAAGTTCAAAATACATTTTGCTTAAATCTTGATTGACAATAGAAATGCTATGACCATTCAAAATCAATACAATCTGGCTTCCAACACCAACATTCCACTAAATGTACTCTTGTTAAAGTGACCAATTTTGCCAAGTCCAACTGAATTGACCACTTCCTCCCATTTGGTTTCCAGCACATTTTCTCCTGGTTTTCTCTTTATTACACTGACCATTCCATTTCACATACCCAGGATTTGGTCTTGAACTTTATTGTTTTTTTTAACATACACATACTTATTTTTAGCTGATTTTACCTAGTTATGTGGCTTTTAAGTATTATGTAAATACTGATAATTCTTAAATTTATTCTAGCTTTCACTTCTCTCTGAGGTTCTTCACACCCTTACACATGTTTATACATACATAGTTACATTTTAGAATGAATTTTACTGATATAAAGAATATATTGCAGAAACTTATAAATAATCATAAAATAGACAATATTACTTATTTTAAATTCCATATCACATCAGTTCTTACAGAACTCTTTCACTGATTTTCATATCCAACCTATAGTTGCAAATAATAAGCAAGTATAGTTCAAATATGAACATTCCCTAATTCTTTTTTTATGTCAATAAGTAAAATGACACTAACCAGTCCCAGTATGAGGCGTGATCCCACAAAACTGAAATTATCTTCTTGAGGGCAGGCCCCTGTAGTACAGGCTTTCCCTGCTAGGTGCATGTTCTAGGAACCCAGCTAGCCTTATTGTTACAGGCTGCATTCTGCTTCAGTGAAATTTTCTGAAGATTCTTTCTACATGTTTGCCCATTCATGATGGGTGATTTACAAGTGTACTTACTCACACCACACTGAGCGTTCAGCAGTTTTTTACCCAAAACACATGAACCCCATGCTTCTCCTTCCCTATTCACATGGTTTCACCCAAACTGACTTTTCTTTTGTTTCCCCAGATGAGAAAAGTCCTCAAAGGAAAATATATTGCTAATATGGAAGAGGTGAAACAAAAAATGGCAGAAGCACTAAACGTCATAAAAATCAACAAGTTCAAAAACTGTATTAAGCAGTGGAAAAAATATCTTGATAGGTGTATTGTATCAAATGGAGAGCACTTTGAAGGTGAGTGAAGTTTAAACATGTAAGAATAAATATACGAGTTTTTAATAAATAAATCTCAGGGTCTTTTGGGTCCCCCCTTGTACTCCACTACTTGAATTCCCCCCATTCTTGCCTTATGATAACCTTGTTCCTACTTCAGGACTTTTGCATTTACTGTTCCTGTACCCTCCATCAGTTGTTCACTAGACTGGCTTCTCTGATCCCAGCTCAGGTGTCACAGAGAGGCCTTTTCTGACCACCTGAATCAAGTAGCTTTACTTACTTTAGCTACCCTATATCCTGTTCTTTATTTTTTTCATAGAGATTATCAGTTCTGAAAAAGCAAGGTATTTATCTATGCCTGTATAATGTATTCGAATGGATGATTCATACTTATGGCACAAAATTCAAACAGTGCAAAAGTATACCCAAGGAACTTCTACTTGCAGGAAGATGGAATAGATGTACTTTTTCCAAATACAACTAACACCTCTGGGCATAATATATACAACAGGTTTATGAAGGTTCTGGTAGGTAAAGAAAAAGCAGACCAGCTAAGGACTTCAGGATCCAAAGAATGATGACATGGTGGTGAGTTCCCTGGGTTTTCTTTTTGCTGCACATATCCCAGAATGAGTACTGGAGAAACTGTCAACATGGAAATGCCAGTGAGCACTGACAAAAAGATCCAGCAAATGTCTACACTCCCTTGAGCTGAAGGACCAAGAGGAGGGCAGCCGAGCAAGTCAGAAAACTTAGAAAATAACCAATTTACTACAGAAGGAACTATAGCCCATCCCATCCATGCCAGCAAAGGCCATGTTGGGAGCCTGGACTTTACCCAACTATAGCTTTATCCCTATAGGCTGTTCTCTCCATAGGTAAAATTTGTTAGGATTCCCAATCATTTCGTTGTCCCTGCTTGCTTGGACACACTCAAAATCACCCAGCTAAAGCCAAATCCTTTCTTATACTCTCTTTCTGAGACACTGCACAGTTCCCTTACAGTTTTTTGTTTGCAGCAAAATAATAATAATAATAATAATAATAATAATAATAATAATAATAAACTCCACTTCTCTGACTACAGATATTTCTGATAGTCTTTGGCTAAAGAGCATTAACATTGTGAAGTGGGCATATTCTCTCTTACTATCATTATTTCTCAAATGATAGTAGGTTATATATGCCATTCTGTTCTTCCTTTTATTTCACTTAATAATTTATTTCAAACATATTATATATTAGTATATACAGATCTGCCTTGTTCTTTTTAACAGGTGCATAATAATTCTAAGCTATAAATGTAAATTAAATATTTAACCTGCCTTCTGTTCATGGAATTTAGTATTTTTCTAATCTTTTTCTTTTATAAGCTATAAAGAATAGCTTTGCACATACTTTATGCATAAGTACAAGTAGATGTACTGGATAATTTCTGGGAAGTATATATTCTAGTTCAAAGGGTAAGTGAGTTTGAAATTTTGATACAAATGATCTCCAAGTCTTTCCAAAGAGGTTACCTCTAATTACCCAACCATCAACAATGTTTAAGAAAGCCTTTTCCTGCTGAATTTCCATGTAAATTGTAATTCCAAACTTAGATCTTTTCAAATCCAGTAGGTAAAGATTTGTATCTCACTGTAGTTTATTTGAGCATTTACCTTATTTTTAGAGAAGCCAAACAGGTCATGTTTGATGCCATTTTTAAATCTTTTTATGTGAGCTATCTCTGTATACATTTTAGGTTCTGTTATAATATAGAACTATACTATGGTACCTATAACATTATATAATGTGTAATACATTATTTAACACATGTAAACTTTTATTGTATTTCACATAGTATTTTATATTCTATTTTACCTGAAGGGTTTATTATATAGTATTCTATTTTACTTGCAAGGTTTATTATATAATTTGGAAATGTGCATATATTTCTTCCCCCCATCCTATGAAAGCCACTATTGTAATCCTTGGCTTCTCTTATCTACATTCACTTTAATATTCAGATATTAACTGGTATAAATCCTAAACATATTTTTTCAGTATTTCCCTTCATTTGTAGTTACTAGTTACCACATTTTACTTTTCTGTCAAAATACTTTTAAAATTATTATTTTTGTTTATAGCCTAATTCTCCCTCCCTCCTTTTTCCCTTCCTCTCCCCACTCTCCTTTTTCTCTCTTTGTATTAAGCTGTTGCCACAGTAATCACTTCATGTAATTAAATGCCCTAATTTTGCAAGGAAAAATAAGAAATTTTCAGGAACATTATGATTTATTAAACTAAAAAAAAACATTATTTCCCTCATGCTCTTGATGTCTGCCTATAGTACGTAGGTGGTAGCTAAAAATAACCCTATTAATCTTCTCTATAATGTATTCAGTAGCATGTTTAGTGCCTCATTACTAATGAGAATTCATTTTTAAGAAAGCAAAATCCTTTGTTTCTAACCGTTCTGATAAGGACTCCATTTGGGTTCAAAGATATGCTATGGATCTATAAACATGAATATCTTAATAAAACCTGTTTAGTTTTTAAAAACATAGAGACAAATAAAGAGGTTATGAAATTTCTTCTTCTTTGGCCAAAGCTCACAAAAGCTGGCTACCAGAATACTGCTGACTTCTGAATATTCTGATTTGAGGAGTAGATCTGAGCTTAATAAATCATTTTCAGTTTTATGCAATGCTTCATAGGAAAACTTCCAATCCATCAAAGTAACCCAAAAGGCTAGATGGCTTACTTATAAGTGGAAAGTAGTTTCTTAGCAAGGATTTATGGATCTGCTTCATTATACTCCTCAGCATAATTTGGTCTTGAACCCTTCACTCCTTCTAGTCAATAGTATTACAGTCTACTGTGTTCACTGCTAGAAGCTGGAAGTGTGGATAATCCTATATGTGATGCATTATATATTGCCTTTAGCTCTGGACTCCATGCTTTGGAACAAACTGTGGTCCTTCTGTAGCTGCACTCAATATGAGGTGAGAAATCTTAGGGCCCTAAGGAGATATTACCACCTGGAGAGTAGTAGCAGAATATGCCACCTCAAACCATGCCTCTTTGACATAAAAAGTATTTTGAGATGAAGGCAATTATGAAACAGTAAATGTAGGAAAAGCTTTCTAGACCTCTCCCTTTTTCTCCCTAAAGGTAGGATATAAATTTTCCTTCTACTGGAGACAAACTCTTCTTAGCCCAGAGATGGCACCAGGAATCTGCAAACAAATCTTATTTCATTAGTTTCCTTCCATACATTCATCTTCCCACATATGTCACCCTAGGATGCCTTTGTAAGGTCCTGTCATTTCTTACAAAGGATAGATAAGTGGAAGTTCACCTCTTTGAGTTACTCATTTTCCCTACATAACTCCCATATGTACCATCAGGTATACATGTTAATAAACTTGCTTGATTTTCTCTTGTTAATCTGCCTTTTATTATAGAACTCACAGGCAAGAACTCAGAAGTGTGGAGGGAAAATTATTTTTCTTCCCCTACACATCCAAAGTCCACATGCTCTTTTCTGTACCAAACTCCAGATACTTGGCACCCCAGTATTCCCTACCAAAATGGGCCTGAGCCTGCCTCTAAAGCTGTTGCATGGCAAGAACAGTGCCATTGGAGTGTATAGCCCTAAGCCCAAGGGTGGTCAAGTGGTTACTATTTGTCAAGAGTGAGAATGGAGCTGGGATCTGCAGGCTGGCGTATCCACACACAGTGAGTGCAGACCCCTCACAGTGTGGGGCAGAGCTGGAAGATGGAAGAAAAGGTACAGTTGGTCTGGCTCTTTCAACATTACCAGGATCCAGTGTGGAACATCAAAGAATCAGAATTTTAACTTAAAACTTGGACTTGAGGTCATTGTAAACATATATTATCAAAGTAGGAGGACAGAATGTATTTTATTTAATAGCTTGCTAGCTTGACTTATAACTTTTAAATATTTATACATAAGGTTATGGAGCCTCACTTGTATTAGCCCCACAAATATTAAGGAAGTGCCTGGTGACTAAGTTCCTTATCCTCTACTGGGTCTTTTATCCTGACTGCAGATTATTCCATTTACTTTTTAAATTATTCATAGAGGGTAATATCCAGCAACTCTAATTCTTTTAGAGGAGAATTAACATTTACTGATTGCCTTATATGAAAACTTTACATGTCAGCTTATTTAATCTTCATGGCAACTCTGTGAAGTGTGTGGAAGCCCCATCAGAAAGATGAGGAAATGCAAAAAGTAATTTGCCCAAGATGTCACAGATAATAAAACAGCTAATTGGCTTCATCAAGCCCTCCACTCTGCCTCTAGTGATCCTTTCCCCCACCTTCTAAATTTTAGTGGATATCCTTATTTCCTATTTTACTAAGAAGGTGGAACCAGGTACAGTGAAAGTCCAACATTGTCTTCTACCTCACTATCTCTTAGTTTGTTTACCCTACCTCTCTTTCTTTGCTGTATCTTCCTTCTCTTTAGATTATTGTCTATTTTTGATTCTCTTACTTTGTTTACCCTACCTCTCTTTCTTCGCTCTATTTTCCTTCTCTTTATTTAGATTATTATCTGTTTTTGACTCTAAGACATCTATGTCTAGTCGTATCACATTTTCTTCTCCCTTACTCGCATCTTCAATCTGTACTTCTCCACTGACTTCTTCTCCTCTGATAAAGCATTCCTAATTCTAAATAAATTATGAAAACAACTTTCTTTGACTTACAGATATCTTTATTAATTCCTCAATTTTGTCCTCTTACAGTCAAATTTCTTCAAAGTGAAGTTAATTCTCACTGCTTCATCATTCCTTAACCCTTTACAATCTAGATGATTTTTCTTAGTTCTACAAAAATTGCAAACAAAGACCTTTGAGAATAACATTTTTATGGATTACATATTTAATATAGTGAGTAATGTACACTAATCTTAAGTGTGCTGTTAGATGAATTTTACATGTGCATACACCCTTGTAACCACCACTCAGATCAAGATATAGAACAGTCCAACAACCTCTACAGTTTCTTTGTACATTTCAGTATATACCACCGCTAGTACTCCATTCCTACTCGCCCAGAGGTAACCACTATTCTGATTTATATAAACATTGATTAGTTCTGCCTGTTGTTGACCTTTATGTAAATGGAATAATGTACTACATATTCATTTGCACATTCTCTTTTGTATCTGATTTATTTCAGTCCAAACAATATCCATGAGTATGAATCTTGTTGTTGACTCTACCAATACTTTGTTTTTTTCTATCACTGGTAGTATTCCATTGTATGACTATATATCAATTTGTTTGCCCTTAACCTGTTAAAGAAAATTTGGGTTATTTCCAATTTGGGGTTATTATGAATAAAACTGCAATGAATATTCTTTGCACATCATTATTTTTGGGTGGACATACTACTACTCATATATGTAAGTAGGAGTGCAATTGTTGTGTCATAAGTAAGTGAATGCTAACATTAGTAGAGACAATTTTACAAAGTGGTTGTATCATTTTATACTAATATCAGCAATGTTTGAGAATTTGTCTATATCCTTACCACCCTTTAATAGTCAGTTTTCAAATTTTTTTCATTTTCAGATAGTTTTAACTTTTATTTTTTTAATTTAATTATCTTATTGTTTATGCTATCACAGTTATCCCAATTTTTCCCCTTTTGTCCCCCTCCACCCAACCCACTCCCTACTCCTATAGTCAATCCCCACACCTTTGTCCATGTCTGTGGGTGATTCATACAAGGTACGTCCAGAAAAAGTCCAGCCATTGTTAATATAACAAGAATGGTGTGTGCAACATTGATGTAACCTGGCAGCCAAGGAGAGTGGACTGGAATGCATATGGCTGAACAATGATGACTTCACTGTACTAGTCAGTGGGGGCAATAGAGCCACTGAGTGAGCATGTGTACTGTGTGGCCATTACATTTAAAATGACTGAGTGAGTAGAGCAACAAATCTGCATCAATTCTTGCATTAGCCTTGAACATTCCTCTGCAGAAACCATTCAGATGACTCAGAAGGCCACAGTCATGGGCAACTGGTGATTGGCAGCTTCATCACAACAACATGCCTGTTTATGCATCATGTCTGGTGTAGAGTTTTTTTGTAAAACATTAAATCATCCAGGGAACTCAGCTCCTCTGCAGCCCAGATTTGGCACCCTACAACTTCTGGCTTTTCCCAAAACTAAAATCACCTTTGAAAGGGAAGAGATTTCAGAAAGTTGATGAAATTCAGGAAAATACAACAGGGCAGCTGATGGTGATTGGGAGAACTGTGTGAGGTCCCAAGGTGCCTGCTTTGAAGGGACTGAGACGTTATTGTCCTATGGACAATGTTTCTTGTATCTTGTATCTTGTCCAATAAATGTCTCTACTTTTCACATTATATGTCTAGACACCTTCTGGACGGACCTCATATATAATCTTTGACTAATCCCTGTGCTGGTGAGGATGTAGACTAAAGGGGACCCTAGTGCATTGTTGGTGGGAACACAGATTTGTGAAGTCACTGTAGAAAATAGTATGGAATTTTCTCAAATAATTAAAAATGAAACTACCTTTTGACCCAGCAATTTACACTGCTGGGAATATAACCTAAGAATCCTGAAACAACAAGTGAAAAGAATATATGCACCCTATGTTCACGTGGTGCTATTTACTAGAGCCAAGATTTGGAAACAGCCTAAGTGCCCCACAGTACATGAGTAGATTAAAAAACTGTGGTCCATTTATACAATGGAACACTATATAGCAGTAAAAAACAAGGAATTCTTACCTTTTACGACAGCATGGATGGAACTGGAGCGTATTATGCTAAGTGACATAGGCCAGTCAGATAAAGACAACTTAATATATGATTTCAGTCATATGTAGAATCTAATGAACAAAGTAAACTAATGAGCAAAATAGAGCTGGAGGCATAGAAACATGGAACAGATTGAGAGCTGTAAGAGGGGAGGGTGAAGGTGAGGACTGGTTGAAAAAAGATGAAGTCTTTAAAAATTTTTTAAATTTATTTTTATTTTAGCCATTTTGGTGCATGTAGAATAACATTCACTGTGATTTTAACTTGCATTTCCTGATAATTAATGATGTTGAACACATTTTCATATGTCTATGGACCATTTAAAATATCCGCACCCGATGGATAGCGGAGTGCCTATTCAAAACTTTTGTTGCATGTTCTTATTGGGTTTCTAGTCTTTTTATAACTGATTATAATGTTCCATCAGAAACTGTATTATAAATGTTTTCTCTCAATCTGTGGTTTGCTGTTTCACTTTTCTAATGGTGTCTTTGATGAGTAGAAATTTTAAATTTTGATGATATATAATTTATCATTTTTAATTTTATGATTAATGCTTCTTAAGTCTTGTTTAAGAAATCTTATCTGCCTCAAAGTTATGGAGATATTATTTTATGTTTTCTTTTAAAACTTTATAACTTTTTCTTTAACATGTAAAATCCTGATGCATTTGAAGTTAGTTTTTGTATAGAATCAGATTCTTTTTTGTGTGTGAGTAATATCTGGTTTCTGCAGCAGCATTTATTATAAGGTCTCCTATTTATCATTGAATTGTCTTAGTGCCTCTGTAGTGAACTAACTGACTTTATGAGTAGGTTTACTCTATTGATATATATTTTTAATCCTGTCTCCAAAGCCATACTCTCTTAATTGCTGTGATTTACTAATTTTGAAAACCAGACATCTTTTCTAAATCCTTACTGCTGCTCATCTTCTGTGAAGTGCTTGAATTTGCAAACCACTTACACTTTCCATGGGAAAAGCGTAGGCATTGGAGCCAGGCAGATTTGTCTTTAAAATATAGCTCTGTCACCACTTGATGGTGATGTGGGATCAAGGAAAAGTATAAGGAAAAAATACACAGAACTTGGAAATTACGCCAAAGTGTCATGTATGTCATTGTGGAACACCATTTAGTAGATTTATCCGATAATTATTCAATTCTCTTGGAGGTTTACCTTTGTTTGATTTGTTATTTGGCATTGACTAGGGCTAAGACTGTATAAAATACTAACTTGTAGATTTTTGCCTTATACAGATGCAGTGTTAGTCTGGTAGAGAATTCCAAAGGCTATTCTAGTTTATTTTGACCTGTACAACATAAACCTGTAGGACACTGTAACTTAGCAAATTTACTTTAGCATGCCTTTTGTGACTTTCTATGGATACTCAGTTTCTGTAATTTTTCTGTGAACCAGCTTTATCTTCTTGCTGACTTCCTCACTAAAGAGTTAAATAGATTTGGAGGCAACTTCATTCTTTATTTGTATAAGTCATATCTTTAAATTTGAAAACTATACTTTGACAGTAGTGAGGATTTAAATGTTATTTCAAGAAGTTACGTGAACTGGGTGACTGGTGATGTCATTATCCAAGATAGAGAATACATGTTTTTCAGAAGAAGGTAATGATTTTGTTTTGTAATATTAATTTCTATCAAGAAGGAAACTTAGGTTTGAACACTGAAAGTAGAGGGCTAGAGGGGAAAAAAGGAAATTTTGGAGGTGAGAGGGCCAAGGGGCAGTATGAAAGTATTAAGGACAATTCTGAAAACAAAAAACAAAAATACCCCAAAAAACATTTAGGAATTGGATCAAGAAAAGCTATCACAGGAAATTAGGGAGGAGTAGTGAAAAGCAGCCATGAGCAATTTTAAGAAATGAATGGTCAACATGCAGATGTGACCCAGGGGACAACTAGGATGGGAATTGCCAAGATGCAACTGAACTTAGCAATTAAGAAGTCTTTGGTGACTTAGTAAAAGCACTTCCAGTAGAGAAGTAAGGATGTAAGTCAGATTTGCTGTGGGTTGAGAGAAAAAAAGATATGCAGAAAATAGATGCTGTAAATATAGATTAATGTTTCAGGAAGTTTGGCTCTGAGACCTAAATCAGGTCATCATAATTCACTGCTTATAACCTGATGATGGATTTCCGTTACACTTGAAATAAAATTCATCCCCTCATCATGGCCTATTAGCCTCTATATAATTAAGACTCTACTTATCAATCTGACTTCTTGTACCATCTTGCCACTCTTTTTATGCTTTACATTACTGAATTCTTTCCTTTCCTCAAATATACCAACCTTGTTCTTATCTTAGGGCCTTTCCCTTTGCCACATCCTCTTTTTGATATAATCTCCCTTCAGACTTTTGCAAAGCTTGCACAATAATGAGGGCATACCTGTCAGATCTCCCTTTAAAAGAATCAGCTGTGAGGAGCAGAGCTAACACCTTCCAGCTGCCTTACCTTCAAATCCACTCATGCTAAGGCCACACTCACTTTTGGCTGCAGCTAGCTGATGACCAAGTACAGTATATAGATGCTAGAGCTTGGTTATTCCTGCCTAACATAAGACTCCTCTACATGGCAATTTTTGTTCTGGGGATCCTTCTTGGTTTAAGATTTTATCACAACTGCATTGCACTCTGAAGCTTTTCCTACCCAATCCTCCTTCCTTCCAGCTCTCCTTTTCTTGGGGACCGCCCTGCCTGGTCTCAGGAAGCTGTGACCCCCTGTGACTTAGGCTGAGTGAGCGACCTCCGGACCAGGAGCCACTAAGGAGACAAAACTTATCCCCCTGGCATGAACGCTACCTGTTTGGTGCTTGGCCTTTAATGTTTGATCAGTTAACCAATGACAGGTAAAAATTCTCTAGGATAGAGAATGGACCTAAGACAGGTGCTGATCACGTAAAGGCCTCTGGAATGAGACTCACAAGGCTGTGGAAATGAAAGGGCTGTGGAAAGGAAGGGGTGATCAACATCAACCCCTGCCCCCTCAAAGCCTGAGTCTTTGTACTTAGATATGAGAAATCCAAGTCTCCAGGCTGCCTCTGTCTCCTGCCCTTCTCAGGGCTAAGCAAAGCGCCAAAGGGTGCAGCTCAGACCCGAGACGGGGGACCCCCGGGGTAATCAGGCCTGGGACATAGAATATGCAAGATCCTGTGAGATCTGTTTGCTGGAGGATGTTATTAACTTAGAATTTGAAGGCATAGACAGGAAACCAAAACTAGCCCTTTGAGTCATATAGTCCTTTCATATGATAAAACTCCAATCTCTGCCCAGAATCAGCAGGAGCTCTGTAAGCATCTTTGTAAGTTACCTGTCCCCTTTGATCCTTTGTGCCAGACTGTGAATCCACAAACTAAGTCTACTTTCTCAATAAAAACCCACTGGGGTAAAGGAACAGTGCGCTCCCTACTGGAGAGGGTGGCCATGTTCTCTATGTCCCCAAAGAATTATGTTCGATTATGTGTATTACCAGTGTTTAATGAACATCCGCAGCTGAGATGAATACCACGGGATGGTCGGGACGGTATTCTTTCACATCCTTTCCCAGGTGTCAGAACTGTACTGTGGTTTGAAGATTCTCCTGCCTTCTGCTTGCCACATCTTTATTCCTCATGGGTGCATTTCCTAGTCTCTTTCACAACCAATCTTACCTTGTCATCTAGACTTCAGAGGACCTGATCTGACACAGCTGGTAATCATTTAATATCTCAGCTCAAAAGTCACATTCTCAGAGACCTCAATTTTGTAAGACTCAATTCCTGATCAGCTCCTATCTCATTCTCCTGTCTTATTTTCTTCATAGAATTTATTACTGTACATTTCAATTTTTTAAACTCATTTTTGTATACTATTTTAAAGTAAATTATAGACATTTTGAACATTTTACCTCAAAATACTATACTTTGCATCTCTAAAAAAGAGAACATTTGCATAGATGAACAAATGTTATTAGAGTGCATGACAAAATTAATGGTAATTTCTTTATATCATCTAATTCCCTGTGCATATTTAAATTTCCTCACTTGTCTCCGTAATGCCTTTTACAGCAACTTTGTCTAAATCAGTATCTAATCCAGGACAAGGCATTTATCTGGTTATAATGACTTTTAAATCCTCTTTAATCTAGGTCAGTCCATTTTTTCCATGCACTGATTTACTAAAGAGGATGACAGTTGTCTCCTATAGAATGTATTACTTTTTGGATTTGTTCCTTCATGGTGCCTTTTGTTTTGAAAGTGGTTTCTTTATACCCTATGTTTCATATAACTGGGAAAGTAAATATTAATGTTTAATTAAATTCAAGTTAAACATTCCTGGTTAAATGAGGTAAGAAGGTTGGATATTTCACATTGAATTACAGCAGCAGACATACAATATCTGGTAATGCTCTAACTGGCAATATTAACTTATGCCACTAAGTTATACTGGTAAAATTACATTTTCTCTTTTGGAACCACCAAGTCATCTTACATGGTGTTACTTTGGAAATATGTGAAGATAACAGTTATCCATCACAAACTGAAGATCCTACAATTTTCTAAATGCAGTTTACTTATCTTTAATCCCATGCTTTTGTGTGCTTATTTATATTGCTTAATGAGTCTTTGCAATTCAGAAATGTTTCATTTTCATACAGTAAAATCTGTCAATCTTTTCCTATTAAATTATCCTTCCAGGGCTGCCATAAGAAAATACCACATACTGGGTAGATTAAACAACAGGAATTTATTTACTCACAGTTCTGGAGGCTAGAAGTTGAGATCAATGTTCCAGCTGGGTTGGTTTCTCTGGAGGCCTCCCTCTTTGGCTTGAAGATGGCTGCTTTCTTGTTGTGTCCTTACATGGCTTTTACTCTGTGTGAGCATATCCTTCAGTGTTTCTACCTCTTTCTTAAAATACATCAGTCTTCTTAGATTAGGACTCCACCATTATGGTCTCATTAAACTCAATTACCTCTTTAAAGGTCCTATTTCCAAATAAAGTCACATTGGGGGTTAAGGCTTCAACATAGGAATTTTGAGGAGACACAACTGAGTTCACAACTTATATAGTATCTGGCTTTTGTGTTATATTTACACAGGAATTCATGACTGTATTAGTATAAAAGCACTTCCTCTAACTCTGCTGTAGTAGTTTCAGGACTTTATTTTTATTATTAAATAATTCATCCATTTGGAATTTATTTTGGTGGTAAGTATGTAGTATATGGACCCACCTTGACCTTTTTACCCATGGCTACCTATAGGGAACCATTCCACGTGGTGTGGAGAATGTAGCCCAGCCTCTGATTAGCAAAACCTATGGGGAGCAAGGTCGGCACACAGGACCCATGCCCACGGATAGGTTTTCCCATGGGGAATCAGGCCTGCATTGTATATAGGCTGCTTTGAGGCTTGCTTTTGCTAAAAATTCCTTGCCCTGAATTGAGGCAGCAAATGTTTACTGCCTATCTTTAAAGTAACTTCCTAAAATCTGTGCTAAACCTCCCAAGGATGAGTGTAACCAGTTCAACCACTTTTTCTTTTACATTTGCAAATATCCTTTTTCTTCATAGTAATTAGCAACTTCCTCTCCTTTGTTATCTGTAACAGGCAACCACCTAAAGCGAACCTGTGCATGCATAGTAAATGAGGGCCATCCTTGACATAATGTGCCCAGAAAAGCAATAAAAGCTTGTCCAGGCAGGGGCCAGGACCCTCTCTCTCTCTCTCTTTCTGGCCCTCTCTCTCACTCAGAGAGTGGCCATGCTGTCCTTTTTTCTCCACAGCTCTTCTGTAGTTCATGTGAATTTGTTCATTGCGTCCACAACACATGGAGCCTGAAGGCTGGGGTCCGCATCAGCTACCCAATGGTCCCAGTATAATTCATCTAACTCTTAGGATAGAAGCAATAGCCTAGATATAGTGTTGTCATAGACTAGATTGGAACTTTTAAGCCAGAAAGAAAATCATAATTCTAGAAATGGGGCTTATAATCAACAATGAAAAGAAAGCAACAAGATATGCCCCAGGTATAAAGCAACAGGAAAGAGAGATTCAATGTAGACTGTCTTTATTTGCACATGACATGATGCTGTATATAGAGAACTTTAAAGATTACACCAAGAAACTATACCAGAACTGACAAATGAATTCAGTGAAGAAGCAGGATTCAAAATTAATATCCAGAAATCCATTGCATTTTTATATGACAATAATGAAGTAACAGAAAGGGAAAGCGAAAAACAATCCCACTCACAATTGCTTCAAAAAGAATAAAATACCTAGGAATAAACCTAACCAAGGACATCAAAGACCTGTATTTGGAAAATTATAAAACACTGAAGAAAGAAATTGAAGAAGATACAAATAATTAGAAACACACACTGTGTTCAAGGATAGGAAGAATTGACATTATTAAAATGTCTGTGGTACCCAAAGCAATCTAGATTCAACACAATTCCTATCAAGGTTCCAATGATATATTTCACAGAACTAGAACAAGCATTTCAAAAATTTATATGGAACCACAAGAGGCCCCACATAGCAACAGCAATCCTGAGAAAAAAGAACAAAACTGGAGGGATAAAGCTACCTAATATCAAATGATACTATAAGGCCATAGCAATCAAAACAGCATGGTACTGGCATAAAAACAGACATATAGATCAATAGAACAGAATAGAGAGCCGGGAAATAAACCCACATCTTTCTAGTCAATTAATGTTTGATAGAGGAAGCAAGTACATACTATGGGCTAAAGACAGTTTATTCAATAAATGGTGTTGGGAAAATTGGACAGATACATGCAGCAAAATGAAACTAGACCACATTTTCACACCACACACAAGAATAAATTCAAAACTCATTAAAGACTTAAATATTAGACCTGAAACCATAAAATCCTGGAAGAAAACATAGGCAGTAAAATCTCAGACATTGCTCATAGCAATATTTTATGTGTTTTATCTCCCCAGGCAAGGGAAACAAAAGAAAAAAATAAACAAATGGGAATTCATCAAGCTAAAAAGGTTTTGCACAGCAAAGGAAATCATCAACAAAATAAAAGGAAAACCCACAGAATGGGAGAACATGTTCACCAATACATCTGATAAGGAGTTAACATCCAAAATTTATAGAGAACTTACAAAACTCAACACCCCAAAAACAAACAATCCAATTAGAAAATGGGCAAAGGACCTGAATAGACACTTCTTCAAAGAGGACATACAGATGACAATAGACATATGGAAAGATGCTCAACATCACTAATCATCAGAGAAAGGCAAATTAAAACCACAATGAGACATCATCTCACATATGTATGAATGGCTATCATCAATATATCAACAAACAACAAATGCTGGTGAGGATGTGAAGAAAAGGGAACCCTTTCGCACTGTTGGTGGGAATGCAGACTAGTGCAACCACTGTGGAAAGCAGTATGTAGAGATCTCTGAAAATTAAAAAAATGGACTTGCCTTTTGACCCAGTGATACTACTTCTGGGAATATATCCAAAGAAACCCAAAACACTAATTTGAAAGACCATAAGCACCCTTAAGTTCATTGAAGCATTATTCACAATTGCCAAGATATGGAAGCAACCCAAATGTCCATCAGCAGATGAGTGGATAAGACAACTATAAGACATTTATACAATGGAATACTACTCAGCCGTAAAAAGGGAATAAAATTTTACCCTTTGCAACAGTATGGATGGACCTGGAGAACATTATGCTAAATGAAATAAGCCAATCAGAGAAAGATAAATACTGTAAGGTTTCACTCATATGTGGAATCTAATTAACAAAGTAAACTGACAAGCAAAATAGAGACAGAATCATACAGAGCAGGATGACACCTAAGGGGGTGGGTGATGGGTTGGGAATTGGGAGTTGAGGGATTGAGCAAAATAGAAAAAGGACTCATGGACATGGAAAACAGTATGGTGACTGCTGGGGGGAGGGGGGTAAAAGGGGACTAAATGGTAAAGGAAAAACATACAATAAAAATAAATTAAAAAAGAAGAATGGGATTCTAGATAGATGTGAAGAGCAAGACAGATGTGAAGATATGGAGGGGGAATCTGATGGAACTGAAGGGCAAGTGTTACCTAAAAAGCTTTTAAATTGACCTCTTCTCATTTCCAACCTTTATTGTACCAGATCCTAGGGTCTCTCTGTAATTCTGCTAGGCAGACTCTCTCTGAAGCTTTAGCCACTTGCTGTAAATTCTGAGATGCCACTTTGTTGATCTGTCCCATTTCTCAACAGACTTCTGTATCTTTTGATCTTTCAGGTATCTTTTGAAATACTTTGCTACTAGTGATACCTCTCCATGCTATTTGAGTACTAGCGATTAATTTCTTAACTATTGTTTCATGAAGTTTTCAGGAGGAAGACTAAATAAACACTACTACTACTCTGTTAAAACAGAAGTTTTATCTACTTTTACTTCTGGCTCTGAACTGAATATTTTGATTGTCATAGTAACAAATACATTTGAATACCCTTTACAGCAATTTTTGTATTTTGTAATGTATTATCAATGTTTGTATTCCTTTCACAATTTTGTAAGTTATTTTTTATGTAATTATTCTTTAGATGATCTTTAATTTTGTTAAAGGGAAAAATGTACACATTTTAATTTTGATTTTATTAAATTTATAGATTAGTTAAGGACATAATCAATATTTTTACAATATTGAATCTTCCCAACTAGGAAAATAGCTTCTTTGTCAATTTATTAAATTCTCACTAGAATTTAATCAGTACAATTTTGTAAAATTTTCTACCTACTGATCCTATAGTTTTCCTGTTAAATTTATATGTAGGAATTTCATATTGCTGTTATTTTGTAAATGCTGATTGATTTTGCAAACATTCTGATAATCAGCTATTTTACTGAATTGTTTTTATCAATTCCAATAGTTTGATACTCTTGGACTTTTTGAAATTGTATCATTCACACATATGTAATGTTAATTTTATATATCATTTTTTTCTTGTTTTAGAATTTCAAACATAGTATTCACAACTGCTTTAATTATGTCTGTGGAAGAGCTGCTAAACACATCTTATCTTTAGTTGTAGATGATATGACTATAAATTTTAGCAGGGTGCTGGGTTTTATAGCTAGAGGTTTCTTTCCCAGCTTCCCTTATAGCAAGGGGTGGGCATGTCACTAAGTCTTATGAGTAAGTTCTAAGCAGAAGTGATGCAAGTAACTTCCCTGTCATTCCTCTTACAGGCTGTATATCCTGTTGAAAACATTTTAGTTTAATATTTAAAATCTATTTTATCAAATTATTTGCCCATCAAATACATTCTTCATGAAATGACTATAAATCTCACAAAATTCTAGTGTTTCATAGAACAGGATTGAGAAACACTAGTATTTTATTAAGTATATTGTTCAAAAGTACCTTTTTAAACCTGGTTTAATAATATGTATTTTTATTAGAAATGGGTGTTGAATACTTTCTAGTGCCTTTTTGGACATTGACATGATCTCCTTAACTTACACTTATGATTAATAAATTTATATTTTGAATTATCCTTGCATTTTAATAAACTCTGAATAAGCTGGATGGTTGTGTGTGTGATACAGAACTTTGACATTATTTTTTCAGTTTTATCTATAGTTATTGACCTAATTTAGTTTTCTGGGGTTTTTTTAGTCCTTTTCTTTGTTTTTCTTGAAAAGTGACTATTTTGATATTACTAGTTATTGGGAGTATTTAAAAAAATTTAAAAGCACTTTAATAATTTTAAAGCTTCCTTTTTAAACTACCAACATTGTTAATGGCAACATTCCCTTTCTTGTTATACTTCTAGTGACTGTCAATTTTTTGGTATTGACAAAACCCAGATTATTAATATGAGAATACCTTACCAATTTATTATTTTAACAATTTTCTTTTTAAACTCGTTTTCTAATTCTTTTGTTATCTTTAGTAATTTCTCCTAATTTCAATTAGTTTATTTTGTTCTTCATTTCTAACTACTTCAAATAAACACTTGGCTTACTTTCATTTTCTTATTTCATAATTTTCTTTGCTTGGTCTATGCCTTACAATTTTTTTCATTAATAATTAATGTATTTATTTATTTTTAAAAGACTTTATTTTTAGAGAAGGGGGAGGAAGAAAAAGAGGGAGAGAAACATCAATGTGTGGTTGTCTCTCCCTGCCCCCTACTGGGAACCTGGCCCACAACCCAGACATGTCCCTGGACTGGGAATACAACCAGCAACCCTTTGGTTTGCAGGCTGGCACTCAATCTAGGAAGACACACTAGCCAGGGCTTTACAATTTTAATACATAGTTTTTTCATTGTCATTATATTTTATTGTATAGAGATGGTCCCTAAAATGTTGCAATTTAGGTTCAGACTTTATGATGGTGCAAAAGTGATATACATTCAGTGGAAACCATACTTTCAATTTTGACCTTTTCTGGGCTAGCAATAAGCATACTTTCTTAAGAGGCTGCACAGTGTCAGAAAGCCACAGTTCCCAGTCAGCCACACTAATGAGGGTAAACAGTTGATACTCTACAGTGTATCTTGTTGCCAGGCTTTTTGGATATTCTGTTCCGAGCACACTTAAGGTAGCCTAAGCTTTAAACTATGATGTTCAGTAGGTTAAGTGTTATTTAATGCATTTTTGACTTAAAGGTATTTTCAATTTATGGGTTTCTCTGGATGTAAACCTTCCATAAGATGAGGATCTTCTGTAATTTCAATTTAACTTTCCTTTTAAATTCACAGGTGATTTATAAAGGTGCTTTAAAATGTAGCTTTCTACCTTTTTTGTGGGGGCTACACTTTAGTTATTAGTATTTATCTATATTCAATCGCATATTTTTATTCACCCAAATTTAGCTCATCTTTCTAGGCCTATCAAACATGTAATCGCCTCCCAAAAGTCTTTTCTCTGCCTGCTCGCTTTCTTCTCTAAACCTTTACATGTATATATGTTTATATTTATATAGGTGTATGTTTAAAGTGATATGTACATGTAACACTTCCGGATTATATCAGTATCTTTCTCCTCTTGCTACACCCTCACCTTCAGGTTATTTTATTCGTTTGAGATTAGCAATTTAGTTCAGTACTTGTGCGTTTTTGCAGTAAGATTCCATTCAATGAACAAATATTTGAGCACCTATGCACCAGCCACTTGCATTAGGCACTAGGAAGAGCATTCTGGGCCTTCAAATTCAGGCTAGCAGGAGAGATGATCAAGTAAATATATTAAATACCAAGTGAGTTCCAAGAAACACGGTTTGCTGGTGGAGATAACATCATGTGTATTTTCCAGCTTACAGCACTGGCAAATAAAGGTCAAAAGAGAAATCCGTTCCAAGATGGAAGAGGAGCAAAGTGCGGGCTAGGTGCAGCTTCACCTTAAATAAGCTAATAATCCAACCCAGTGATTATTCATGTACATATAATGCACAACACCTGCCTCAGCACCACTAAGTTTGTAGAGAGGAAAAAAAGGAGATTCACACCTACTGGCATCAAAATTGGGGAAAGGGGTATTTAAATCTGCTTTTTAAATAACGCCCCCCCCCCCCCATATACTCAGACCCTCCAAGTTCTTAGAATACAGAGAAACTAAACTTCACAGACCTCCTCCCTCAGCTACTCTCGCCTTGCCAGAGGATAGCCTGCGGCGCGTTTCTCCTCTGAGCCCCCGCCCCGCGGCCTTCTCTTCCCTCCCAGCCGCCAGTCCGATCTCCGGACCGGGGTCCACAGTCGGCAGACCTCCTCACGTGAGACTAGACGCAACCACACTCGGATTCCCTACGCAAGAACCCAAATCCTCGCTCCGCAAAGGATTCGGGGAAAACGCCACGGGCCAATCTAAAGCGCAGGAGGGTAGAGTGGTTTCTTTGATAGACGTGAAACGTGTCCAATGAGAGAAGGGGACTAAAGAAGCTTCCGCCACGATGGGCAGGACACTCACAATTTCAACCAATCTAGTTCAAAAGTGTCTACCTTGTGGGAGGTTTTAGAGGCCGCTGAGGTCGTCGTTGTCTGTTGAACGGCTTGTGCAAGTGGTTCCACCTTCATTAGGGAGTTAAAGTCGTTCTTGAAGGGAACGTCTCTGTCCGAAGAGAAAATGAGTTTAGCTCTGAGGTCGGTAATGAGGAGGCGGTAATGCTCTCCACACCCCGGCAGCGGGTCCCAGGGCGGGTGTGCAAGGGAGGCAGTTTGGGGCCCAGGCGAGGAAGGATGCAGTTTGAGACGAGTAAAATGAACCTCGGCCAACATGTGCCCGGGCCCGCACTTTTCTTCCTAGGGGACCAGGAGTGCCGCAGGTGAAGAACCCCGCGCTTTGCAGCTGAGGTAGCCATACTTATCAACGCGTTGGGCTTGGAGCAACTAAGAGATGGGCTATTTTGGTTGCAAAGAGGCTGCAAACTATCGCGATGTTTTTCAAGAAATCAGGCCATGGAGCATCCCTTGGTTCAGTTACTCCCTCTGGTTTTACGGCCACAACCTCAGCTGCGCTGCTCTGACATATTTTCTGTAAATTTGGGGAATAATACGAAACTCCTCGCCCTTCTCCCGGGATTTTGCTTTACGGTACTCATAGAGACCCAGATTAAGAAACTGTTAAGTTTCTTTATCTCATATTCAGTTCGACCTCTAACCCTGTTTCCCCCTTCCCCAGCTTGATCTAGATGTTTTACTTTAATTCCGTAGCAACACCACTTTTAAAAAGGATGGGGTCAGGTGCTTGTCGGTTTTGGACTTGGCCACTCGGAGTCGTGGAAAGAGAAATGACCCAGGGAATGTCCATGCTTGTCTGAAGTCTCTTGTGAAAGATCTCAGCTTTATCCTCCTTTTTCTGACCATCTCTTGTTTTTTTTTGTTTGTTTGTTTTTGGTAGATTATTAGAGAACAAAACTTCAATTGGAAATAGCCAACTTATAATAAGATCAGCTGGATTTCATAGTTTAAAGTTTTACAAAATTTTGTCTTTAAAAATTATACGTGTTGCAGCAGCCCTATTTGAAAATTTGGAAAACTTGGATCGCCATCTCTTAGGGAAGACATTCCTAGCTTTTAGAATACATTTTTTTAAAAAAAGGTTTTCCAGAGTTTATGAGAAATTAAATATGAATTTTCATGTTAGGAGAGATTTTTAAGAACATTGACTCTTCACATTGTTATATAAAATTGGCACAGATGTGGGGTACTTTTTTGATGTTTAGTAGTCAAAATATATTTGGACTCAGTATTTTGGCTGATTTGCTAATATCACTGGAAGAAATTATAAAAGTGCCAAACTTTTGGAAATAACTAATCTAAGAACATTTCTAATTCATAATGCTAAAGTTCTTTGTAACTTGATAAATTTATGTTTTTTGGTAGTAATTTTGATAAGTCAGTTATAAAACATCAGCAAACCAAATATATAGTGATTGTCAATTATGAATTCTACTTTCCTTTAAATAAACACTTTATATTGCAGAACAATGTGAACAGTAAGTATGGACACTTTGAGGGGACACTTCTGATGTAAAGTAATTTATCTTAACAGTTCTTGCTTCTTCCACAGTAATATTAGTGGGAATAAATACGAGGCTAGGAGGAAGGAACATTAGGTCCTCATTTTTTTTTTAAATAACCTATAACACTTCCCAGTTGGGGGAAGTGCAAATTTATAGCAGCTTGAACTATGCAATATAAGAAAAATTTCTTCGAAGCATGTAAGGAAAAATTCTCTCTCAAAAATACGACTTTTAAAGAAATGTAGAAAATTCACTGACTAAGGTTTATGGCTGCATTTTTGAAATCTTAATCATTTAGAGGCATAAGAGAATAGAATTTAAGTGGGCTAAATAGACTTTTTTTTCTTTTTATTTCATAGAAGTGAAATTGTAGATAAAACAAAGAGGAAAAAAAGAAGAGAACTCTCTGAAGAACAGAAACAAGAAATTAAAGATGCTTTTGAACTATTCGACACTGACAAAGATGAAGCAATAGATTATCATGAATTAAAGGTAATAGTATACTTTAAAATGTCATACATTTTGCTCTGGCTGGTGTGGCTCACTGGATTGAGTGTCCGCTTGCAAACCAAAGGTTGCTGGTTTGATTCCCGGTCAGGGCACATGCCTGGATAGTGGGCCAGGTCCCCAGTAAGGGGCACATGAGAGGCAACCACACATTGGTGTTTCCTGCCCTCTTTCCCTCCCTTCCCCTCTCTAAAAATAAATAAATAAAAATCTTAAAAATAAATGTTATATTTTTTCTGATTAAATGATTTATATATTTGACAGTTGGTTAAAAATACATTTCTAAATAATTATTTTAACTAAACTGGTTTTAGAAATATGAAACCATTTCAAACATTCACAGTTAAGTGCAATAATAAAGTTGAATAGTATTCCAAACATCTTTTTTAGAAACTCCTCTGCACATGGTAAAATAAATAGTATTTTGTTTTATTATTTATTTATTTATTTTTAATTCTGGCCCAAGGATTTTCATTGATTTGAGAGAGAGAGAGAAGCATCTATGTGAGAGAGAAACATGGATCCATTGCCCTCCCGTACCTGGCCTGAATGGGGATTGAACCTGCCACCTGGGTGTGTACCCTCGCTGGGAATCAAACCCACAACCTTTTGGTGTATAGGATGTTGCTCCAGCCAACTGAGTCACCTGGCCAGGGCTAAAATGAATAGTTTTTTAAATGTAAAAATATGTGCCTGTGGAGGGGCTTATTTTTCATTCACATAATTAAAATTTTTCAAACTACAGGATTTAAACAGTCCTTACTATATTCTTTGGCAACTCATTCTTTTTTTCATTTGTGGAGTCTTACTTATTTTTTCATTTGAACATGTTTGTAAACAAAATCTCAACTTTCTATGGTTCAAACAACATTGATGAATGATGTTGACACTTAATCGGGGAAAATGTCAACTTTAAGATCTGGAATTATTTACAAAGATACAAAGGGAAATTGGTGTTTAGGATAGCATGGATCTGACACTCAACACAATGAGAAAAGTAGCTATTTTGTAGCTGTTTGTTTCTCTCTTTCCATTTTTCCCCCCAGTTACCCAGCCTTTATCAGTGTTTTCTTTATAATGTCTCTTCATTTGTTGTCATTTTTATTATCTCTGATTGGGATCTTATGTCATACCTGGATAAGTGGTTTCTCCATATCTAGTTCACCTTGTACATTCACCTTATAAAATCTTCTCCCTATATTGTTCATTGCTTGTAAACCTTTACTATTCTCAATGTACTGCATAAATTTCAGGTTTTTTGGTTTTCATTGACTGTTCTTCACACTTTACTACTATGTACTTCTCTCATTTTGTAACTGCTTGTTTCCACCTGAGCTCTTCCCAGTCAGATAAGATAAACTACTCTTTTCACTGTTTTTAAACTTCTTTATTTTGGTGTCTTAATACTAGTCATCCTTTCCCAAATACTCTTCTATTCCAGTTTATCCATATATCAAGGAACAACTTGAATCTCTCCAAGTAAGATTTCTTTAACCAATAACATGTCTTTGCTTTATACTATGGTAACAAGGTTTTCTTTCTCTAAAGTCAGGCTCATGTACTACCTGATCATGTAGAGTCTGATGATAGTTCTTATTTTAATGTTTTTTAAATATCTTATAGTATATTACTTTGTAATGGTTATGCTGTGCCTTTTTTCCATTTTGGTTGTTAATCCTTTGAAAACAAATAACTTGTTACTAACATCTGTGCATTAAGTCAGTGCATTGTATAATATATTCCCTAAACACTCATTGATTGGTTTGTCATAAAAAAAGGGTATATAAATTTAACAAATTGCCATTTATTTCAATAGTAAAGAAAAACTATTTTGGAGGCATAAAACATGCAAACAAATTATATGTTTTATTAATGTGCCATTATCATCTCTTAAATTGTAAAAATTTATTTAAGAATTTGAAATTAGTTTTTTGAAAGAATGTTTTATAATTTGCTTTTCCCTTTTAATCCAAAAGGTGGCAATGAGAGCCTTGGGGTTTGATGTAAAAAAAGCTGATGTACTGAAGATTCTTAAAGATTATGACAGAGAAGCTACAGGGAAAATCACCTTTGAAGATTTTAATGAAGTTGGTGTGTATTTAATAGTCTTTGTATCTAGCAGTTGTTAGGAAATTATCTGGTCAATGTCAGTATTTTTTAATTCTCTGGGTTATAGAATTTTGTTAATGAACATTGTTATATATGTGGATCTTATGGGTATTTTGGGGCATACTCTTTATGTTGATTTTCAAAGAAAAAGATTTATAGCTTCACTGTAGGGTTTATTATTTTGTGTTTTGTCCTGAAGATTGTAACTTAGGAACTGTCTTGTAGTTTTTTTTATAGAAAAATGTCTTTCCAAGTAATGTGTGTTTATGATGAAAATAAAAGGGTGATCAAAAATGCTATTTACCCAGTGAAATAGAAAATTTTGGTATCCTTTTGTTTGCAAAATATTTCCCAAGAGCATTTGGTATGTGATTTTTGCTGGCAATGTGGGAAGAGAGGAAACCTGTACCAGTTTCTATCGTTGGCTATAGATAAAGTGCATACGTTCAGGTTGACAAAGCTTATAAGAGGATACATACTCTTGATGACCTTGATCTTGGTGAATTAAATCATCTATTTAAATTTGCCAGTGGGGAGAGAATTGTAGTAAGAGAGGCAGTTGGCAAATTGGAAGCAGAAAACATTTTAGAATAACCAACTAAAGATAATGTGTCAGTGAGGGCTTAATATGATTAAACTTTTGTATAGTTGATTTTAGTGAGTTATTTATAATATATATATATGTATATATATGGTCTGTCCAGAAGGTATCCAGTGATGTAATATGAAAAATAGAGACACTTATTGAAGAAGACACGGAGTACAAGAAACATTGTACATAGGACAGTGCTGCCTCAGTCCCCTTCAAAGTAGGCACCTTGGGACCTCACACAATTCTCCCAGAGTATCTTCCGCTATTCAAAGCACTCTGCAAAATCCTTTGTTGGAATTGCCATCAGCTGCTCTGTTGTAATTTCCTGAATCTCATCAACTTTCTGAAATCTCTTCCCTTTCAAAGGTGGTTTTAGTTTTAGTTTTGGGAAAAGCCACAAGTTTCAGGGTGCCAAATCTGGACTGTATGGGGGCTGAGTCACCTGGGTGATTTGATATTTTGCCAAAAAACTTGGCATGAGACATGATGCATGAGAGGGCACATTGTCTTGCTGAAGCTCTCGATCACTCATTTCCCATAACCGTGGACTCAACTCAACCATCTAAATAGTTTTTGTGGAGGAAAGTTCAAGCTTAACGCAAAATTTGATAAAGATTCGTTGTTCTAGTCGATCTGCCATTTTGAGTGCCACAGCCACACAGTACACAAGGTCACTGGCTCTACTGCTCACACTGACTAGTACAATGAAGTCATCACTGTTCGTCCACATGCATTCCAGTCTGCTCTCCTTGGCTGCTAGGTTACATCAGTATTGCACAAACTATTCTTGTTCTACTAACAGTGGCTGGACTTTTTCCAGATAGACCTCTTATATTTTTGAATCCTCTATTCCACTGTATACATAAGTGAGTCTTTTTTGGAATAGAGGATTCTGGAAGGCAAAGACTTTGATATTATAACTTACATTGCCTAGGATTTTACTCATAGAATTTATACATATTTAGGTTTGTTTTTATATTTTTATTTTTAAGTATATTTTATTGATTGTGCTATTACAGTGGTCCCACTTTTTTCTCCCCTGTATCCCCCTCTGCCCTACACCCCTCCTCCCTCCAGCATCCCCCCCGCAGTGGCTTAGTTCATGTTCATGGGTCATACATATGAGTTCTTTGGCTTCTCCATTTCCTATACTATTCTCAACCTCCCCCTTCTATTTTGTGCCTACCAATTATGTTTATTCCCTGTACCTTTTTCCACCATTCTATCCACTCCCTCTCCCCGCTGATAACCCTCCGTGTTATCTCCATTTCTGTGATTCTTTTCCCGTTCTTGTTGTTTGCTTAATTTGTTTTTGTTTTGTTTTTTAGGTTCAGTTGTTGATAATTGTGAGTTTATTGTCAATTTACTGTTCATAGTTTTGATTTTCTTATATTAAGTCCCTTTAATATTTCATACAATAAAGGCTTGGTGATGAGGGAACTCCTTTAACTTGACCTTGTCTGGGAAGCACTTTATCTGCCCTTCTATTCTAAATGATAGTTTTGCTGGATAGAGTAATCTTGGATGTAGGTCCTTTCCTTTCATGACTTTGAATACTTCTTTCTAGCACCTTCTTACCTGCAAGGTTTCTTTTGAGGAATCAGCTAATACTATGGGAACTCCTTTGTAGGTAACCGTGTCCTTTTCTCTTGCTGCTTTTAAGATTCTCTCCTTATCTCTAATCTTGGGTAATTTAATTATGATGTGTCTTGGTGTATTCCCCCTTGGGTCCAATTTCTTTGGGATTCTCTGAGGTTCCTGGATATCCTGGAAATCTATTTCTTTCACCAGATTGGGGAAGTTTTCCTGCATTATTTGTTCAAATAATTGTTCCATTTCTTGCTCTTCCTCTTCTCCTTCTTGTACCCCTATGGTTCAGATGTTCGAACATTTAAAGTTGTCCTGGTTAGAATGAGGTTCCTAAGCCTCTCCTCATTTTTTTGAATTCTTGTTTCTTCATTCTGTTTCGGTTGAATGTTGATTTCTTCCTTTTGTTCTAAATCATTGATTTGAGTCCTGGTTTCCCCTGCTTCACTGTTGGTCCTGTATACTTTTTTTTATTTCACTTGTGTAGCCTTCACTTCTTCCTTTATTTTGTGACCATACACTATCATTTCTGTGAGCATCCTGATTACCAGTGTTTTGAACTCGGCATCTATTAGTTTGGCTATCTCCTTGTTGATTAGTTCTTTTTCTGTAGTTTTGATCTGTTTTTTCATTTGGGCTATATTTTTTTTGTCTTGGTACATCAGCCTGGATGAATGTTTCTTCTTTAACTCTTTGGTTGTTGGACTTCCGTAGACTTCAGTTTTTCTGGCAGTTCTGGTTGTTTTTTGTTTTTAATTTGTTTTTGTCCTTTTGGTTGTGCAAGGAAGCAAAGTGTATCTGTCTATGCCTCTATCTTGGCTGGAAGCCTCTATAATTGGGTTTGTTTTTATTAAATTAATTTTCTACATTATGGCACTACTTTATATGGATCATAATATAACCATATCATATAATTATTTTTAGAAATTTTTAAAGTTTAGGGACAAATTCAATTATATTCACACATAAACCCTTTATTTTAAATATTCAGCAAAAAGCAATATGAGAATCAAAAAGAAATGAAAATTAGTGCATATGGAAAAATAGATTCATATCATGTCATTCATATTTTAAAATCTGGAAATTTAAACCAAAAGTGAAGAAGAGAGAAGTTAAAGGATAAATCTAAAAGAGAAAGAAAGCACTGCACAAAAGATCCCCAATTTATGAACTAACAGATGACTGGTTAGAGAGCTGTCTTATTGTCCCTTTGAGGAGAATATTTCTTTCTTTTCTCTAACTTGTAGAATTATTTATTTGAGAAGTGGGAGGGAGCCATCTCTGTTCTCTCAGTATCAAAGTGCTCCTGGAGTTATGATTTTAGTCTAGGGTTTATTTATAGAAACAAGGTGTTTAGATATAGTGGAAATGATACTATTAGGAAAGAGCTATAATTCAGGTACATTTGGTACGTTGCAGTGGTTTAGCATGGGTGATTTACTACTAGATTGCCTGACTTCAAATCTTGATTGTGCCACTTACTAGCTGTGTTACTTTTGGTCATATTACTTTGTGCCTCATTTTCTACTGTAATGTAGATTGTCATACTACCTCATAGCGTTCTTTTGAAGAGTAAATGCGTTAATAATATGTAAAGTCCTTAGGAAAGGCCCTAGCATATAGTAATTGCTATTAAGTATTTGTTGTTGTTATTACTTTAAAAAGAGTTTTTGTTTTATTTGTTTTAATGGCTAGGAATAATCATATTGCATCACTGGAACATAAAAAGTATTCTGCATATATTTATATTTTTCTGATTACCTTTTTTCATAGTTGTGGGCTATTTTAAGTAGTAGATCATTGTCATTAATAATTTTACTAAATATTATGTCATCTTAATACAGTTTTTATAAGTGTGATTTTATTAGCAGTTCCATGCCCTCCATCTTTCCTGTGTTACTAGTAGAGCAGAAATGCTGGATCCCTTATAGAATAAAAGGCCATGGCTGAATTTCAGCTCTTCAAAGATTGACCTTTTGACAGGCTCAGCACAACACTTTAGCTGTGTCCTAAGGCTACCTGGTAAGAATACTAGCTGTCAAATAAAAATTTATTAGTGACTGGGAATCAAACAGCCAAGAACTATGTATTCTCCCTATTTGTTTTCTGAAAAGTAACTGATCACAGGTAAATATATGTTACATGTTGGGACAAGTAACTTGAGATCGGAACATTTGAGTCTTAGCTTATGTACCATCTATTATTGTTTAAGGATACCGTTGTACAATATTTCTGGATGAAGTCTGACACTTCACTGTATTCTTCCCAATACTTGGGAAAAGTATTAAAATATATTTGAGGTAAGTTTAGAGTATAGACAGCCTGAGGCTAGTGAGTATCATAGGTGTGTTAGGAATTGATGCTTTAAAGTGAGACCAAGATCAGTCAGATGTTTGTATTCCATCTGTTTTTTGGCACATACTACTTATTATTTCATTGGCTATATAGAATAGGATATTACTCTTTTTGTTCTGCTTATTTAACAAATATTTGCTGAATTTTTTGGCATTAGATACTGTGGTGGGGTGAGGGAGGGAATTAATTAAAGTTATTAAGAGGTTCTTCTTTCAAGGAGCTTACTAAATATAGGTGACCACAAGGTATGGTGCCACCTGGTAAATTATAAACTTCTTTCCTGTCTAGGGAAGGAGTTGCCAAACTATAGGCCTAGGCCACATTCAGCTATTGCCTGTATACTGCCACATCCATTATTTTATGCTTTTGTGCCACCATGGCAGAGTGAGTAATTTAGACAGACACTGTGCCTCCTGCCCAGCCCCCTAAAAAAGTCTGTAATATTTACTGTCTGGCCTTTAACAGGAATGATTTGTTAATTTCTGATTTGAGCAATTGAAGACTTTGCAGAGGGGATTTTTAGTTTAAGCCTTTGGGAATGTGAGTAGGATATCATCTGAAGGAGGAGATTGTGGATGGAGTAGAGGGAGGCATTCAGGAAGAGAAAACAAAGAGTGGTACCTTTGGGAAACTAGATAGTTCCCTACTCTAGAGCTTAGAGAAATGACCAAAGAGGTAAGATGGAGTGAGATGGGTAAAGTCTTGCATAACATGTAGAGTTTGGACTTGAGTCAGCAGAGGATCATTGTTCATTTTTAAAGAAGAGTAACTGATATGTTTTACTTAAAAAGATAAGTTTGTTGAGAGTATTAACGATGAGTTGGGAAGAGAGAGTGCAGACTGAAAATAATATATGTTTTATGCTGAAGGTGGTGAGCATGAAAAGGAATAATAAGTTTAAGAGTAAAAAGGTAAGTAGCATCCTCACCAATTAGGTTTATGGGATTGAAAATTTCCAGCCTTTTCAAATATGCGAAGCTATCTGTTAACAATGATCTCATCCATTTGTGGTAGGGCATTGTGGTCTTGGTGATAGTGGAAGGAGTTTTGAGTCCAAAATGTTGAGTTTATAGTAACTGGTATTTCTGCCTCGAAAAGTGAGGTATGTAGTTGAAGCTAGATTTCTAACTTTACCTTTAATGATTTTTGATAAACTTTTAATGTTATGTTTTTTAATTTGCTGTATTTTTAAGTGATTTTTACAAAGTGTAAGGTTTATTATTTTGAGGAAGTGCATTTCTGATAGTGTAATTAAATCATTTGAAAAGAGTTACATGGACAGAAATTTGTGAAATACCGTAGACTGAACCCACCTTAACTGCCTGCATGTCATTTGATTTATTTTCATGGAAAGAAAATGTATTTGTTATAATCAAATTCTATTCTATAGGACAGGAAAAGAACACGAAGGCATGGAGAGTCACCATAAAGTTTAATATTTTAGATGTCCAGAATGATGAAATTTATAGTTCCTAAGAAAAGTTGCACTCTAAGACCAAGTATTGACAAAAGATTTTGCAAACACATAGTCTGAAGTAACTAACACAATTAAAGCACTGGTAGGAAATGAATTTATATATCTTGAAGCCCCATCTGTTCCTTAGATCACCCTTTTGCTTCTTTAAATACATTAATACTTGCAGCAAGCTGCTTTTTTGGTTCACCTGTCATGTTAATTATTTAATTGGTGAAGAAAATTTCTTAACACTTTTTTTTCCTTGTCCTGCTTTTTTGTTGGGACTAAATTCAAAATAAGTTGAGTATGAGCCATAGAGTTAAGTGTGGTATTTTATTTTGGTGTTATGGCTGTATATATGCCAATTCCTTTTTGACTGAATATTTATGAGCTGTTGATTTGCATACTTATAATAATATACTTCAATTAGTTACTTGGTAGACTTTTTGGATAAAACTAATAGATAAAAGAAAACTATTGAATATATGTGTAGATGATTTAACATTATCTTGAATAAGTAGGTGCTTATTCTAAAGCTTATTCAAATATGACGAAATAGCAAAATAATAAAATATTGGTGGTTTGAATTGATTTTTCCTTTTGGGTGCATTAAACATTTCCGTACTTTCCATATACAAGCATTTGTGAGTTTTTAATGATTTTGTAAACCATAATAGGATTGAATTATTTTTAATGACACAGTGAAAGTCATAAATACCTTTTGTTATAATATTAGACTCACAGAATTACTTCAGAGATTTTACTTAGATATGTTTTCAGATTTTTATCTATATACCGTAGAGTTCTACTTCAGTTTTGTTGTTGAGTCTATTAAGAATGGTAAAATGGAAAGTATTGAGTTTACTAAATTATATGTTGTTACATTTAGTATATTAAAATGCATTGATACTTTCAGCTATAGAGTTGTGAAATTACTCACTTAATTTTAGTTACTTGTCTGAAATTATCTTGCTGAATAAAATGAGAGCTCCTTCCCAGACCTCTTTTTTCTCTGCTGTCTTACTACAATTAGATTTAATTCTTTTAATAACTACTCATATTTGGGAAAACCAACAGATTCTCCTAGTCATGAAGGCGTCACTGGCATTTTCAGTGGGACACTGTGTGAGATTGTGTCTGTATCAACGATGGCAGTGTGTTTTATTAATTTGTCAGTGCTTGTTTTTAGTTGGGTTAATTTGAGGAGCAGTTAGTGTTACTATTAAGTTTAGCCAGCAAACATCTTTTATGTAGTTAGTTTTAATTTTTTTGTTGGTATAAAAATCTCTTCAATTTGGGTATGAACTCCTAGACTAATAGATAAGTATGGTATATAATTCCTTTTATTTTGACTTTGTGCAGTACAGTTTTGCTTACTCTTATAATAGGATGAATTACTGATATTATAAAGGTTAAATTTTAAAATACTGATTTTATTTTTCTAATTTCAGGTTTCTCTCTTTGGTTTTTTGGGCTCTGATTTGGCATTTTATTAAACTAATTGTTGACAGATTCATGATTTTACTTCTCATCTAGTACTTAGTTGATTTCACAAATGAATGCCTTTGTGATTATAAAGGTTAATTTATTTTTTTCATGGAGAGGTTGATTTTTTTTAAAAAAATTATTATTTTTAGAGAGAAGGGAAGGGAGGGAAAAAGAAAGGGAGAGAAACATCATTGTGTGGTTGCCTCTCATGTCCCCTGCCTGGGATCTGGCCCATAACCCATGCATGTGCACTGACTAGGAATTGAACTGACAACCATTTGGTTTACAGGATGGCACTCAATCCACTGAGCCATACCAGCCAGGGCAACGGATTATTTTTTATCATCTTTTTTTAATTTTAACTCTAGTGACAGACTGGATATTGGAGAGAGATCCACATGAAGAAATATTGAAGGCATTTAAACTATTTGATGATGATGATTCAGGTAAAATAAGCTTGAGGAATTTGCGACGAGTTGCCAGAGAACTGGGTGAAAACATGAGCGATGAAGAACTTCGTGCTATGATAGAAGAATTTGATAAAGATGGTGATGGAGAAAGTAAGTTTGAGTAAAACATTTTCCAGGTATTCCTGATACATACATACATCTAGTAGGTTTTTCTAAAGCCAAATTATTTTCAAGATCTTTTACAAACTATCTAGCACAATTGTTCATCCTGTAATGGGCTTTTTGCATAAATATTTTATATTTTTGATTTAGAATGAAGCAAAGCAGGCCTTTGAAAGCAACTGTATGGATTGTAATATGAGATTTCACACTTCAAGAAGATACTTTTCTGTGGGTGAAACATCACCAAAATTTCAGCCACTTAGTAAAATTTCAGCCATTAATACGTTCTTCCTCAACATACATGCACTTCTAAATTTTACTAAGTTCTATTGATTTTGTCCTTCAGATGTTCTGAATCCATTTTATATCTTTGTTTACTGCTGGTGTCCTAGTTCAGATCCTGATTTCTTTGTAGGAATGTTATCATAGCCTCGTTATTTCCTTGTATGCCTGCTGGGTACTGTGTTGTATGTGCTGATTGGTGCTACACAATAGCAGATGTGGTCTCTGCCCTCACTGACTGGGCAGTCTTTTGTAGCTTCCTAATTGCTCTTCAAAGTACAGGTTTGATGATGTCATTTCCTTGTTCAATCACAATGATTCCTTAGTTCATTGGGCCTAAAGTTCAAAGCCCTTTTATGATCTGTCTTACCTTAAGTATCTAGTTTTATTTCCTACTTGTAGTCTTCTACTTTTTTACTTTAACCTTCACCTCCCATACATACACCCTTTGACAATACATTCTATCTTGAAAACACTGTTTTATGCTGTGCCTTTTATCATTCCATTCTTTAATCCTAGAATATTCTAATTGCTAATTTCTGTCTGCTAAAATGTTAGTTGTTCCCTTAGGTACGTTTTAAACTTCATCCTTTTCTGAAAATCCTTTCCCAATGGTCTCTGTATGAATTATGAGACTTTTCACTGAGGGCCCATAGCATTTAGAGGAACAAACTATTTTGACACTTTATGCACTGCCTTCTATTCTACACAAGTATATATCCAATTCTGTTGTAAGCCCCTTAAGAGCAATATGAAATCATACAGTGTGAAAGGCCTGAGACTTTAGAATCACACAGACCTGCATTTGAATGGAATTTCTACCATTTACTTAGTTGTTTTGTAACTTTATGCAAGTTTTCAATATTTTTTGAGTCTTAGTTTCCCCATTATAAAAATGAGAATGGTAATATTGCCTAGGGTTGTTGTAAGTATTAAATGAAGATAGTTGATGGTGCCTAGCGTTAAGGATAAGCTTGTTTTCCTTTCTTTTTTGTCTGTACTAATATTTATATTCTGCATTTTTAAACAAAATGAGTGCTCTAATACTTGCTAACTTAAATCCCTGAGTTGGAGTGTGTTTAGTAGATATATATTGCTATAATAACCACTATATATATATACTAAATATATACATATATTACCTTGGCAATACTGGCATGCTTTAATAAGGAGGTAAGACAATAGCAACTATCAGTTCAGGTTTGTAGATTGTCCTTTAGAATTGTACATTATTGTGCTTTCTCATATGTATATGAATATTTGAGTGCTACAAATTTTTTCTATTTTTTAATACCAGCTTTTGAAGGGGGTTGATATAGTTCATTGTATTTTGAAACAAAGATGATTAAAACTTGAGGAAATTTAAATGATTTCTTAAGCTTTCATGATAATATTTTGGATTTACAATCTACTGCCTTAACATGTAAAATTTTTTTTGTGTTTTCCCTGGTTGTTATTACCCTAAATTAGCTTTAAAGGAACTCAGTTCTGTAAAGGTACTATCTTCAGTGACATGGAGAATCTTGATACATCTATTTCATACATCTTTAATAATGTGTCAAAAGATCAGTTATAACTTTTATTTTTACTGTACTAGTTACATGCAATTAGATTTCAGTTATTAACTTCATTTGACGTTAGAAGAAAATATTAATTAGGAATCTGCCTTTTAAATTAAAACTTGAAGTGAAACTTTGCTTAGAAAAATGTGTCCATTTCTTCATCCCTTGTTGTATTGCTCTGGCTGCTGCTTTTGAATCTCATAGTTCACATCTGCACTTCTTATTTTAGCGCATCCTTAAAACATTTCTTCAGGCCTCTTTGCTTTCATTACTCCACTTTGTCACTGTACAATGGATGCTTGGGTATCCTACTGTCATGTATTCAAGTGACTTAACAGGCAAATAATTTTTTTCCCAAGTGTTTGATTACAAATCAAATACAGCTGATGCATAGTCTTTTATTATTAAGATTTGTTTTGTTTTGTGGGGAGGAGGGCAGTCTTATATTAAAATAGTCTCATCCAGTAGTTTTCAGTCTGACGTGTGGGTCAGCCTTCTTAGGTATTGCGTAAGGTCTGAGAATTCTTGTATGCATCAAATATTATCTTACAGCATACAAATAACTGCACATATATGCATATACTATTTTTTTTGTATCTGTAAAAGCTACTGTGAATGATACTTTACAGAATTCATAGTAGTTACTTGACATTTATTTTTCAGACAAGACATACTAAGTATTCAGGGTAGGGCAAAAGTAGGTTTACTTTTCATATGGCAAACAGCACAATAATTAACAAATAATAATGAAAATAAACTCTGTTTTTCATGTATGCACAACTGTAAACCTACTTTTGCCCCATCCTGTAGTTGTTAGTGTGGCAAGTTCAGAAAATTATTATTGAAAGACATTTATATGCAGAAACAATGAGAACTACAACTTTAATCCATTTAGTCTGGCTTTGGAACACTGCCTTAATTTAAATTGGTCGGTCTCTGCAGCTATATAAAAATCTGCCTATTTTTGAAAAAGTAAAAAAGATATATTTTATAATAACTTCTTAATCTGATTACTTAATTTGTCTTCTTTGAGTGTAAACAGTTGTGTTTAGATATAACGTACTTTCTTTGTATATATTAAACTGGTAAAGATCATAATACTTTGCTGCCTTTTGGTAGGCTTTAGTAAGTCCTTGTGTGTATGAATTTTTCACACTGTTCAGTTTTTAAGAGCAATGAAAGTGTTTTCATTGTGTATATTAGAATAATAAACATGAATAACTTAAAGGTAAAGAAGCTATAATATGGAATATAAATAAAGCTGTGGTGATGATACAGAAAGAATCCCTTCTTCACCGTCTCTCCCAGCATATGTAAAATAAAATACAGTATATTTTTGTAGACAAATGGAAGCAACATTTAAAAAGCCAAAGTGGACTAACCTGTAAATATGATGAGTGTTAACATATAGATAATAACATAGGTAAATATAGTTACTCTGTGCTTAGCATGTTAGATTGTAGATTATGCCACTTAATTTTCATGATAGCTCTTGTGAAGTAAATACAATGTTATACCTACTCATGTGTAGGATAGTTGCCTGTATAGATAAAGAAACTAAAGCTCTGAAAGATTAATAATAACCTTTACAACATTGTCTCCAAGCTAATACATGGCAGAGCCAGAACTCACACTCAGATCTCCATAATGACAATATGTTTTTTACTGTAACACTGTATTGCCTCTTGTGCTGTAAAGTTAAATATTAATTAGATGTCTATGTTTATGGAGTTTTAAAAATTGCATACTATTATAGGAAGCAATGGATTAGTAAAATATTCAGTTGGCACTTCAGATGTTAAAACTTGATTTTTTTTCCCTCCAAAGCCAGATGGTCTCTGAGCTACTTATCTACTTAATTTCTCTAAATTTCTTTATTTTAATGACATGTAATATGATTTACTCTATGAAATGATTGATTTATGAAAATTTCATTTAAAAGGCATTGTAGAAGAGTATAAAGGATATCATTTGATCAGTAAATATTTTATCAAATGCCTATTTTAAGGTAGGTATTATGCTATATTTATTAGATATAGGAACTTGATAGAAGATATTGCTGATAGAAAAGATTATAATACCAAATGTACAAAGGTATCACAGATTCTCTTAATTGTCTGAATGGTTTACTCATAATAAAGGAGATTGTTTAATTTCCTTGGCCACTTCCCTTCAGTTTTCCACATTTTTGTTTTTAAATATTCTGTTTTCATGCCTGAAATTCTGAAACAATTCAAAATACTTTTGAAATGTTACAATACTTTAAGGTGTTTATACATACATAATATAAAAATTAAGTGTTTTGTAGTTTTAGAATAATATATGAAGTTGAATTTGAAATTCGAGTATTGAGATTTTACATTTGAGAGAAAAGTTCTAGATATTTAACAAAACAAATACTTTTTGAATATTTTAATCATGGCTGTATTATACTGTTAAAATGATTTATAATCAAATCATTCTAAGGCTTTCATTATATTGTTGTTCCTTAAAAACATCCTCTTATTCCTGTTTTGGTCTGCATGCTTCAGTCTAGATTGACTAAATCATGGATTCTTAAATGAAGGGGCATAACAATGACATCGTTTAAAGTTTTTGTATATTTCATCTTATTTTTTAACTGGGAACTGAGATCATAGTTTTCATAAAATACTGAAATGAATTCATTTAGCTGCAAAGGTTAATGATCACTAGTACAATTTGTAAAGATTATTGAAAGTATTTTGAGTATTACAGGTTTTGTATTGTGTTCCGTGTCATAGTGCCTTTTAAATGTTTAATAATGCATGGATTCATGGTTCTTATTTGGCTTCTATAGAGCTCATTCTTAACTCCTTAAATCTTATTTTTGCAGTATTTCTAACTTTAACTGTTTTTCAGGTGGCATTCTCCTACTTAAGCTTTCTGTCCACCAATCAAACCAAATCCAATATTTTTACTTTGGAACCCAAGTCAGAATTTATTTGTACCTAAATTTTTCTCATCAGTAGTGATTTTCCTCATTATGATGGGTTTTTTCAACACTGATATGTACTTTCATTTTAATTATCATGCTTTGTGTTATACAGCATATGTTCTCTGTTTCCTGTATAAAATGTGACTAACATGATTGAAATTGGTTAATGGTTTCTGAAACCATTATACTTTATTATTCCTGATGTACATATTTTATCTCCTCACCCTTTTAATTGGTTAATCTTTTCTAACTATTATGAATCTTCTTACACATAGAGGAAAAAATGTTAAGATTAGTGCAGTGATCACCTTTATACCTTCTACCTAGATTCAGGAATTAACAATGTATTTTATTCGCTTTATCTGTAGTGTGTTTATTTTTTTCTGAATCACTTGAAAAATATATCATGAACTTGGCCCCCCAATATTTTAGCATGCACCTAGTAATAATGACATTAGCTTTCCTAACTACGATATCACTGTTTTAAGAAAATTAATAATTTTATATCACTTAATATCTTCCTCATGTCAGTTTTATGATATACTGAAATAGGAACCCTGGTGTTTGTTTTTATATAGTACATAACTCCTAGTATGGTGTTGGCATTCACTAGGCACTTAAAAATGTTTGATTCAGTGGTGTTTTTTCATATATTACCATCAGTATTTAAAACTTAGGAACAACCTAAAAGATTATCTCCGTAGTTCAGTATTTTCAGAGGAAGAAATTGAGATGCAGAACTGTTCTGTGTTAGAGCTGTGATTGGAATGAACGTCTCTTTTCTCTCATTGTAGATCTTGTTATCATTATCAAAATTACCATTCCTAACTTGTGCCTTGTTAAAGTATGTGTTAAATCTGGGGACTCCGTGACTCCTGTTTTACAAGGGGAAGCATTCTTTTCTCCACATTTCTGTTAATAATTCATGTATATGTGTATGTTATTAAAATTTATATTTAATGAGATTACATTGATATTACTTATCACCTATTTCTAGGTTGCTTTCTTAAACATGCTTTATAAATTGGAGGTTCTTACTGAATGTATTTTGTAATTTTGGTAAACTAACAATTAGTCTTTTATTTTCCTGCATTTAGATCTATATATTATAGTATTTCCTTTGTAATTAAGATTAAGTCTATATCTTTTAAAATTGTAATTTCTCTGGATATTTTTGATGTATGGTTTACCTGGTTTCAATTATGTTTTCTTTAAAATAGGCTTTTACATATATAAAAGTTCCAAAACAACAATTTGACTTTTTTTCTATCTTTTAGAATTCTGATATACATGCATGTTATAGTTAACTTAAGGAGGGCTTTGCTAAATGAACTAGTAGAATAAAGAAAATAGGCTTTGACTATCAAAAAAATTAACAGTTTCAAGCTTTGAAAATGGTCTTTGCTAGTATATACAAATATGATTGTGATGGACTTTTTAATAACTTATATATCTTTTCCTAGTTAATATTATAGAATACCAATTTATATTGTATATCACATTTCATATGTTTTTGCATTCATTAAGTTTCATTTAGTAAACATGTTCAGCTTCTTAGAAAAGAAGTAAAAGCAAAGGCTATATTTGGTATTAAGAATTTGTATAATATAAAATTTAAAGTTTAAGTAACTTAGTATTGTTCTCTGAAAAATATTGTATTTCTGACTTACATTTTTTTTCTTACCACAGTAAATCAAGAGGAGTTCATTGCTATTATGACTGGTGACATTTAAAGAATTACAAGGAAAAACACTAAGAATGTTGCAGTTTTCATCTTATATTCTATTTTTGTGCTTGGAGGCATGTGGAAAAAAAACCCAGCTTAGTTCTTTTTTCCAAATGGACCAAAAATAAGCATCTTATGTATTCCTATTTTACTACTGTTAAGTTTCTTTGTATGAAAAGTATTGTTAGCATTCTAATAGTTCATAGCTTTGTAATTAAATATAGCTTTTATACATAAAGTTTAAAAAATTGAATCACGTGGTACACATTATTTGAGCACTTTTTTCTTCGGCATTAGTCACTTTTGTTTTGGTGCACATGTTTTTTCAGACTTTCATTAATAAAAATGTTTATTTTATTAGTAATTTAAAGTTTTCTAAATTTTCTGCTTTATTTTGATTCCAGATTTATCTATTAGCTTTCAGTAGTACCTTTCTTAAATCTTTCCTCTTTACATTACTGGTTTCAGAAACAAAATTGAAATACAGATAGCAATAGAATAGCATATTTTTCCACTACAGGTTTGACAGTTTATGTTTTCTTACAAGATGATGATGCAATATAAGCATAATTACTTTTTTAAGAGTCATGTGTGTCAGTTTGGGGGAAAAAAGTATTATCCATATAGATCCACATCTTCGTGTATTATGTTTTGGTGTGTTAATGCAAATTATGAGAGTTACTTATAGATATTTCCTTCTTAAACTAATTGAATACAGTTTGAATCATCTAACTTCTTGACAGAATGAAAGATTTAAATTTTGGAATTTTGGTCTGTTAAGATAATTATTCTATTAAACATCACAGTGTTGCAAATAGAAAACTGTAAGCCACAGAAGCCATTTAAGGCTATGTTTTACCTGTTTAAAGGAACATTCTGTGATTCATGAAGAAACAGTAGAGCCAGACCCTTCAGGTATTGGTGGGCTGGCTCTTCTTCCCATTAAAGATTGTTAGGGGGAGACAGTGGTTGAGGGAAATAGGTAGGTCATAGGGAAATGATATTTATACCAATCTTCCACTAACAATCTGGTTCCTGGTGGTATGGGCTTTCCAGGAGGAAAGTTGAATTGTCTATTCCAGTTATCCTTCCTCAGATTTCTAACGTTAAATGTACAGAAGAGTAACAATATGAGGCACTTTAAATGTTGTGAACCTCCTAGAGTGTTACATAAAGAGTTGTCAAATAGAAATTTAACAGAAAAATCGGTAGGAAGTAATATAACAGTGGTGACATTTCAACAATTATCTAGATAGCAAGTTAATTGTACACCATATTAAAATTTAATTTTGAATATGAAATCAGTGTTTATAGTAGTACAATATCCATGGCAACAAATAAACTTAGAAATTTAAAAGGTTTTATCAGCCTTAGTGATGAAATGCCTTCTTTGTCTTGATCACAAAATATGTTGATTTCTAGGAAGATGAAGAATTAAAAAAGTGAAGAATAAAGAACAAATAAAAAGAAATTTAGGCTTGCTAGTCTTCTACCACTTTATTGGAACAAATAATCCAAGCTACTTTTTGTTACTTACAGAGATAACGTCTTTATTCTTAATGTTAATACTTCTTGGGATACTAGCAGTTTGTTCCTGTGGGTTGAGGGAAGTGTGCTTACCTGAGTAGTTTATGTTTGTGGACAGTTTCTCCTACAGAAAGGTATGAATTACGCTCAGGTGTTTTCCGTTGTTAATGATCAGTAACTGAAGAGTTGGGAGGCCAATAAAATTGCTTAGTAGGTGTGGCAAGAAGAAAGGAGTGAATCGCTTTAAAAAAGAACATGGAGGTGAGTATTAGTCATATTTATCATTATAGTTGTATTTATTATGCAGTGGCATTTCCTACTGTAAGAAAATGTCTGTTTCTTGCCCTGACTGGTGTGGCTTAATGGGTTGGTCATCATCCTGCAAATGAAAAGGTTGCTGGTTCAATTCCTGGTCAGGGCACAAGTTGGGGATGCATGAGAGGCAACTGATTAATGTTTCTCTTGCATATCGATGTTTCTTTCCCTCTGTCTCCCTCCCTTGCCCTCTCTCTAAAAATAATAAATAAATTTTTTTTTTTTTTAAGAAAATACCTCTTTCTTGCTAAACTTGCCTAGTACACTGTTACTTGATGTTGTGGTAAGCTTTGAGTGTTTGGCATTTGTCAGCCAAGATCTTTACATTCACCTTTGTTACACACAAACAAAGTCCACTTTCTAAAGAAGCTGTGGCCCTATTATCAGCTCTTAGATTAGTGTCTGGGATTAGATAGTTGTGATGGAGGGGAAATAAAAAACATTTGTTACGCGCTCAATATGTGATAGGTTCTGTTCTAGGCTTATTTAATCCTTTATTGTAGGACATTTCATGCAGTACTTCTAATGGGAGACTTTCATATTTGTTGACGTGCTAATGTTAAAGGCCTTCTGTTAGCAAACACCATGATGAGTATATTCCAGTTGTGTGACTGTGGCCTCAACTCCATCAACTGTCTATCTGGTGCTAGAGGCTGGAAGTAAATTCTCTTGGTTTACTAATGTGTTTTTTAAAAAGATTATTTACAGTGTTCTGAAAACCAACGTGAAGAAGATACAGTATTTTCAAAAATCACTTAAAGTGTGTAATTAAATTTAAATTACACAAACAATAATACATAAAGACATTTTATAAAGGAAAGAATTATTTTCTTTTTAGCCCCTGATCCCATTTCCATTTTTTTCTGAATAGTGTCAGTGTCAGGCTTCAGACAGGAACAATGAGCAAACAAGAAACAGCAAGATTCCACCTCCTGCCATCCTGTTTCACTCTTCTAGTCTTATTAGTGGAGCCTACAAAAATGCAGCTGGCAAAGAAGAAATGTAGTTTATATAGTCCTAATCCCAGTATTACACAGTCGAGCGTAGAATAGTGGTTTGGAACTATGGGAAAAAATAGCTTAAAAACCAGCACAATTGACCATACGTTTTGCCATCTGAACTCCAGGTTAATTGAGTGAAGAGGATTGTGGGAGACTATTGTATGGGGCAATGTGTAATTCAGAACTGTTCTGGGTGAAATAGGAGATATGGTTACTTAATCTCTGGGAATAGTAATCATTGTTATTTTAGAGAAGATTATTTCAATCTGTTTCCTTTGTGCTTATATGAAAGTATAAGAATAAGATTTTTTGGCATGAATATTGTATGCATTCTACAGCTAAATTTTATAAAGGAAATACCTTTTTAAAGGTTTAGTAACATTAAGTGCTGCTGTATTCCAGGCACACATAGGTATTTGAGTACATTATATATTTTAATCTTAATAACCTGGGGTAGGTACAATTAGATGGTCTATTTTATATTCAAGAAAATCAAAGCTTACAGAGCATGACTAGTTCAAGGTAAGAGGAATTGGAACTGGAATTTTATCCTAAGCTTTCTGACTTTAGAGCCCACTCATAAGCACTAGATTTTACTGTCTCCTTACAATGACTTTTGTAGATTATTTCAAGGTGTAAGGGATCAGACCTTTAAAAACAAAACTGAAGGGTAAAATCTGGAATTGACAAGCTTAGCAGCACAAGCATTTATTAAACATGTATGCTTAATCTAGCATGGCGGCATTCATTGTATTATGTATTCCATGTAAGTTATTGTTTGGTGTCAAACCTCTGCAGCTAGTAATTTCAAATAGTTTATGTTTTTATAGTCAGAGAAGCAACACATTGAAAAAGTAGATGTTTGGGAAAGGTGTAAATTACAAGTGCAATATTAAGCAAACATTGAGAAATGTGTATTGAGTAGTGAAGGCTCATAAAAAAGGTTTGCATTTTCAGAGTAAAATTTAGGAAAACATTTTTTCCTAAATCTTTGTGGAGAAGATTTTATTTTGGGGGATTGCTTGAATGAAGAAAGAACTCTTAAATTCTTAGTGAGAAATGGAAGGAAATTTGGGTTTAGGAGTATGATTGGTAAAAGGATGTGTGAGGGGTTCTTTGTGGCACCAAGCTGAAGAGGAGGGTTTATGGACTTGGATCTAATGGACTAAAGCAAATCTCTTGATAGGTCTCAGTGGAAGTGCATTGGACAGAGAGGGGATCTTTTTAATATTAGAGTGAATTGTGCAGGATTTGGGTTGCAAGCAAGAATTCTTGGAATGAAATAAGTGGGTCATCTGGATGATAGCTTAGTTGGGTCTTGGAGATCTTGGTTAAACAGCCTAGGGTCATCCATTCAATTGATAATAGGTAATTAATCTACATTTCCTGATTCTGAGTTCAGTCATCTGTGTCATCCTGTATGTAGTTAAAGCATCCATTGGGAACTTCAAAAATCCTATGGAAGATTGCCAAATTAAATCTAAAACTAGTGAAACCAATTCTCTAGTTTATCTGAAGAACATGCTTACATTAGAGTTACTCCTGTATACTCTAAATATTAAGTGTAATTATTAGTACCTAACTGTCTAAAAATTTAAATTAGGCTTTTCTGTAGAACTCTGAAAATCTGTATGTCTTATGCTATTCTGAAAATATGTAAAATATGTTTTCATTATATAATTTAAGATTACTGACCTTTTATAGAATCAAATATCAGCAGTTACTCTGATTTTATACTTAATTAAAATATTTTAATAAGTTTTCATTGCATAATAGAAGAAATCAGGGATGCTTAATAGAATCTTTGGAGTCAGACATTTCTAATTTTAATATGCTTGTAACAGTTGTCAAACACACTGTTCTCTGAAAAGAGTGATCTTTTTCACTCTATGGCATTACTATAGACTATTTATTGACAGGATCTTTCCAAAGGTCCACGTAAGCCTGACAGCTAGGAAACCTGTACTGTCATAGAACATAAATGTTCTGGTGGTATACTGATGCAAGTCTCCTGATGGTTGACTTTTTAGAGTAAAAAAAATCACTCAACATATATCAGCTAATTGCTAGGTGAGAAAAATATTTTCAAATCATTTTTCTACCACTGAAGACCTTCTTAAATTTAAGAGGAGGCTAAAGATTTAGTCTACTGAGGAGCAGTCTTTTATTAAAAAATAAATACTTTGCTGGTATTGAAAGTTCATGTGTTTAAAGTCTCTGCCAAGCAGGTAGACTTAACCATACTTAAGCAAGGTCCACATTTTCCTTTTTCATTTCATATTAAGATAAAAATCTTTAATAAAATCTGAAATAGCTGGCCAAAACTGAGTTTCCAGAAGATTTTCTATATCTGTGTTGCTGGAAAATAATTGTTACTAATTTCAGTCCTAAGAGATGGTGGGACATTGTTCAACTTTGGCAATAAAAACAAAATAATAATTCCCTTAAAGGAAAAAAGAAAGCATCAAGATTTTGGATTCTAAGAATTTTCTTTATATAATAAAATTTTGTTGTTATCTAGTTGGTTGGTTTCAGTCCTATATTAAAAGGGGAAAAAATTGTTCTGAAGGTTGCAAATTTAAATTGAATTATATTCTAATTATATCATTTGATTTTGGGGAAAATTAATTGAATTATGCTTGTGAAGATTTTGTGAATTATAAAATTATATTAAAATATTAATTTTTGTAATTAGGCTTGTCATATAGTTGGAATTATTGGTTTATGGGTCCAAGTAACCTACAGTTCTACAGTCTAATCCTGGAAATTCTGGGATCTCCAAGGCCTCTAGTGGACTGCTGGGTGTACCCAGACCCAGGTAACTAGGATATTGCTTAGGGGTAAATTCTAAACTCACTTTAGTTTTTTCTTTGAAGCTTTCATTAGTAGGTGAGCAAGCCAAGTGTTCAGTCCATTTGAAGGAAATATATTCATAGGGAACCTGAGGTATCTCAAAATAGAAAATTCGTGTATTATATACTGCCTTTGGTTGAAAGAATACTGTTAACTATTTCCATTTGGCTGAAATAAGCTTAAAATTATAATATATTTTTACTTAAATTATTACAGTCAAAGGTTTTTTAAATTATCTTAAAAAAGCTAATCTTGATTCTTAGCAGCTATTAGGGTCTTTACTTTTCAAGGATTGGCTCATGTGAAAAAGAAAAGGTTTATTTTTTCTTAAAGAGTTCTTTTTCCTATTTTAATGATAATTTATATCTCATCTTTTTTCTAAAGAAGAATTAATAGCAAAGCTCTCCAGCACAAACACAGTAAGATTATTAAATTATAAAAAATAGATCCAGCCCTGGCTGGTGTAGCTCAGTGGATTGAGCGTGGGCTGCGAACCAAAGTATCGTAGGTTCGATTCCCAGTCAGGGCACATGCCTGGGTTGCAGGCCATGGCCCCCAGCAGCCACACATTGATGTTTCTCTCTCTCTCTCTCTCTCTCTCTCTCTCTCCCCCTCCCTCTCCCCCTTTCTCTCTCCCCCCCCTCCTTCCCTCCCTCCCCTCTCTATAAATAAATAAAATCTTTAAGAAAAAAAAAATAGATCCAAACCAATGGATGGAAGGAGGCCAATTAGAGTCAACTTCAGTTATTTAGGGTTAATTTGAGAGTTTTCAAAATAACTGTGGCTAAGACACAGCTGAAGCTTGGGACAAGTTTCTCTCCCCATCACAAATTGCTGCCTTTTTACCATTTTTGCTCTCTTCTTCACCTTGTGACGCCGGGATTAGACAAATGCTAAATTAACTGAGAAACATCTCTGATAGAAGTGGGAGTGAGAACCTACAGCAGCCTCTCATATCTGCCACGCAACCTCAAACTCCTAGCACTATAGAGGGAAAATGCTAGACTCTTGCTATGCCTTCATGCTGTTAATCTACAGACTAGATAACCTATTCCTACATAATTAAGAAACTTGTTCCAGGAGTCCAAACAGGTAAAAGATGAATGAGGGATGAGAGGTAGAAGAGTTTGATTTAGACTATGACTTCAGTATTGATGTAGTTGTTTCTGAAGTACAAATTAACTCACATACTCATTATTTGCCTATGGTGTATCCCATTTACTACTTCTACAGAAAGTCTAGAAACATGAAATTAAAGGAAATTAGGATTGTTACAAGGCATGACCCAGTATCTTAAAATACAGCTCAGAACTCTGATAATGTAGCCATTGAGGAATATACTAACTATAGCAATAGCTATGCAGGGGTTCCTAAACCTTAAAGAAGTCAGAGAGTTAGGGGTGCTGTGGGAGAATCTGGCAGGAGTTACAGGGAAACGATTAGTTGCATGGAGACATAGATGGACAAAAAATTCTGAGTACTTGGCTGTGTGTTCAAGTGATTTATAGATCTACAATATGATATTGGATGTTCTGGGATATCCAGGACCTCTAGGGTTTTGGGAACAACTAAGGAAAGACAGTATCACCTAAATTTCATTTTTTCCCTGGAACTGACGGCTTGGCCTCAGTTTTCAGGTTATGGAATGAAATCTGTGTTCCATACTTTTTAAGGTAACTGTGGGTAGGCATCCATTGATGGAATTAAGTGGGAACACCTGACTGGTTCCACTTTAAGAACGTCTGTTTCATTCTTGCATAGAAGAAGTTGGCACACCTGTTTCTTCCATTATATATCACTTGTTAGGGTATTGTCCCATGTGACCTTACAATGAAAGTGTTGTATCTCTTGATACTTCAATTTGGTAATATTCTTGAGAGTTTTCCATGAATAATGACTGCTTTTGTGTCTAAGGACACCACAATTGTTTGTCTTGTATGCACTGGTAGATATAGACCAATGAGAGGAATCATTACCTAGATTTTTATAATTTATGGTGCATATTCAATTTGCTGAATCTTTTAACTAAATCTTTACATTTTGAGAATGTGCTTTTTAGGGGGAGAGGTTTTAATTATGAATGTATTAAGAACAAATTTACATGTAGAGCAGATGACAGTCAACCCACAGGCCTTCTAACCACTTCTTGGAGCAGACAGTGCTCTTAAACTTTTCCCTATGCATTTATTTCTTCAAGGAAGAATGCACTTGATCTGACTGCTCAAGTTAGAATAGTGGTTTGGAAAGAGAGAAAGAAGGCAAAATATATTTTCAACCTCACCAAGGGGACCAATTGATGCAACAAAAAGAGTGACTCTGAGGAACATCATGCATTTCACATGACAGTTAACATGATATTTTTGTTTTTTAAAGTATGCACATTTTACAAATGCCTTTGTATTTCATATAATGGTATATGCCATGTTATAATTTTATTTTTGTTATGTATAAAATTAAAATAGAAAAATAAGATTAGATTCTCTTGTTAACTTTCTTCATATAATGACTTATATAAGTTCAGTATTTAAGAATAATTTCTATTTAAACTATAGGATTATCTACAAAAAGCAGAAAAAAAATTCACAAACCACATGCTTCTGAATTTTGCCAATTTAGTATATTTTATTCCTTGCTCTTCTATTGTCTAGGATTTAAAGACCTATAGTTTTGATGAAATATTTTCATCAAAATGGGTAAGTTATATATAATCACAGATTTAGTAAATCTGTTTTTGCTTTACTTCTGGTTGTGAGGTGAGGACATTCTGTTTCATGCTTTCAAATTACACGTTTTCTTAGCATCAGGTACTATCCTATTTGTTTATACTCATATCTGTTAATATTTCTTAATTTTGTTTTATGGTTGAAGTAATTTCATTTTTATGTCTGGGTGTTTTTACCTAACTCACTTTACTACCTTCTTCTGATTTTATTGATTAGAAGCAATTTGTATTAATGGTTCTCAGTGGTGAATAGCACTGACATTCTGTGGGGCATATATTACTATCCTCACTTTTCAGAGTAGGAAATTGAGGCTGAGAGTGACTACATTACTTGACTAATGGAATGTACTCTGCCTTCTTATTTTAAGCCCAATATTTTCTCCGCTTACCAAGTTGATTTTAGCATATCTCAGATAAGGACTAACCATTGTTCAAGTATATTTTCTCAAATAAGACTAGTGAGCTCATAATTTAAATTAGTGTGTCTTCTGACCAGACATGTTCTTTTATTGTACTTAATAAATACCAACATGTGGTATTTTAGATGTAACGGGATTTTTTCTAGATACCTTAATACTTTTGGCTCAGCAACATTGTAGTCTTTTCATCCCCTCCACACACAATTTTTCTCCCCAAAGAAAAGTTTTAACTCTGAATTATGAAGAATGGAATGCAACTCAGGCAAAATGAAATGAAAATGTGACTTAGACATATGCAAAATTTTATTTGTACTAAGAAATGCAAAGTACACTGAGATACTACTTTCATCATCTATTCATTTATTTTTGTTATACATGCTGTTAAATGCTAGAAAGTGGGACAGATACTCTATTGAAATTAATAATTGGTACAACCACCATAAAGGGGAATTGATAATATCTATTAACATTATAACAAAATGTAGAAATGTCCCTTGATAGGTTGATTAAATGGAATACTATATAGCTATAAAAAGGATAAAAAGCATTATACTGGTATGCAGAGAGCTTTAGCGGTGTTAAATGAAAACTGTTAAGATGCAGAACAGTGTTATGCTATGTTTTAACTAAAAAGGGAAGAATAAGGGTGAATATTCATATTTCCCATTACACACACAAACTTTTGAAAGACATACAGTGATGTAATAAAAATGATTACCTGCATGGGATTGTAATAAAAGGAGGCAGCTGGGTAACTGAGGAATGGGTAGGAGAGACAGTTATTTTCTTAGAACATGAGAATATTTTGCCTATTTTAAAAATGTAAGTATGAGAAAGAGAAAGGAAAAGAATATGTAAGTTTAAGTACCTTTGTATACTTTGCTTCCTTAAATGACAGTAAAGGGATACTTTTAAAAAGGCATACACTAACAGGACAGAGAGAATGGGAGAGAAAGAAAGCAAATTTTTGGAAGCTGGAAAGCAGATGAATGAATGGTACCGACTCAGCAGACCTAGAAAGTTTTGCTGACAGTTGAAAAAGCTGAGAAACTTTCACATTGTAGAATATTTAAACGGTTCAGGAATTTGCTTTTCTAGGTACCTCTGGAAATGGGATTGAAGGTGGGGCTAAAAATAGAAGGATTGGTTGAAAGCATCTATAAGAAGCAGTAGAATCCCCGATTGCACAGTCAGGTAAATTCCCTTTCCCAATCTTCAGGTTTAGTCTCTGGAGAAGAGGGGAGGAGGGAAACCATCACAAAAATCTCTGAGACGTACCAGGAAGAGGTGGGAAAGGGGCAGTGACTTGCTGAAAACAAGGTGACTGAGAATTTGCATACTGAATATCAAAATCTCCATCACCTCTGTTTTCCCACTTGGCACCCTGATCGTTGACAATCCAGTCTAGACCGAAGGTGTTTCATTATGGAATCTCATCAATCAAGAGAGAGGACATCTGGGGAACCCAATGAAATGACCAGCCAGAACACCCTACAGGAAAGCTTACAATAGACAAGTCCTAGCATGAACTTGGAACTTTCAAACAACTTTTGAAAGTACCTCACTCCTAAGTGTGGAAAGCAAAAGATCACTAAGTAACTGAGGAAATCTTTTAACATGAAAAATAAAAACTGTAGTGGATGCTATATTGCATTGGTCAGATCTGCCCTTAGAGGACAGAGGCATTCTTTCCTCCAGCTGTTGGTAATACTATTGAGGGTTCACAGCTGAGTGGCCAAAAGGTATCACTTCGCCCAGGGTTACATCCCGTTTCCAGAGCAGTGCACCGCTGGTCTGGTTGAGAGGCAGGGTGTGAGTTGGAGGCATAAAGACATGGTTTACTTGCCTTAATGTGAACAAAAATTGGCGACAATTTTAAAGAGCTGTCCCAGCTCCAGAGCTCCCTGTGGGATAGGCTGTTACAATTGCATTGCAGTTGAGCTTCTCATTTGGCCCAATACTGCCTCCCTCACTTCTTTAAAGGTAGTGTTACTGAAAGTACTCTTCAATTAACCACCTGTCCCTAAGTCTTAGTCTCAGGAAATCCTTCCTACCAGAGAATCCAAAACAAAGTAAATGGAAAAAAGTTGGAAGTAAAAGATTAATAACCCCAGATGAATAAGAGAAGATATTACATTCGTTATACTAAAGCAAGACAGAAGAATCATTGAACATGAAAGGTGTCTGGAAATTTAAAAATGCAGGATGGCAGAAATGAAAAACAGAAGGGGCAAGATAAAGTTGCGGAAATCTCAGAAAGTAAAGCAAAAGGAGGAAATAATAGGTGTTTTGAAGGTTGGTATGAATATCTGACATCTGGATAAAAAGTTTCAGAAAGAACAGAGAAGATGGGTGTCATGGGAAAGAATAATGGGAAAGCAATCATCAGCAAAATATTTCTCAGAACTTAAGGATATGAGTTTACAGGTTGCTTGGCCCAATTATGAATATAGGCAACATCATAGAAATATTTAAGAATATTGGGGGCTGGAGGATAGTGGGGAAATGAAGAATCCATAAGCTTTCCAGAGAGGATAGGTCACATATAAGGTACTGCATGCAAATCAGAATGACTTATTCACAACACACTGGAAACTTGAAGACTATACATTGATGTTTGAAATGGGGAAGAAAAATGACTAACAAGCTGATACTTTATACCCAGCTAAACTATTGGCTGTGAGCTAAAAATAGATATTTACAGACCTATAATGTCTCAAAAAATTGCCTCCCCATTTGTCTTCTCTGGAAGCTCCTAGAAGATATACTTCCTTAAAAGGAGGGAATATAATAAGAAACTTAAAGGTGTGTCCATGAAAGAAGTATTTAACACAAAAGCAAAGCAAAATCTCTGTAATGTGTGTTAAGGGCAATATCAAGATGTTGGCAGTGTTCTAGGTTTAGAGAATGACCAGAATGGAGCAGACCCAAGGTTCTGGTAGAAATTACTCAAGAAGATAGATGACATCACTAGAATACGTAATGTAAATATTGAGAAGAGATTTAACGATTTTTAGATATTGGGGTTAAATTGGTGATTACTGCACAGAAAACTAAGCAAAAGTAAAAAGACATTAACTCCAGGGAAATGAAAATTTATGCAAGAAATAAAAAAAAAATAATGTTTTTTAGCCCTGGCTGGTGTGGCTCAATGGATTGAGCACTGGCCTTTGAGCCAAAGGGTCACTGGTTCGATTCCTAGTCAGGACACATGCCTGGGCTGCAGACCAGGTCCCCAGTGTGGGGAGTGTGAGAGGCAACCACACAATGATGTTTCCTCCTAATGCCTCTCTCTAAAATAAATAACATCCTTAAAAAAATAATGTTCTTTATTGCTTGATTGTAACAAAAAGTATGTAATCATAAAAGGTAAATGGTGCATATTGATCTAACCAAAATTTATGAAATAATATTGGGAGGATGAATGAAGTGTGTGTATGTACATGTATGTGCTATGTGTGAATTTGCTGGGGTTAGAAAGAATTAAATGCTCATCTTCTGTAGAGAGAAGTTTCAATATAAGAATGGAGCACACTTTAGTATTATGAACATGAACTTTGGGATCAGACTGCCTACATTTGAATCATCGCTTTGTTACTTTCCAACAGTTTAACCGTGAGCAAATTAACTGACTTGTTGAGCATTGGTACTCATCTATAAAATGGGAATAATTATAATATACACCACACAGCCCTGGAGGCTATAAGGGTAATATATATGTGAGCTTAGCACCCCACCATACTGCTCTACAGTAACTACTATATAAATATTTTCTATTTGTTACAGACTGAATTGTGTCCCTCTACCAAATCCATATGTTAAAATCCTAACTTCCCAATTCTAGAATGTGACTGTATTTGGAGATAGGGCCTTTAAAGAGGCAATTAAGTTAAAACAAGAAGTCCAGGGTAGGCCCCAATCTAACATGACTCTTATTCTTATAAGAAAAAACAAGAACATTACAACAAGAGACACAAAGAACACACCAACCAAGAAAAAATGGTCAGGACATAACATGCCCTTCTCTCAGATGGTGTACAGAGAAGGCAGACATTTTCAAGACAAGAAAAGATGCCTCAGAAGAAACCAAAGCCAACACTTTGATCCTGGACTTTTTGCCTCTAGAACTGTGAGAAAATTTCTGTTAATTTAAGTCACTCAGTCTATGGTATTTTGTTGTGGCAGTTCTACCAAATGGATACGTTACCATATGGAAAGATTTGAAAATGAATACCAAAAAATTCAATTTGAACAGCTGAGAGTAATTGCCTCTGGGAAGCAGGATATGGTAGGGAAGAAAGATTACTTTTATAAAAAAATTGTAAACTCTGACTTATTAAATTATGTACATTTATAACTCTGATACAAGCACAAACAAAAAATGAAAGGCAGAGTCTGATAAGTCAGTGCTATCCTTTGTCTTTTTTTTCATCTGAGTGATGAAGAACTTTGGAGTTCCATATATTTTCCTTTGTCTGACCACTGCTTTCTCTCCCTGTGGCCCTTTTGACATTTTTACCCTATGGAAAGCATAATCAGTTCGTGTGTTTTTGGTTGAAAGTAACAGAAAGCCAGCTGGAACTGTTTACCTATAAGGAAATATACTCTCACCTAAAAAGAAATTTTGAGATGGTTAGTTCTAGGGAGGGTTTCTAGCTCAGTGGCTCAATGACATTGTTAAGGACCAATTTTTTTATCTTTATTCTGGGATGCCATTCTTAACATTCCCGCTACTCTCCTCATTGATACAAGATAACTGACTACAGCAGTTCCAGATCTTATGTTCTCATAAACAATATCCAAAGGCTGCATGGGAGGAGAGGACGTACATATTTATGTTTCTATTTAAGAAAGGAACATTTTTTCTGAAGTCTCTAGCACCTTTTTCCTACCACCTCAATGAGCACAGCTGCATCACATGTCATTCCTAAACTAAGTAGCCAGAATAATGGAATTACCCAGGTTGGCTTAATTCAAATAATACTCTCTGAAGTTGAGTGGAGCTCAGACTCCTCTGAAACACACCTCTGATCTATTCTTGAATAAAGTCAGGATTATGTTAGCAAGGAATAAGGATGGAAAAGGAAAAATGTCATGGAATAGGGAAGAAGGAATATACATTTTAGTGATGGTTTTGTGAGATGAGTAAAGTAAAAAATTCTTTCACCAAGAGGGAAGAGAAAGGGAGCAAAAGGTCAGAGATGAACATCCTGGCTCCCCACCTACAGGTTTAAACTTCTGGAAGGGTGTTGTATGTTGGGAACCGCCCTGCCTGGTATCAGAAGCTGTAACCCCCACCAAGGCTAAGGCTGAGGAAATGACCTTGGAACCATAAGCCACCAAGGAGACAAGCTTATCTCCCTGGCAGGAGCACTGCTTCTGCTCCTTTTACTTCACCCTGCCTGGCCCCAAATGCTTGGTCAGTTAGCCAGTGACAGCTAAGATTCCCCAAGGGGGGAATGACCTAAGACAGGCAAAACCACATGGGAGGCTCCCAAGGAAGGACTTTGGGGGCTCCAGCAAAAGGGGGTGATGGACCCTCATCCCTCGGCTTTGACAAAGCCTGAGTCCTCATGGTCTGTGAGCAAATCTCCTTATCTCTTGGCTACCTTAGTTCCCTTGCACCACCCAAGCCTGAAACAATGACAGGGTGGTGCTGCCCTATGCTGGAAAGGGTGGGTTCCCCAGGTGATCAGGCCTAAGAAAGAATATGTAAAATCCTGTGAAACCTGCTTTGTTTAGAATGCTCTAGGTTGAATGAGAAGGGTCCAAGGAGGAAGTAAGTTTTTTCCTTAAAGTCTTTTACAGCTCTTTGACCCTGACTCAAAATAGGTCCTCAGACTTCCTTGTTGTCTATTGTTTGATCCTTTCTTCCTGGCAATGAATAATGTGCTTTACCTGAATTCTTATGCAAACGAACCCAATAAAAGTCTGCTGTGACAGGAGAATGGGACACTCCCCTAGGGTGCTCTCTCCTAGGGAGGGTGGCCCAGCCCTCCCCTCTAGAGGGAGTGGCCATTCCATTCCTACTTCCCCACAGGACCTGGTTGTCTCTGTGTATGTTTTTCTCGTGTGTTGATGAACCATCTGCAGCATTCTGTGGTCACTGCTGGTTAGTGATCGCGTCAGTTGTAGGCAGAGGGTGAGGTTGATAGAAGCACCTTGATTTCTACTGAAGTGATCCTTTAGTCCTGGCTTCTCAAGATAAAGCCTAGGAAATTGGTATGAACCCATACCCAATATGTCACTGTGTGGGAGATTACATGAATGAAGAATGGGGCTAGGTGAAGGGTCTGGTATTGTGTGTGGGTCCCGTATAATCTGGGGTTCCTGCAGAAGGTGAATGAATTTTATACCTGGAGACTGAGGTTGAGGACAATTCTGGTGGGCATCCAAAAGAATTTACAAGACGTGCTGCACTACCAGGAACTCCCTTAAGCTACTGCCTGAGGATATGGAAGCTTCACTCTGCCTCTACTCTCTTTAGTAGGAAGGGGAAAGGAGAAGAATGGGGGAAAAGTCCTGATAGAAACTTTGGGCTTTGCATGGACTAAATATTCACAGCTTAAAATGTGAATAGAATTAGTTATATTTAATAGGCAAATTTTCTCATTTATAGAGTGAGGCACCAGAGTAAAAGATTAGTTAGAAAAATAACCATTTTTCCTCCTCTCAAAGCATAAGAATTTTGGCCTTTCTATATTTTACATATTTCAGGATTATCTTCCTCTTTTCATCTTTTGGGGGAACATTGTGGGAATGTGGAAAATGAAAGAAGGAATGTGAAGTTGGAGATGTACAGTGTCCTCTGGAAAAATGCCTAATGCTAGATTTATGTGGTTGTAGAAAACGTCAATTAGGATAATATAAAGATAATGTAAAATTATTTAGCTAGCCACTTTGAAAACTTCACATGGTTAATAAAATATTTTTAATATAAGTAAACCTGACATGATATCATTTAACTGGGTTTTTTATAATGCAGTAATTAAAAATGTTTTTTATTATGTAAAGATAACCATGATTCAGTATAGAAACAAGAGGCCAGGTTACTTATATTTATTTTGTTTGCATTATGTTTTCTCTTTACTACATATGTTTAACCAGGTGGAAATTTTCCAGTTTTGAAAATAAATATAACCTGGTCAGGAATTGAATTTACATTCTAATTGCATTATAATAAACCAGGGAAGTTACAGTTGAATCTAGCACCCAGTTAAAACTCAACACATGTATAACAATAAAAAAATGTGTTGGCCAAAATATTATAATAACTTCTAAAAATACATGAATAAATTTTAATATCCAGACAGGAAATAACAGACATACAGTGAGTATTTGAGCACATGTATCATTTGAGCAGGTGCCATAGTTGTGTAGCTAAAGATTAAAGTGTGATTTAGAGATATATTTCACTCTGTATGCATGGGCATTGCCTCCATTAACATTAATAGTGTTTACATGCACACAGAGCAGAGAACTGAGATTTGTTGAAAGGCAAAGGAGGAGTGATTTTTTAACTTTGCCTATAATTCCAGGAGTGTGGGGTTGTGTTATTAACAGCTCTGTAAAAAGCCTTAACTTAGGAACTGAGATACAGAAGCTGTATATCAATCTATAGTACTTCATGTATACTTTGTGTTATTAGAGAAAAGTGAGTTAGACAAACCAAAGGATTTGTCAAAGGCTGTTCTGGGATTGTGGTACTGTATAAAAATGGGAAACAATATGTGGATTTTGGATGTGGATTATTTTGAGGAATATGAACAATTTTTAATCTGGGACAAAATGTAATTGTTGCTATTGTGGCAATTAGTAGGTACACACACAGGTATACACACCAGTTACTTATATTACCTATATTCACCTATAAGCATCCATTTCCATCTCAGGTTTTAAGAAAATATAAATATCTCAGCCTATTGAGTGTATTTCCTTGTCTTGCTTCAAGATTATAAAATAAATTGTTGAATCCTTTCCCTGGCTGGTGTGGCTGAGTTGGTTGGAGTGTTGTCCCATAACTGAAAGTTTGTGGGTTCAATTTTTACAGGCCAAAGCAACATACCTAGGTTGCAGATTCCACCCCCAGTCTGGGAGCATATTGGAGGCAACCAGTTGATGTTTCTCTCTTTCCCTCCCTCTCTCTCTAAAAGCAATGAAAAAGAAAAATGTCCTTGGGTATGTTTAAAAAAAAAAGTGTTAAATTCTAAAGTTCCAGGGAAATTTTAGGGGGAATTAGAGGGAAAAGTAAATTTGTATTCTTCCCCCATCTACTACTTCCCAGGAAATGGCTCTCATTAAATGTATCTATTCCTTTAGTGAATATCAGGAAGAAATAAATTAGTTAAATAATGAATTAGACCAAGATGGTGACAAGTGATAGATTTAACTTTCTGTGGGAATAGTTATATTTGAAAGTACAGTTTATTTTGGAAAGCCCCTGGGCAATACATTCATTCATTTGGCACATTCTTAGTGAATGTCTACTATGTGCCAGTCACTTTCTGGCTCTGCTGACCCAGGGGCGAATAAGATAAAGTTCCTGACCTCATAGGTTTTATAAGTGAGCAATGTGCATTAAGCACTTAAAAAATGTCTACACATTTATTTATTTAATATATTATAATCTAATTTGATAAATACTCAAGATTGATATATGTGAATTTCTATTGCATCATTATCAAATGCCTAGATACATTTGCATATGTTTTGATTATAATAAGAAATGGATATCTCTGGCTTGTGAATAGGAATACTTTAATTGTCCTGATGCTTTTCTGCCCTTTCTGAGGTTTCTGAGCATATATTGTTTCTTAAAATAAAGAAGCAATGCTTTTTAATCTAAAGATGTAAAACTGGATAGACAATGGAGGTAGAATATGTTTGTAAAAAGCAAGGCTTCACTATTTCCCTTGCTTAACACAAATCATCTTCCCCTGATTTCTAAAAGGTTGCTAGTGCCCATCCCAGAATCCCTCAGTGGATTAATCTATGTCATGAAAAGCTAGCTCAGAAGTGTTTGAGGTTCTGGGCATGAGTAGAAATACGTGGGCCAGTCTTGAGCTTTAACTGAGAAGAAACTGCGGAGGGAGCCCGAGTCTTTTTCTACTTCATATCAAGAAATGTGAATTGTCAGGTGCTCAAATGCAAAATATGTCACAAATGTATTCACAAGTATACTTTTAGACATATGGAAGGATTGAATCCCCACACCCTCTAAAATTAGGTGGACTGTATTACATGTTCTGGCTAATGAAATATGAGCAGAAGTGATATATGTTAACATATTAAGGAGTGGGAGTGGTAAGTGTGCCTGTGTGCAGTGCACGGTGTTCCTTTGCTGTGAGGATCATGAAGCTACCGTATGTGTTAAGATAGAGATTCCATAGCCTGGTTTTCTTTCTTAGTGACTTAGTGACAGGATTGAGATCTCCCCTGATCATTCTTTAATATTTATCATGGAAAGAATTAAACTGCTTGTGTTAAGTTACTGTGTTTTGGAGGTGGTTATTACAGTCCAGTCTCACTGAAGCAATAAAAAAAAGTAAACACAAACTACATGTAGATAACACAGATTTTCATCCACAGACCACTCATTGAATAGTTGGTCTTTTGAATAAATAGTTTGATTTTCTTTTTTAACTCAAATGGTTATCTTACACTAATGAGTTGGGAAAAGTTGAAATCTCAGGCATCGAATAGGTTATAATTCTAGTATCCACTTTTCTAAAGCAAGAAGTTTCTCTAGGTTTCCGTTTTAGCTTTCTCCATGGGTCCTATCAGTCACGGGCAGTTCACAACACAGTGGAAGTTGTTCCATCAGGACTGTGAGAAAAAACTGGTCTCTGTCCCTTTCCCTCCACCCCTTACTGTTACAGAGTTCCTAAAATTCCTGCAAATAGGGGTGCTACTAGAAGAATCTTTTGTTCCAGTATTCATTTTTAACCCCAGTTCCTGACACAGAGCTCCTAAGACCTTTATAATTTCCTGAGCTGTAGGAGTGTCTGACACTGAGCTCCAAAGTCCCTTGGAAATTCCTGGTGACAGAAGTGTCTTTTGTTCTAATGAGGTGACTCTAGGTGGGCTTCAGGATGGGACACTGGTCACCGGACAGACCAAACCATAATTAGAAGCTTGGAACTTTCAGCACCATCCTTTATACTCTGGAGACAGGAGAGGGGCTGGATGTATTTAATATTCCATCATGCCTATGTGATGAAGCCTCGGTAAACATTCCCATAGCTAAGGGTTCAGGGAGCTTCAGGGCTGACCAACACTTTGCTACACAGAAAGTGATACCTCTTGCCTCCAGATCTTGCCCTGTGTATCTTTATCTGACTGCTCATCTGCATTTTTATCATATCCTTTAATTATATAATAAAGTAGCAGACATAAGAGTTTTTCTAAGTTCTGTGACCTGTTCTAGTAAGTGATTGAATCTGAGGAGGCGGAAGGGTCATGTTCCCTCTGGATCCAGTTTGTAGCCAAGCTGGACAGAGTTGTGGGTAACCTGGGGATCTCCTACTTCTATGTGGCATCTGAAGCTGAGGACAGTGTTATAGGAATGAGCTTTTAACATGTGAAACTGGCACTTACTGTGGTTAGTATTAGAATTAAATTGAATTGTAGGACACCCAGATGAAAACTGCTTTGTGTGAGAAAAAAACCCACACTTCTGGTGTCAGAAGTGTGGTAGTATGTGAGAGTAAAGGAAAAACACACAAAATTAAGTTTTTCCTTATAATGGGCTCATTATATGTATCAAATCTGCTGATAGAGAGGCAGAGAACAGCCTGCGTTCTCTGAGTTCTTTTCTTTCATGGCTCAGCCACAAAAGCCATCTACAAAAATAGGGCTGTTATTCAGTTGTGGGTAAGGGGTCTTTGAAACCTTGACGTTGGGGAATGGAGAATGCTTTTAAAAAATTTTTTGTTTATATTAAACTAGAAGTTTCTCAGTACGATTCTGTGACATACAATTTACTGCTTTATGATAATCATATTGTATTGCAGTTAAGTTGTGACAAATTGAAGTGACTTTTCTTTGTTAAGTCTGTAAAACATGCTACATTTTATAAAATAGGTAACTATGAAGCACCTTTCTAAGATCCTACAAAATTTTTTGGTGCATCTGTTTTATTGGTTTTCTTTGCAGGTTGATTTTTTTTTTATATAAATAGTCAACCTAAAGCTGCTTAGTTTTTACCACTAGCAGAGACAAGCTAGAATTGCTTAATCATAAGTACACCTTCCTGGAAAGAGAATCTGATTGGACAAGCTTAGTTTAATATTCATATCTGGCCCAATTAATTGTGGCTTATGGCACCAGGTCACTGAGTAACATGTAGGTACCATGACTGATGTGGGGTAGAATATTTATTCTCAGAGGAGGCTCACAACCTAGAATATGTATGCTGCAGCTAGAAGTTGGAACACAGTTGAAAATCATTGCCCTAGTGTATTTTCTGTATAATTAAATAAATTATTAGTATACTCTCAAAGAATTTGACTATCACAGTCAGTTTATAAAGTTGTTCACTTAAGCTGTTATAGCTATTAAAGATACTTCTATATAGTTATTTAAATTAAAAATATAAAGGTAAAATATCGATGTGATTTTAGATACATCATTTTAAACAACTTAGTTTTTAATGAAAATAATTACTTTGTATAAAATAACATAATTGGATATATAACATATAGAGATGAGAGTTGGTATTGAGTCAAGTTTATAGAAAGTATAGGGAAAAATGATTTAAATATCACTATAAGATATATTTTATAAATCAAACAATTTAGTTAAAATTTCAAATTCAAAGTGAAAAAATTGTTTTTATTTTAAGATAAGGTCAAGTTAAAGGAGTTCAAGTTAAAGGATGTTAGCTGTTTATTTTTTATTTTTTATTTTTTTAATAAATTTTATTGATTATGCTATTACAGTTGTCCCATTTTTCCCCTTCACTCCCCTCCACCCTGCCCACCCCCTCCCACTCACATTCCCCCCCTTTACTTCATGTGTCATAAGTTCTTTAGCTTCTACATTTTCCATACTATTCTTGCCCTCCCCCTATTTTCTTTTTTCTAAAGATTTTATTTATTTATTTTTAGAGAGGGAAGGGAGGGGGAGAGAGAGAGAGAGAGAAACATCGATGTGCGGTTGCTGGGAGACATGGCCTGCAACCTAGGCATGTGCCCTGACTGGGAATCGAACCTGCGATGCCTGGTTCGCAGCCCGCGCTCAATCCACTGAGTTACACCAGCCAGGGCCCTCCCCCTATTTTCTACCTACCATCTATGCTACTTATTCTCTGTACCTTTACCCCCTCTCCCCACCCCACTCCCCTGTTGATGACCCTCCATGTGATCTCCATTTCTGTGGTTCTGTTCCTGTTCTGGTTGTTTGCTTAGTTTCTTTTGGTTTTGTTTTAGGTGTGATTGTTAATAATTGTGAGTTTGCTGTCATTTTACTATACATGTTTTTTTTTTTAATCTTCTTAGATAAGTCCCTTTAACATTTCATAAAATAAGGGCTTGGTGATGATGAACTCCTTTAACTTGACCTTATCTGAGAAGCACTTTATCTGCCCTTCCATTCTAAATGAAAGCTTTGCTGGATAGAGCAATTGTGGATGTGGGTCCTTGTCTTTCATGACTTGGAATACTTCTTTCCAGCCCCTTCTTGCCTGTAAAGTCTCTCTTTTGAGAAATCAGCTGACAGTCTGATGGGAACTCTCTTGTAGGTTACTGTCCCCTTATCTCTTGCTGCTTCTAGGATTCTCTCCTTCATTTTTACCTTGACTAATGTAATTATGATGTGCCTTGGTGTGTTCCTTCTTGGGTCCAATTTCTTTGGGACTCTTTGAGCTTCCTGGACTTCCTGGAAGTCTATTTCCTTTGCCAGAATGGGGAAGTTCTCCTTCATTATGTTTTCAAATAAGCTTTCAATATCTTGCTCTTCCTCTTCCCCTTCTGGTAAACCTCTAATTCGGATGTTGGAACATTTAAAGATGTCCTGGAGTTCCTAAGCTTCCTCATTTGTTCGAATTCTTATTTCTCCATTCTTTCCTGTTTGGTTGTTTCTTTTGTCTTTCTGGTCCACACCATTGATCTGAGTTCCAGTTTCCTTCCCATCACTGTTGGATCCCTGTGCATTTTCCTTCATTTTGCTTAGTGTAACCTTCATTTTTTCATCTAATTTGTGACCAAAATCAACCAATTCTGTGAGCTTCCTGATCACCAATGTTTTGAACTGTGCATCTGATAGGTTGGCTATTTCTCGGTCACTTAAAAGGATGAGTTCTGGGGCTTTGATTTGTTCTGTTTGAGCCATCTCTCTCTCTCTCTCTCTTTTTTTTTTTTTTTTGGTTTGGTCACGCCTGTTACAGTAGGGGGCAGAGCCTTAGGTGTTCACCAGGGCAGGGCACCCTGTCACTGGGTTGTGACGTTGTATGTGGGGGCGGGGTCGAGAGGGAATAATGGCGGTTGCTCTGTTCTCTGTGGGACCTCAGTCCCTTCTGCTGCTTCCCCCAAGCAAACTGGGCCCCTCTGGTGCCAATTCCCATGTGGGTGGGCTTGTGCACACCGTGGGACCCTCCAAGGACCTCTCCTGTGAGGCAGGGTGTCTCTCCCTGAACCTCAACTTCCACAGGCGTCCGCGATCAGTGTCCCAAGGCTGTATTTCCCAGCACTGGGATCCTGAGTTGCGCACATTGCTTTGCTTTACAATCACCACCTCACTGGGTCTGCCGGGTGCCACCCCTCTGCTGGATCCTGCCAGCTGCCGCAAGCTCACTCAGGGTCCACCCGCTGCGGTCTTGCACTCCCCAGATGCCTTACACACCCTCGGATGCCTTACGCACCTGGTCCCAACTCTGCTCTCTGCACTGCGAAACTTGCCCAGCTGCCGGACTCCACCCCTCCTACCGGTCTGGATGAAAAGGTCTATTTCAACTTCTTGGTTGTCCAACTTCCATTTAAATCGATTTTCTGTCCTGGATGTTATTCTGCTTCTAAATTGTTGTTGTTCCTATCTTGGTTGTGGGTGGAGGTACGGTGCATCCACCTATGCCTCCATCTTGGCCGGAAGTAAAAAAAAAATTGTTAAAGATTATAATAGGGCAGTGTTTTCTAAACTGTCAGAAACTGCTTAAACTTTATAAACTGCTTCTCCAAAAGGCTCCATAGTTTTATATAAATACATTTACCTCTTGGAAATTCACATGTCACATTAGTATATCAAAAGCTCTGGTATGTCTACCAGGAAAGAAAGTTATTTAACTTTGTAACCCCAAATTATTTGAATGCAGATTTATTATTACTATACTTTCACCTTTAGTGATTTAAAAATATTTTGAAAATATTAGTAGTACATTATTGCTAATATTTTATATTACTCATATTTTGAATATTTCTATTTTATAAAAATGTATTTTACTTAAATGTAGTTACTAGGATATCTCTTTATCTTATGTATATATGTGTGTATGCATGTATGGGTAAACAGATGGATGGATAAATGGATATACCTATTTAGCTCTGAATATATGTTTGATCCAGAACTCAAGAGCATGTTCCTGGATTTGAATCTTCAAGTCCAACCCAATACCACAGCATTCCCCTTTTCATTATTTGTAAGTCCTTTCTGCAACCATGAGACAGATGCCTGGTTCTCATTGTCCATAATGTATTTATTTGTTCAATCCGAGAATACATATAGTGTCAGAATAATTTATTAATTCTGTATAGCTTTTTGTCTTTAAACTTAAAATATATATTAAGATGTTGTTTTCCTAAGTTACTTAGGTTATTTTCTTCTTTGTTTCCTTAAACCAGGTTATTTTATTCCTTTCTAATACAAGTAGGCTCATTTATTGCTGTTTATATTCTAGTTTGGGTTTTCTCCAAATCCTGGCTTCTTTTAGTTATTTATACTTTGTGTATGTGAAGTAATGTCATTGTTCTGGAAAATAAAATTTTATAAGAAGATAGGCTTAGAAATATCCCCCCTTATCCATTCTATTCTGTTCTTATTCCTCCATTTCTTTTATTCTGTTCCCACCCCTAGTAGGTACCCAATTTCATTAATATATGGTTTATCCTTTCTATATGTATGTTTGTTAAAGTGAGGAGATACATGTATATCTTCTTATTTATTTTCTTTTTCTTACATAAATGACAGGATACTATAGGATGATATTCCTTTGCATTTTGCTCTCTTCTCTTAGCCATATGTCCTGGAAATGTCTCCATGTCAGTTCAGAGAGATCTTCCTTATTTTCTTCTATTGTTGCATAACCCTTTTTGTGGCTGTAGCATGGTTTATTCATCACCATTCTATTTATGGGCATTAGGTTGTTTCTAATATTTTGCAATTATAAACTGCTGCAATGAATAGCCTTATGCATATGTATTTTTCTACTGATGTAAATGTATCTTCAGGGTAAATTAACAGAAGTGGAAGAGTTGGGTCAAAAAGTAAAAGCATATGTATCGATAGTTTTGTTGTTGTTACATGCAGTTGAGTTAGCTCTGTCTCCTGATGACTCTGTGAATGAGTGTCCACAACATCCTGTCCTCAACAGCCCTGCTCAGCTCCTATAGACTCATGCCTGTACTTTCTTTTGTGGAGTCAGTCCATCTCATCTTCCTCTTTTCCTGTTACCTTCTATTTTTCCCAGAATTATTGTCTTTTCCAAAGAACCCTGCTTTCTCAGGATATACTCAAAATAGGACAGCTCCAGTTTTGTCAGTTTTGCCTCCAGCATTGCTTCAGGCTTAATTTGTTCTAGGACACACTTGTTTGTCTTTCCGGTGGTCCAGGGTATCTGCAGAGCTCTCCTCCAATAATCTATTGCCAATGAATTCATTTTCTCCCCATCAGCCTTCTTCACCATCCAACTTTCACATCCATATGTAGTAGTTTTATTAGGTACTGACAACTTCCCCTCCAGAATGTTTGTACCAGCAATGAATAAAAGTTCTTGCCTTACCCAAAGTCTCACCAACAGAATGCATTTTTATACTTTTAAATTTTTATTTTTCTGGATTATACAATTCTTAATTTAATTCTTTTAAAATTTAATGTACTATTTAGAATTAACACTTTGACAATTCCTCTTTATTTTTCAGCATCTATCAGATAATTTTTTTTTAATTGGATGACTTTCTATGTTTGGCCAAAATCATAAAATTTTATCTATCCATTCACTCACTACCTATTAAAAAATATCTTGAGTGACCAGAAAATAAGCTAAGACACAGTAGCTGTACTCAAATGCCGACTGATAAGGAAGACAAGGTAAGCAAATAAATGGATAATTACAATACAATGAATTACCTTTTTATTGGGGATGGGGTAGGATAATGGAAATAAGTACAAAGTATTAATAAAGCATTAAGGGGAGTGTTACCTTATTATGTGCAAGGGGCTTCCTGGAGGCAGTGATTCTTTCCTTCCTTTCTTTTTTCTTTCTTTTCTACTTATCTTCCTTCCTACTTTCCTTCCTATTTCTTTCTTTCATTCAGATTTTATTTATTTATTTTTAGAGAGAGGGGAATGGAGAGAAAAAGAGAGGAAGAGAAACATCAATTGGTTGCCTTTCAAATGTGTCCTGAGTGAATCTGAAACCCAGGAATGTGCCCTCACTGGGAATTGAACTGGAGACCTCTCTCTTTGCAGAATGATGCCCAACCAACTAAATCACACCAGTCAGGGTGAGGAAGTGATTTTTTAACTGAGTGGATCTTTAACATGAATAGGAATTAATCACTGTGAAGCACAAGAAGGAATATTGGTGAGCTTTCCAGATAGACACAGCACTGCATTTACAGGGCCTTCCAGTGAGGGAAGAGAAGGCCAAATATAATCTGGAAGTGCAAGCAGTTTAATGTGATTGACATATAGAGTTCATGTATGCACTCTCAGTGACAGGTGTTTCCAAAGAACTTGAGGTTTATTCTCAAAGTGTTCAACTCTGTTTTTTACACAGTGATATTTTAAGTCATGTAAAAGAAAGGAATGATCCTATTCCTGAGGCCAAGAATTAACAGTGATCTTAAAGAAGGTAGTAACTTTTTAAAGAAAGAATGGACCAATCTGAATGTGATACTATGAATGTGGTTAACAATGAAACAAGGTGAAGGGAGGTGGTATCTGAGAGGAAAACTTTGGTTGCTTTGGTAGCTTAAAATGAGCCCTTTTCTCAGAAAAGGGGCTGCTCTTGGTGCCTGGGCCTTCCCAGTAGAAGTCGAATAACATTAGTTATCTGTCTGTGTTGAGAGGCACCATTTTCACCCATACCAGCTTATGGTTTACAATATCCTGACTTTACTATTCAGGTGTTTCATTAAGGTGATTTTATTATCCCACGGTCTTCAACCTGATTGAACTGTTTCAGAAAATTCTAGCTTAGAAACATAAAGTAGCTAATAACTTTATTGTTGATTTCAGAAATTTCCTGATAATCCACTTAAACCATTTTTAGATTATTCAAATTAAAGCAGCATCAAACATCTGTCTACTCTTCAAAAACTGTGTTGAAATCCTTTTTTCAAGCCCTCCTCTCTGTGTCTACTAATCCTAAACTATTAGATCACAAATTTGTCTAATCACAATCAAGCCTCTCTTCTCACACCAAATGAATCCACCTTAAACCAGATCCTAGATCTTAAACATATTCTATCTTTGCCTTTCCTCTTCTGAAACACCACCAAGGTTTTTATCTAGGAGGCAACCTTGCTCATTGCTGTAAACAATAAATTCATGTTTGCTTTATCAACAGGCTGTTTTGTTGTTTTTAGGGAGTAAATTACATAAAAGATTAATTTTTTATTCCACCTACAAATGAGGCTTTTAAAAAAAATACTTCATGAATTTGCATGTCATCCTTGCACAGGGGCCATGCTAATCCTCTCTGTACCCCTCCAAGTTTAGTGCATGTGCTGCCTAAGTGAACTGCAAATGATGCTTTTTGCATATGTGGTGACCAATAGTGTGGAACCATCAGACTAAATTAACAGTCCACAAAAAAATCTAATTTTCTAATTTTTTAATTTTCTAATTTTTTTCTTTTTCTTTCAACCTGGTACATGATATTTACAGATAGCGAGACCTCAAGGAATGCCACTGTGGCTCAGTCATAATTATTGTTTTTCAAATTTCTGGATCTGGAAATGTATTATGGTTTCAGCAATAAGTAAGTAAACTATGTATCTCAGCCAATGAGCCTACATCAACCAAGAAAGATTTTTGAAAAAAGCTGTATAGATTTTATGTAAATTTGGTATTTATGAGCACCAAACTTTTAGCACTGACATCTGCCTGAGAAGAAACTTCATTTACAGCAGTGGCAGAAATGAAGTTCACTGTGAACTAGTTTTGGATACCATATGCTTTAACAGGCTGAAGAGGCGGGGAAAAGAGGCATTTTAAAAACAGGTTTTTCTTGCTCTCACTGTGGATGATGTTGCATGACAACATTGTGACATCATAACTTACGCTATTTCACTTGCTGTTGCACCAATATAGCATCAAGGAGTGCAACAGCACCTTGGACGTATGTCGTGCTTTCCTTCTGGGGAACTTAAGGCACTTCACAGGCATTTTCTCCCTAAACCTCACATCTCTCTAAGGTATTGCCAAACTGGAGACAACTTTCACAGTTTAATCATGTGGAACACATTGGTAAATATAGATGTGCCTTTTAGAAAGTTGCTTCAAAGTGTATTTTGCAGCCAACACGACGTTTCTCAGGGTGTGAACCAGTGGTGTAATGTAAAGCTTTTGGCCCTCCCCCACGTGAGCTGGGAGGATAGATGTGTTTGGCAGCGCACAGTAGAGCCAGGAGGGAAGGAAGGCCATGCGGAAAATGCAGGCTGACTATTTGTTACGTGTCCTCCCCTTGCCTTCATGTCTCTACACCAGACTGCCTCCTTTTCCTCCACCTCATTTTTCCCTCTCCAGCATCAAAAAAGAAAACTGAGTTATAAAATGTAAGTTGTATAAGAGACTGGTTAGATTTTCAAGGCAGAACACTAAAGTCCATTTAAGCTACAAGTCCTGTTGATTATATAATCCTGGCATGTAATCAGTGCTTATAGTTTTGAAGGAAAACTGGTTCTTAAGAAAGGTGAATGTGGCAACATTGCAGACATGTCTGATTCTTGCTCTAATCTCTCCAAATCCATTGTGGAAGGGAGTGGCTTTTTTTTTTTTTCTCAAAATAGTTCTGCTTCTCACACCTCACAGTTTCTTTTCTAGACCCCCACACCTCCCAGTTTCGTGGAAAAGACCTCTTGACATAAAGCAGAGACCTGATATGAATCCTAGTTGTATCTTGTTATAGCTGTGTGAACCCTCAGTGGTTAAACCTCCCTGAGCCTAATTCCTCATTTGGAATTCATACATAATACTTAACTCACAGAGTTGTGAAGATTAAATAAGATAATGAGTATGGGAGACCTGAGCTGTTGTCTAGCAGACAGTAAGGCCAATTAGAATCATTCTGACTGTCCAGTTTTCTGGGGCTGATTTGCTTTACCCTTTTGGGTATGATCCAAACCAGATCTTTTTTGAGAGTGAAAAAGGGAACTCCAGGACAACAGATATAAACTGGGACTGTCCAAGCAAAACAGGATGTGTGATTAATCTACACAGAGGAAACTTTCAGATGGGGAGTACCTGTGCTAATTTGTATGTGTTATTGTGTATAGAGATGCCTACATTTTATGAATAAGAATATCATTGTATTGCCCACATATAAGTTGAACCCATATCATAACCCTGCATACAGGTTATATTGGGTTGGCCAAAAACTTTGTTGTTTTTTTTGTAAGATGGTTCTAGTAGCATTTAGTTGTCTTTAATTTCATCAGAAACAATTTTGTTGGGTTATATTGTGACAGCTGTTATATCAGTGTGCATTTAAAAAAACTTATGAAAATTGGTGAATTTTGTGTAGCCATTTTAGTATTGAAGATGGAAGAAAATATACAACATATTTGTCATATTATGTTTTATTATTTCAAGAGAGTTAAAAACACAAATGAGACACACAAAAAAGATTTGCATAGTATATGAAGAAGGTGCTGTGACTAATTGAATGGGTAAAAGTGGTTTGTGAAGTTTCTTGCTGGAGATTTCTCACTGGACAATGCTCCACAGTTGACTGACGCAGACCAGTTGAAGTTGTTAGTGCACAAATACAGACACTGAGAACCATCAACATTCACCATTTATGACATAGCCGATACACTAAAAATATCCAAGTTAATAGTTATTGGTGAAAATGAAAAACGTGTCTTTTATTTTATTAAAACACCACATGGACTTTTTTGGTGAACGCAGTGCTATTTCCCAAAACGTGTTACCTTGACAACAGGTAGCACATGACACCATGTGAGGTGGTATACAGTAAATGTTATTTTTTTACAATGATAGTGTCAAATTATAATTTTGTAAATAAAAATTGTTTTAAAATAAATTTATTTACATCAAATTATGAATTGACTTAGAGAAAGCAATTAAGTAAATCATAGTCCAGTTGGGTTATAGATATAGGAGGGTTGACTTGGAATGACTGATACTTGGGAAGCCATGCTTGATGGGATACAGCCAGTAGAATGAAAGAATAAGGTACTCCATATTTGAATAAACAATGTTATAATATATCACCTTTCATTCCAGGAAAAATGCTTTGCAAGAGCTGGAGAAAAGATCAATACCCAATTGTGGCTCAGGTGAGGGGAATAGAAATGGAATAATTGCTGCTGAAGATTATTAACCTTGAACACATTTCCTGGTAAGTCCTGAGTCTCACCACCATTTTTGTACATTATTAATGTAAATGATACATGAAGAATTGAATAAACTTGGCAAAATTTAATACATACGCTGGTTTAAACTTTGAGGGGATATTTTACTCATGTCTATCCTTTGAAATTTAAGATGAGATTTAGTTGGTCTTGTCTTGAGAATTTCAGGAAGAAGGACTCCTCAAACTCTTTGAGTAACTCATTGAATTCCCTGAGATCTAAAAGGCCTTCCTAATATCTGGCCTTAATCTCTTCTAGTTCAAGTGCAGTTGCAAAGGAACAAAAACTGGGAGGATGTTATCCTTCTGCCTCTTGATACTTGCTACAAAGACACCGACAGTAGTGGATTTCCTAATCCTCACCTTACTTTGTTTATATTCCATTTTCTTCTTGTTTGTGACTTCTGTCAATGAAAAACATCAATGCTTCTTATTGTTTTTATTTGTTTACTTAAAGTGGAGACAATTTAGATAATGTATCAAGACACTTGGGGATGAATAATGACTAGAGGTCAGCCATTAGCAATTATACTCTTTACTAAAACCCATCAAAATAATTGAAAGGTGGTCATTCACAGATTCTGTGTGCATTCAAGCTCAGTGTCTGTAAAAGTTTACAAGTATTAATGCATGATTTTGTGTGTATTTTCAGAGTTTTTTTTCTTGTGAAACTTTGAAAAATGAAGAGAATTAAGCTGTTTCTAAAAAGCCAAAGCAGCCTGCCATCTCTTTTTCTTTTCTGGGCTACGGTCCAATTTGCACAGCAGTTGCAAAGAAAAAGCAAACGCATCACTAGATTCAGCGAGAAATATTGTAACAGTATGTAATCTCTGTCAAGATAAAATTGCTTTGTGATTTACATTACAATAAATCCTGACCTTTAAGTGCTGCAGACTAAGCTAATCTGTGAAGTACTTTATTCCAACACTGAATCAGCGAGAGAAGCTCAACCAAATTGACTGTATTAGTCCCACCGTAGTGTGGTTAGAGCCTATATATATATTGAAGCAGATTATGGAGCATTGTTCTATTTGTACTATAATAAGTAGAATAATTGAAATATTCAATCTGTTTCATCATTGTGAAATAATAGAATTATTTTAACCTCCCTTCTGTTTGCCTATTATGAGAATTACAAGTAGCCTCATTAAATATCATTAGGGCCTGATTTAGATCGATGAGAACAAGGAAATTCAGAGTTAAGGCTAAAATAACAAATGAAATTTCAACTTAATGTCCTTCTATGACTGTTATTTATTTTTATTTCCCTTCTCCCTCCCTCCCTCCCTCTCTCCCTTCCTTCCTTCCTTCCTTGCTTGTAAAATAGTTAAGGTATTATGTTGAATTTTTCAGTACTGGCTTTGAATTTTGGGATAATTGTTTGCCCAAGTCAAATGTTTGGCTATTTGTCGGAGTCAATCATTGGAAAATGCAATTTTCTCAAAGATATGATTTTTAAAAAATAACTAGAATTTACCAAATTTGAATAATTTTTGGCCATTTTCCCCAAATATTTCTCTCTCTTTCCCTCTCTTGGCTTTCCTCTGGAATTTGATTATACACATATCAGACAATTTTAGATTATCTCAGAGATCACTTATACTTTTTCTTTTCCAGCCTTTCTTTTTTCTGTATGTTTCATTTTTGATGCACACAATACAAATCCACTTTTTTTTTTAACTTTTTGCAATGCCTAATCTGCTATTATTTATATCCAGGATATATATATTTCGAGTACTAAGTTTTTCATCTGTAAAAGTTCCAACAAAAAATGCCTTCCATTTCTTTCCTCATCACACTAGTGTTCGCTAATTCTATCATCCCTTGCACATGTGCCCCTTTTCCTGCTTGGTGAATATCGAGTGGGTACTGGATATTGTGTTTTTGTTTTTGGGTGCTGAATTTCTTGGTATTTCTTCAAATAATGTTGGATTTTTATTCTGCCACACAATTAATTTCTTAGGAATCAGGTTTGTTGGGGTTTTTGTTTGATTTTTTGAGACTGGGCTTTTAAGCTTTGTTAGGCAGATCCAGAACAGCTTTTAGTCTAGGACTAATTTGACCTGTGGCTAATGCAGTACCCTCTGAAGACTCTTCCTCATGCGTAGTGTACTACAACGTCCTTCCACTCTGGCTGGTAGCAACATTTCTATTCTGTCAGAGCTGTGAGGATTGCCTGGCTTACTGCTTCCTGTTGCTTCTTTATTTGTCAGAGGTACTGTCTTCTCTTACATGTACAGATGAGTACTCATCCGAAGATCTGCTGTAAATCTTCTGCTGGGCTCTGAAAATCTCTATCTGTGTAGCTCCCACCTCTCAGGTGCTTTACCCCAGAAATTCTACTTGTCTTTATTTCCTTGTATTTCAACTTCTGTCCCTTCAACTCAGGGAGACCATAGCTCAGTTTGGGTTCGCTTCCCTTCTCTGAGAATTGGAAACTGTCTTCAGGTAGTCAGTCAGCTGGAGCAACAGTAGCTCATGTTGTTCCCTTTTCTTAGGGACCACACTCATGCATTGCTTGTTGTTTAAGGTCTGAAACAATTCTTTCTATACTTTTGACAAGTTTTTCATTGTTTAAGATGGAGGGCTGCCCATTACTCTATCACAGACAGAAACAGATGTCTCAAATAACTGGTGGTTAAAAGTAGTTTAAGATTTTTATCTAATCATTTGTTCAGAAGTTCTCGCTAGTATACATTTCTGGAAACATGGAAGTAAATTATAAGAAGGTTATTGAAACAAATTCTGGACCCATAAACTGTAACAATTGTTAATGCTCATTGTCCAACCACAAAGCAATTTCATGATTGCAAAGTATGGTCACCATAATTATTTCAGCAACTAAAAATCAGATATTTTTTTCTATATTTAAGAAAGTATGGAGTGCTAAATGCTGCCTCCATTGTTTCTTAGGGTAACTGTTGCTTTGCTCTATTTTAAAGTTACATTAAGTTCAGGGAAATAATTTTCATCTTAGTAAGGTAAACTTTTTTTATTATTTTGTTTTCTTATTTTAGATTTTTATAATAAATTTATAGGGTGCCTTGAGGGCAGCACAATTTACATTATAGGGGGCCACCTAAGAAATACTCTGGGGACAGACCACTCCGTTCTGCCTTGGAGCACTATTATCTAGAACCGGAATTGTTCATGAGCCACTCTACATTATAAATAGAGACGTCCTCGGGGCACCATATCAATGTATACTGGAGGGTCTTCTCATGCATTTTGAGGGGAAAATCGCAGTTTTGATATCCCCAAGATGAGAACAAGTATTCCTGATGCTAAAAGGTTACTTGAGCACTTACCTGAAACATAAACATTTTTAAAGGTCAATTTTATAGTTCCAAACAATTTAAAAATTAAAATAAGTGATTTTTTAGATTCATTTGCTTTAGTGCTGAAAAGGACAACAAAACTAATAGTTTGAAGGAAAGATTATATAAAAATGTTGATAGATTGGTACAGATAAGGTAACACACACACATATGAATAGTCTTCTAGGCTGCTATTTTCTTAATTAAAAAACCCCTTCCAGCAAGCAGACTACATTTTCTACAACCTAATCTGTAGGCTAGAGCATAACTCACTGATCTTTTTGTAGCATCAACTAAATCAATATGTATTCTAAAACTACCATTTTATTCTTTATTCGTATGAGCCTTATGTCTTTCCAATATTTCAAGGGCTTTGCTGTGCTCAGGTCTGTCCCACACCCCTCCACCTTCTTGCACACAAATGCTGCCTGCACACATTTTCTTGTTCCTGTTTGTTTGATTTGGGGGTTCATTGGGGTATCTTATCACTTACTTTGTTTCAGATGTTGGTCTGTGGGGTTTTGGTTTAGCTGTCATAGTTGTTTTCTGTTACACAAAACTATCCCACTGCCACAATTCTCCTCCCAGAATTTCCCCCACCACAACTTCTTTAAGATTTGGTTCTACATCTGTTAAGATAAAGAGAATGGAAAAATCTCTTAATATGTCTTTCAACTCTAAGATCTGTGACTGGATAAGTTCTATTTGGATCCAACATTTTGAAGTGAAGGAGTACATGAGGTACTGCATGTCTTCCATTAAGTTGCTGGGTGCTATGATTCTATCCCCAATAACAAACACTGAGCCTCTACTATGTGTTTCCTTTGTTTTTCTAGATACTTTTCAGGTTTGCTGTGCTATTTGAAGCTATAAATAATCATACTACAAATGTCATTTCTCAGATATATGATCACCTAAGTAGACCTGGTTGTTACTTAGAGGTGAAATGTAAGTGTTATGAGTTTTTCTGGGGGGGCAGGAGGTGTGAGATAAACTATTCTAGCTTTATGACATAGAGGATTTCTTGCCTGCCACCACAATCTGGATGTAGCATGAATATTCTCTAGGATTTAATAATCAGCTAAAGAAAGCCAATTTACATCACCATTGGGTTAGTAGTCAGATACTGGGAGCTTAGAAATATTTAATACATCTAGACCCATGGCAGGTCACTGGGGAATATTACCTATAGGCATGTGGCAATTTAGTGTTATCACATAGCCTTCTGTAGGCAGCTTCTCTGAGGAGGCACAGTCTTGTTGAAAAGTTGTCAGGAGAGGCTTCAGCAAACAGGGGTGAAAGACACACTCAGGGAACACACAAGGCACAACTTCAGACAAAGTTTCATTCCTCCAAAGGATTATGAGCTCAACAAATGAAGATTACTTACCTTTCACCACATTCCCTGAGGTCATAGAATTTATATAATAAATATTTATGGAATACTTTCCATGTACCCATCATTTTGTTAGGTTCTTTAACTTTTTATGTTAATGTAATTTTTTCTTATTGGAGTCATACTTTCACATGCTTAAAAAATCAAACAATACTTTGAGACTCATTAAAAAATAAAGCTGGCCCCTGTTTTATTTCTCTTCTCATTCATTTTCTCTAGAGGCAATTACTTAAATTAGCTGTTTATTTTAATAAATATTAAAATAAGTATTAGAGTCAAGTGGGGCAGCAGACATACAGGTGGAACTAACACACAGGTGAAAATCTCAGAATGAGAGCTATGCGATGGATTGAAGATTAGCCAGGGCAGATTAGGGCAGAGAACAGAGGCCTGTAGAAGGAAACAGCTTTCACTGCTATTTCTTGATTTGTTAGTTTTAGATATGATTTACTGACTTCTTGCTGTAGAGATTATTGTTTATCTCTCCTATGTCCCCATCCATTCAATACAAATATTTCTCTTCTCTCACTCTTCCAGTAAAGTTATATAATCATTTTAATATCTGTTTACATTGTTATGACTGTATAAATATTATGCATACATAGTGAACCATAGATTATACTATTATTTTCTTTCAGATATAACTTGTTCTCTGTGAAATAAAAAAATGCTCCTTTTTTGTTTTTTACTTTTCCACATAAATATCAGTATTTCATTCCCAATTCTCTAACAGACCTGAAATTCTAATACCTTTGACTAGCTGTCATATTCATCATGTGTTAGAGACATCTCTTTCACAGGCACCGAAGTTTTAGTCTGCTTCCTTTCAGCACGTCTTTGACCCTGGATGCCCTTGGTAAAAATTGTCCCACATATTCAACCACACAATTAGCAATTTTCTTCTTCTTTTGGGAAACAAGATCTCTATGAAACAGTAAATATATTTTTCTTTTTTTTAATTTTAATCCTTGTTCAAGTACAGTTTTCTCCCCTTTACTCCCAATCCAGCACGCCTACCCCTCCCTCCCAACTTCCCTCCCATTACCACCCTCCCCCTAGTTTTTGTCTATGTGTCTTTTAACTTTGTTCCTGTAAACCCTTTCTCCTTTTCTCCTGAAACTCCCTCTTCTCTCTCCTCTGGTCACTGTCATCCTGTCCTCTATTTCAGTGTCTTTGACTATATTTTGCTTGTTTCGTAGTAAATATATTTTTCAAAAGGCAGTTTATATATTTTGTAATGAATGGAACATATAATATTTGGAAAATTTCTGTAAGGAACCTCCAACTAAAAATTGTAGTAGCTTTACTTTTGTATTTCTTTTTTAAAAAATTAATCTTTATTGTATTTTTTTCCCATTACCATTTAGTCCCCTTCTATCCCCCCCAGCAATCACCATGCTGTTCTCCATGTTTATGAGTCCTTGTGGGATCCCTGAACCATGTGGTGATCCCTGAACCATCCCATGGTGTTTACATCTATCTGTAAAATATTTCCTTTTTGCTTAATCCCTCAACCCCATAAATTCCCCCCACTAGCTGTCATTTGCTCTCCATCTATGAGTTTATCTATTTTGCTTGTCAGTTCAGTTTGTTCATTAGATTCCACATATGAGTGAAATCATGTGGTATTTGTCTTTCTCTGACTGTCTTATTTCACTTAGCATAATGTTCTCCAGGTCCATCCATACTGTTACAAAGGGTAATATTTTCTTTTTTTTTATGTCCAAGTAGTATTCCATTGTGTAAATGTCCAATAGTTGTTTTATCCATGCATCTACTGATGGACACTAGGATTGCTTCCATATCTCAGCAATTGTAAATAATGCTGCAGTGAACATAGGGGTGATTATGTTCTTTCAAATTAGTGTTTTGGGATCCTTTGGATATATTCCCAGAAGTGGGATTGCTGAGTCAAAAGGCAGATCCATTTTTAATTTTTTGAGGTATCTCCACACTGCTTTCCACAGTGGCTACACCAATCTGCATTCCCACCAACAGTGCAAAGTGTTCCCTTTTCTCCACATCCTCACCAGTACCTGTTGTTTGTTGGTTTTTTTGGTGATAACCATTCTGACAGGTGTGAGATGGTATCTCATTGTGGTTTTAATTTGCATCTCTCTGTTGATTAGTGATGTTGAGTATCTTTTCATATATCTGTTGGCCATCTGCAAGTCCTTTTTGGAGACATGTCTATTCAGGCCCTACTAAAGAATGCGGGAGACCCTGCCTGAGGGGCAAATTTACATGAGAAAATGGAATTATGATGGATTATCATTGCTTCCTAACATTTTTGTTTCATGAAAAGTTATAAAGAAACGTATTTGCCTTTTGAAGTTGTCACCTACTGTCAGGAAAAATCTCTTTGTCTTCACTTCCTTATTTTCAAGAGGTAGAGCAGTTATATCAGCTAAATATTTTCAGGAAAAATATCCAGATAATCAGACAACTAAAACCAGTGTGGAAGTATCTGATGTTTTGTAATATTGTTTGAACTGAGAATAAATTGGGTCTCAAAGTATTTCCTTAGTCACTAAGTTTCTTGGCATCCTGAAACCTCCACATTATTATCTGATTTGTAAGAATCAAAATTACTTTATTTTGTTAAATGCCTAATAAAATTTTTCATGTACTTTAAATATTTCTACTTAACCTAATATATCAGAGAAACTCACTTCCTTCATGTCTACTTTGATTTGCATATTCAGTTTATCTACTTGTCCTTCAAATTTGCTATGTATGTATGTATGTATGTATGTATGTATTTATTTATTTTTGTGGTGATCCCTGAACCATCCCATGGTGTTACGTCTATCTGTATGAAATAAATTACAAACTTCTATGGTTAACAGAGAAATGTCATGATGACATTACATAAAAATATGCTCAATGAACATTTCCCTAAATACAGAAAATATATGTTTGGTTTTAATTCTGCAGTGTGTGTTCTTTAGTAATGAAAAGATCTCCACTTCCACATGAAATCCTGAGCGGTCTGCCACAAGCAAGAGACAGTAGGAAGCTCTGACACGGGAGTCTTTTTAGGCTGGGATACTGACTTTTAGGATATTCTTCCTGACACCCTACTGACACATACAGAATAGAGGAGGAAAAAAATAAATAAATGGAAGGGAACAGTTTCAAAATAAAATAGTTAAATCCTAGCTGAATAAGTGATTAATTGGAAGATAGAGGCAGATTGAAGAATTTTCCAAAACAATAAGAAAAGAGAAATCTGGAAACCACAAAATACTACATACCTAGATCTATTGTGAATCATTATGACCTCTTCCATTACAAGGGCAGTTTCGAATAGGCAATTCTGGATAAGAATTTAAAAACTTATGTTAAGCGCCGGCTGGCGTAGCTCAGTGGATTGAGCGCGGGCTGTGAACCAGGCATCGCAGGTTCGATTCCCAGTCAGGGCACATGCCTAGGTTGCAGGCCATGTCCCCCAGCAACCGCACATTGATGTTTCTCTCTCTCTCCCTCTCCCTTCCCTCTCTAAAAATAAATAAATAAAAATTAAAAATAAAAACAACTTATGTTAAAACCAAGTGGGGAAAAATAAAAGTGTATGGGGGAATAGTTTCAAAATGACTTTGTTTCAAAACCTTTTAATGATAACAAAATGGTATCAAAGAAGAATAAATTCCTGAGGGGAAGCAAGGTACAAGTAAGGATTAAAATTACAAGTATTAGAAAAAGGGAATCACAAATTAATGGTGAAGTTTGCCCCCAAATGTATCAGAAAAAAGATTGAAATCATTTTGAGGAGCAAACTCTTCCTAATGTAGAAATCGCTTTTCTCTTTTAACACACGAGTTCTGCAGAAATATGTTTCTGGTTCACATTTGGGTCCTTTATATCTTGCCTCATGTTTGTCTTCCTCATGTCCTTTGATTTGTTCTATTAAGAAGAAAGCTTCTATGATTCTGTGCTTACATGCATGTGATGACTCGCTGATCTTTTAGCCTAGACTGGAGGATGAGACATCAAAGAAAAAATTGAGGTATAGCAGACATATGATAGAAACAGATGGTTACCAGTATCTCCCACATGGCTGGGTCCACTAAGTACTTAATAAAAGAATGAAAAAAAATCAATACAATTATGAACATTGGAAGAAATTGTCTCACACCAAAACAGATAATAAAAAATAGCTATTGTTTTCCACATGCTAAACATTGTTCTAAATGCTTTTCTGTGTTATTTAATTTCTAAAACACCTTTAGAAGCTGAATATTATCCTCAATTTACTGATGAGTAAACCAATTTACTTGGTTTACGATGAAACCAAGGCTGAGAGGTTTTAAGTATGAAGTCCAAGATCTCTCAGCCAATAGCCATTGGAGCCAAGACAGGAATTCCAGTGTGTCTAATTGTAGAGCTTAGGCTCTCAGATCCTATGAAGGTACCTCTTCTCCCTGAATAAAATGAGCAAAGTAAGGATGTCCTCTTTATTGCTTTTTGGATGAACTAGTTTCCACTATCACATGGTATAGAGTTTTGTTTTTTTTTTTTAATGCTGTAAAATTGCCTGGTGGGCATCTTTATATGAATATTCTAAAGGACATGGTCAATGATTAAAGTGCCTAAAACAAAGCTCATTGTCTTTCCTGCAAACCTCTCTTCCTTCATATATATATTTCCCTTCATTATAGTGAATGGCAACATGATCTACCTGAAAACCTGTGAATAATTCTGAGGTCTGTCTGGATAGAGTCCAACCATTGTTAATATAATGAGAACAGTTTGCCTGACATCGATGTAACCTGGCAGCCAGGGAGAGTGGACTGGAATGCACATGCATGAACAATGACAACTTCACTGTGCTAGTTAGGGGGGGTGGTAGATGCTGTTGAGCAGGCATGTGTACTGTGGCAGTCACATTCAAAATGATTGAATGAGTAGATCAGCAAATCTGCATGAAATTTTGAGTTAAACTTGAACTTTCTTCTATGGAAACTATTCAGATGATTGAGAAGGCTGCAGCTTTGGGGAACTGGTAATTAGCAGCTTCATCAAAACAACAAACCTGCTCATGCATCATGTCTCGTGAAATTTGCTGGAGAAACATCAAATCACTCAGGTGACTCAGTCCCTCTACAGCCCAGATTTGGTGCCCTGGGACTTCTGGCTTTTCCCAAAACTAAAATACCTTTGAAAGGGAAGAGATTTCAGATTGTCAATGAGATTCAGGAAAATATGACGGGGCAGCTGATTGGGAGAACTGTATGAGGTCCCAAGGTGCCTACTTTGAAGGAGACAGAGGCATCATTGTTGTATGTTCAATGTTTTTTGTATTTTGTTTCTTCTTCAATAAATGTCTCTATTTTTCATATTACATGGCTGGATACTGTCTGGACAGACCTCTCATGTTTGCACTGCCTCCACAGCCAATTTAGTCACTAATGCCTGGGCTTTTACCGCTATAATATTTGTGGGGTCTGAACCTTCTTTCTATTCTACTCTGATGCCTTTGTGAGGTTCTCATTTTTCTTTCTTGTACTACTTCACAAAGCTTTTGATTCATTTCACTTTTTCCCATCATGGTCATCTCCAACTGAATCTTAGCAATGCAGCTAGAGTTATTGTCCCTGGTCAAAACTGCTGTCCTAGTGATGAAAGAAATCTCTTTGGCTCTCATGACTTCATTTACCATCTATATGCTGATGAATCACATTTATATCTTCTAGCCTGGACTTCAGAGCTTGCATACTAATATTTCCAACTCAGTAAATAATGCCACCATCCACCCAGTGCCTCTGACTTTCTCACCACTGAAGCAGACATGATAATACTCTTCTAACTAGTCACTGTGTTTCCCACTTTTAATCCATTCTCCACACATATTATATTTTATTAACTATAATATATACATTTTTTTTTACATTTTAATTTGGCTGATATCAGGATATGTCTCATAATTGATTTTGTATCTATAGGTAAACTAGTAGCATTGGTTTTTTAATAAGGCATGTATAAAATTATGATGCATTTTGTATTGAACGGCATCATATTATTGATGAAATATGATAATAGGAAAAATATTTTTTTCTGGTTATACTATTATCCTGTATAGAACCTTCAAGGATTTCCCATTGTACTTAGAATAAAATACAACATTCTTAACAAGCCTATGAGGCTCTGAATGTCTGGCTCTTGTTTACCTGTCTAGAATCAGTTGGTACTAATCTTGTTATCTATCTTTTAGCCACATTCATCCAGCAGGTATTTACTGGGTGACTACAGTGTGCTAGGTATTGTGATGATATAGCAGTGAACCAAAAAAATAATTATGACTCCTGCCCTCATAATGTTGACTGTACATTTGAAGCTTCCTAGCTTATCTTGAATTTGCTACGCTATTTCTTGCCTTAGATTTCTTAAATCAATGCTAATCCCCTCTCAGAATGAGCCCTTTTTACTATCTCTATCCCTAATCCTTTGCCCCTCAATTTAGCCAAGTCCTACCTCCTACTTATTCATTAGGGCTTGTTTTACATAGCTCTTCCACACAGTCATCCTGTTCAATACTCTCATGGCTCCTGCGTTTCTTTGTCTGGCATTCATAGTGCTTTTCTCGTGAAAAGCATCTGTCTTCCCCTGTGGACAGTCTTCCCCTGTGGACTTCCCTTGTGGATCTGTCTTCCATTGTGGACTGTCAGGTCCATGAAGATAGGGTCTGTATCCATTCAACTTGTGCCTTCTTTCTCTGAGTCCTTAGTTCAGTGCCTGGGTTGTGTTAAGGCCTTTTAAAATATTTATTGAATGAATAAGTAATGGAATTGTAAACATGAATTCAATTTTGAACCACCCCTACACTGACTTTTCTACCACTTGAATATATTATTAAAACAAAACAAAACCACAACCAAAATAGAACCATTAACATATGGGGTTATATAAGTTTTAGATTGAGGTGAGAAGAAAATAGATTATCAATTTCAAGCTGAGATGCATACAAACTGATATTAAATATCATACATATTTTTTCCTTAAAACAAGTGCCATGATCCTTTAGTGTTGTCATTTTTATTACAAATCAATATACTGACCAACATTTGTACAATAAATTTTGTGTCTTGATAGATCAGATCATATTCTTCTTCTGTTGGTTTTAAAGACTTCCTTCTGTTTGATCTACCCTTTGTATAGAAAATGGGCTGCCCTTGTGTATCATAGATTAGCTTGGTGTATTATACTTATGAACTACTTGTAGATTCAGTTCCAAGTAGTGAATCAGCCTAGCATTTTAGACATATTCTGCTGTTTGGCAAACGTGGGTCCTTTTATATTCCCAAGAAAGCAACTCAAAAAGAGCCTCACTAGTGTCATTCTATTTTTAAATATAGAATGTTTCCATTAGAGTTCAAAGCAATCTTTAACTGCTTGTTTGTCCTTCACCCTAGATATATTTTCTTCAGTATACATACTCCAGTTTATTATGCAACTGTGTGTTTCTTGTAATTGCTTCTACATTTATATTAGCATAATTTTCCTCAATCCTTACCAAGATATTGAGAATTAGTCCCACAAAATCTTATCTTGAGAATGCTGCAGAATAAATAGAGAAAGAACCACAACTTTATGTTTTCTAGTTATTGAGTTTCAGCTCTCCTGTTTTTAGTAACATCTCCCCCAGTGCTTGGATGAAAGGACTAATAAATATAAAGTATTATTACCAAAACCTATAGAAATAAACTACCTCAACATAGGTATAATCAAAAGGAAAATTCATATAACCATATTCATATTCAAAGATCTTGTGATACAAGCCAACCCCTGTGAGGGTATTATTTTCAAACATAACAGGTTGACATTATGTAATTACACACTGCTGGATATTGAAATAGCAAAAAAGGAAAAAGTGCTTATAGTAGTACTCACAGCACACTATTATGAATATTCACATTTATCCACACATCTTTAGAGAATTATTTCTAGTTACACATTACAGACTTTAGCAAAGATTTAGTGACTGATTTAATATCAACATTAGGTTTTGATGTTAACGTCTCAGCAAGCATAAGGAGGTGTGGTCCCGAGACTCACCTCCACTCAATAAGGGAACCCGAGGTGAACCTCTTTCCATTGTTTTGCAGTTTTTTAAATAGATATTTTATATATGTATATGTATGCAGATATTCAAAATCTCTTATCAATTATTCTTACAATTTGTACTCCCAATCTACTTAACTTTTTCCATTCTTATGACTTTTTATTTTCTAAGATAAATTTCCCACTTTTTGGCCCCACTTTACTGTTCAGTTCTGCTTTATTCATTTTTTTGTAATGGGAATTTGTCAGAATTTCTATTTCCTCAGATTCCTTTTCACTGTTCTCAGTGCTACCTTCCTCCCATTTAGTCTCTGGACTGTAACCAACTTTCACCTTTCTCCCTTTCTGATATCAGCTTTATAATCTTTCCATTATTTTCACTTAATATAAGATTTTTGGTCTGTGTGGTGCACTGTGAAGCATAATTTCACAAATATTTAGGCCGCAAATACCATCACTTTTGGAATCTTACCTAGTCTCCATCATAGGTTGATCAGTTTAATAGTCTTGTGTCTGTTATTCATATTCTGTAATGTAAGCATAATCCATTGATTGCTTTTGTATTACTATCCTGTACAGACTTTATTCCTCTAAAATTAGATGCATAAAATTATAGGATATATCGTTTCATATTTAATATTTTTAACCTTTTTTCTTCATTTACTTGCCTGTGGAACAGTAGAATTGGAGGAGAGAGGAGAGTCAGAGAGCTGGAGCATGAGACAGAGACACAAATATAATGTATCTTATGGTGAGTGTTTTAAGATAATATACCAGAACAGTCATTATTTAAGAGTGAATGCTAATAAAGCAACAGACTGGCAGTATGTGCAGTAGTCTAGGGAATAGTCTAGGGAACTACTCCTTACTTCATCTATAAAAGTCAGTCAACCAACCAATTGTACAATAACAGATTAGGCTGTTTTAATTACCAAAGCTTGGATTTATGTGGGTACATGCTTTCAAAAGGTGTAACAAGAATTTTCATGGTAGTTATAAAAAGCTCAAAGAGGTCTTGGAGTTTACTTAGCTATCTTTAGTCACCAACTCTGACACCTCTCCTTAGATCTCTTGCACTTCCTTTGTACTGGCACAAGTCAAGGTTCAGGTGCTAGGATGCACCCCCCCCCCCCCCCCGCAACCCTTAAGCCATACAAGGACTGAGTCATGACAACAATAGATTTTTGTAAATATTTATTGGTAGGAATGATAACTTGCAAAAGAAATTCAGTTAAGTCTGTTGTTTTTTATAAGTTATACATGGAGAATTTGTATTAGGGGCATCTTTACTGGCCTTTAAAAACTTAACTTCAGTAGGTGTCATCTTGAGGTATGCAGCTAAGATCATTATCCTCCAACAGAAACAAAATGGGAAAGCTCCATTATCACTTGAAAACTAGAACTAAGTGAAAATAGGCATCAAATAAAAACCAGTGCAAATACTCTGGAGATGTAATGTGATTATTCTGTTTTATCTCCCATGAAATCTGATTTTCACACCCTTTATGGCCTCTTTGGGGTGTTGGTATTCATGAGTAAAAATATTACTTTAAAAAAACAAAACAAATTTCTTCATTCTAATTAGGCAAAATGAAAGCCTTCTGTTACAATTTATATTATTAAAGTTTTGACATTTTCTAATGGCATAAAACAAGTTCTATTTTTAACAAAGGCCTATGTTAGCACAGTGCTTTGAGGAGACTTCCAAGTTCTGATGAAGCTTGAGTTTTTATAATTATTTGATTCCAGAAATTATGGTGTAATAAAATACTTTTGGTAGTCTCTGGTTCATTTTATGTAGTAATTGCCCTCAAGAATCACATGTACCTAGAATAATGTGAGTAGTGATTAAAATTTTAAAAGATAATAATTATTAAAATCTTCATACATGACAAATCATTTCTGAGCAACAGAATTTTTATGGTAAAATAGTCAAGTAGAATTTACCTACATCAAAACTACTTAAAAGGTTTCTTTAACCTGGACCTTTATGAATACTACCAAACTGTTGAGAACAACTGAAGTAGCACTGTATTTAAGAGCAACAAATTATAAAGGACATAGAATCTATTCTGATCTTCATGTTCAGTTGTTCCTCACTAAGTAACTGGTGATAAATCTAGACAATGTGGCTGTGGGCACTGTCTATGCTGTGAGCCCCGGTTCTTTTTTTCCTCTATAGCTTTATATATGTATATACATACATACACATATGTGTCTTATAAGATATAGTTTTTTCTTGCATGAGAGCCATTATTAAAATTTTTGAAATGCACAGTTACAAATACTCCAAGTTCACTCCAAAGAAAGTCTTTTTTTGGAAATTTTGCTTTTTCCCAAATATTTTCTATTTAGTTTTCTAAAAGGAGTGGTTATTTTATACTGCAATTCTCTGTCTTGTTCTATTTAAAACATTGCATTCTGAGCTTGTGTTTATTCTGTAAATATTTGCTGAGCACTGATGATTAGCAGGCATTGTGCTAGATACTATGAATGCAGTAGTGAATTTGATACCATCCCAGCCCCAGAGCAACTTTCACCCTAGAGGAGAATACTAACAGATGAAAGGGTAATTGTCATATAGTAGAGAGCTGGGATTGGGGTAAACTAAGAATGCTACAGAACATATTAGAAGGTTGTCTACTGTAGTAGAAGGGTGTCTACTCTAGTCTTCATGGGTCAAAGGGGGACTTCCCAGGAGAAGAGGCAGTGAAGCTGAACTGTGAAGAGTGAGTAGGACTCAGCGAGATCAGGTGGAGAGGAAGAGTGGAAAGACTCTTCCTGGAAGATAAAATAGCATGCACACTTTTGAACTAAGTTCTCTTCTCATAAATATATTCTGTACACTCTTGGTAATAGGAATATTGTTTTAAACTACTCCTAGCAGGGAAAGTATCTGCTTCCTGTCAGTGCTAAAACTTCTATCTTCATATAAGTCTTCACACATGAAGACTTTTGACTGTTGACTATGCCCCTAGTAAGAGCAACTAGTTGGATTAATCACTTGCATACAATAGAATGCAAGCCTACATGTATGAGCTTACTTGTACCTACTTAACAGGTCTACTCATTAATAAACTACACAAAATAAAAGAACCGATGGGAAAAATATAGCTATATTTTGACTATATTTGACTTCTGGTCAAAATGGAGGTGTAGGTAAGCACAGGTCACCTCCTTGCACAATCACATAAAAATTACAACTAAATTACAGACCCATGATAACTTAGAAGCATCAGAAATAAAGTTGAATGTAAGTCCGATGACAGTGGAACTAAAGAAATCACATCAACCAGAAGGGTAAGAGACAAGGAGATGTGGAATAGGTAAATGTGGAAATGGGTTCCCTCACCCACATGTGGTGGATAAAAATTTGAGAGGAATATCTCAGGGAGCAAGGAGTCACAGCCCCACACCAGGACCCCTAGCCCAGGGTTCCAGTGCTTGAAAGGTAAGCCCCCATAACTTCAGGCTGTAAAAACCAGTAGGATTTGAGTCTGTGAAAAAAACTACTGGACTCCCTGGCAGTTCCTCTTAAAGGGCCTGCACTGAACTGAGCTCCAGCACCATTGGGATAACCACTTGAAAGACACCAGTGGCTTACAGAGAGAAACTGAAGTCTCTGGCATCAGGTAAGAGAGCTGGAGACAACTCTTTCCCAGACAGAAAGTCAGGCAGAGGCCATTGTATCTTTTTGGAGTCCTCCCACAACAGAGAAACAGAACAGGCAGATGGGAGCCATATCTGAGATTCTATAAACCTGGCTTATGCTCTTTACCCTGCTTTCACATTTATCTGAGGCTCTACCCCACCAAACATATAGCCTGTCCCCAGCCATCCTACCTGTGGCTAAGTGGCTCCAGGCCTGACACAAGCAGAATCTAGCTTTGGATCACAGTTTGGCTCTTCCAGAGAACCACCAAGCCCAGCACAAGTAGCAGCCATCTGCAGATTGCTTTATAGCTCATGCTGGGTGGCCCTGGGTATAACGCAAGTGGTGGCTGACCCTGACCTGTACCTCCTGGGAAACCCCAGAGTCTGCACACGCAGTGGACAGCTACAGACCAGGTCACAACATTACCACTCTGCCCTTGCAAAGCTGATCCTCCATGGAGGGCAGAGGGTGATGGTTAGTGGTCACAGCCAGTCTTTGCAGCTGACTGACCTAAGTAAATACCTCCCATAGACTTCCAAGAGCAATCAAAGCTCAACTATAAGAGGAGAGTGTACTCAGCCCACATGGAAGGCATGACTCAAGTACCCAGTTATGACAGGGGAGGCTGTGCCATTGGACCCTACAAGCCATCCTACCAAGACCAGAGTCATAGCAGCTCTACCTAATATACAGAAACAAACACATGGAGTCTGCCAAATTGAGGAGACAAAGAAACATGCCCTAAATGAAAGAACAGATCAAAACTCCAGAAAAAGAGCTAAACAAAATAGAGATGAATAATCTATCAGATGTAGAGTTCAAAACACTGGTTATTAGGATGCTGAAGGAACTCAGTGAATACTACAACAGCATAAAATAGAGCCAGGCAGAAATGAAGGATATACTAATGGAAATGAACAATTTACAGAGAACCAACAGTAGGATGGATGAGACCAAGAATCAAATCAATGCTATGGAACATAAGGAAGCAAAAAACAACCAAGCAGAATGAGAAAAAGATAGAATCCAAAAAGAAAAATGAGGGTAGTGTAAGGAGACTCTGGGACACTACAAACATACCAACATTTGCATCACAGAGGTGCCAGAAGGAGAAGAGAAAGAGCAAGAAATTGGAAATCTATCTGAAAAAATAATGAAAGAAAACTTCCCTGATTTGTTGAAGGCAATAGATGTGAAAGTCCAGGAAGCACAGAGAGTCCCAAACAAGATGGTCACAAAGAGGCCCACTCCAAGACACATCATAGTTAAAATGCCAAAGGTTAAAGATAAAGAGAGAATATTAAAAGCAGCAAGAGAAAAGCATACAGTTACCTACTGTCTTATGGGAGTTCCCAGAAGACTGTCAGCAGATTTCTCAAAAGAAACTTTGAGGCTAGAAGGGATTGGCAAGAAATATTCAAAGTCACAAAAAGCTGAGACTTACAACAAAGATTACTCTACCAAGCAAAACTATCATTTAGAACTGAAAGGCAAATAAAGAGCTTCCCAGACAAGAAAAAAACAGGAGTTCATCATCACTACTCCATTATTATATGAATGTTAAACAGACTTATTTAAGAAAAAGAAGATCAAAACTATGAACAATAAAATGGCAATAAACAAATACCTATCAACAACTGAACCTAAAAAGCAAACTAAGCAAACAGTAAAAACAGAGACAGAATCATGGATATAGAGAGTGTTTTGATGTTTACCAGATGGGAGAGGTTTGGGGGAATGGGTGAAAAGGTGAAAGTATTAAGAAGTACAAATTGGTAGTCACAGAATAGCTATGGGGATGTAAAGTACAGTATAGGAAATGGAGTTCATGATCCATGGGCATGAACAGGAGTGAGGGCATTGCCTGAAGGGAGTGAGGAGTGCAGTGGGAAAAATTGGGACAACTGTAATTGCACAATCAATAAAACATTAAAAAATATATTTATTAACAGTCATTGTGTGTTTGGTTGTAAGTAACAAAAAAACCAGCTTAAGTTGGTTGAACAGTTATGAAATTTATGTTATATAACTGGCACATCAGGAGTAAGGCAGGGTTCTTGTCATACAATTGCTGGTGTGAAGTTCTGGAGGATCTAGTTTCTTTCTGCCTTTATGCTCTTGCATGTACAGCATCAGCTTCATCCTGGTCCTGATTCTCCTTTGTGGTTACCATCAGGGCCATCAGGGTTATATAATTTCTTGTTCACATACAACAGGTGGGAGTGAGATCCTCTCCCTCAAGTATGGGATCGGGTTGTTCCCTTCAGTTTGATGGGATATGACCTATCCTGGATCAAAAGCTGTTGCGTGAGTTAAACCATACTCTGTTTGCTCAGTGAAGAGGTACACTGGGAGAGGGCAAGGAGTCAGGGTATCTTCCACTGAGTCATGGAGTTGAGGCATGGATACTTAAGGAAGGAGGAAAAGAGAATGGATGTAGGGTAGACGAACAACAGGGTCTCCAACAAGTTGTTTGCTGCTTCTTCATATTTGTTTAATTCCAATTCAGTCTCCTGACCAGAGAAAAAGTACTTCCTTATCATTGGGGAAAAAGGGCATGATTCTAATGGATTCCAGCTCTTTGAACTATGTGTGGATTGGTAATTAGGGAAAGATGAACTAAATGTTGAGTTGTGCAGACCGCTGTTTTATCTTTCCTTTCCTTTGCTTCCTGAACTGTACTTTTGAATTTCTACATTGGTTTTTGTGGTCCACATTTACCATAGAGTAGAAAGAAATTGCAGGCATTTATTTTGCTGTAAAAGTATTTTTAGATGTCTTGTGGGCTGTGTATCAATTACTATATAACATAGAGTTAGGAAGGAATGTGCAAAATATATTTAGCAACCTTTGATAATATTTTAAGAGCATTTGATTTTGACACATGCTATATAATTTATAGTGATGCAGGTTACATCATTATAAGGTTACATATTGAGAAATCTACAAAAAAAAAACCTTAACAAAAATACCTTCTTGAAATACAGACTGAGGAATGTTTCTTCAAAGGATAAATATGTGATGATTGCTCAGGTTTTTTTTCTTTTTCCTCTTTATTTTCTTTTTTGGTATTTCCTATGCAAGTATAGTTTTGTGGCTTCTCATCATGACAAATGGAAGGCTGAACCAGACGAGGTTTGTGTCAATTGAATGATCGACCCTTATTTTTTATTTAGGACTATTCTTTCCCTTTGGCTACACAGGGTTATGGTGATGTGCTTGCCAGAGGCTGGAGAAGATAAACATATTCTCCTGTGGAAGTGGGAGACTGCAACTACATGAGCAAATGCGTAAAGCCTCTTTCTGCAAGCTTGTTCAGGGCAGCCTTTGATGGATGGAAGGGAGAATAAAATTAATAGTTTAAATGCTAGAAAAAAATGATTGCCACTTAATACTTGCATAGTGACATATTTTCAGTTTTTGTACTACATTATCCCATATGATCGAGTAACCTTGTGATAAGGGAAAGATGGTAACATTACAACCTTTTTAGAGATTAGGAAAGCAACCTATATGAAGGTTAAAGGGATTACCCACAATCTCAAATGGAAGAACAAGGTTACAGAACTCAAACTTTTGTGTTTGTGTGTGTACTTTTTAGTAAAATGTTTTATTCCCCCTTTTTTCTTAAAATATAAAGAGAACCGAACAACATACAAAGAAAAAATAGTTGAACAAAAACCTCTGCTATGTTAGACACTCATGATAATCAATTTCTGAAGAATATACATTTGCTGGATTATGAGACCTTTCGAGGCCTAAGTGTGAATTTGAAGAAGTACAATGACTTAAAATACTTTTAAATACCCTTTAAATAGTATTTTTATTCTTGCTCTTCATTTTCCTCTCAGGCATGGGTTTCATATGTCCAGTTCAAACTCCTTCAAGTGTGTTTCTTATGCTTATACTTTTATCTTCCTATTATCTCTTCTCCCCAAACCTAAACTAACCTTTCTCATGAGGGTGTTTGGGTCTCATATGACTTGGGAAGACTTCATTCAAGGCCTGGAAGCCATTAATGTGCCCTCCCCTATTATTTAGAGGGCATCTATTTAGGAAAACACATTAAAGGGAAGTTATTGCTTTGTGTCTTTGAAATCATATGTGTCACATGGTGGTTGTCTGTTTCTCGGAATGCCCCAGATACAATCTTAAGAATGTGATGATTTACACATAGTTGACCCTCAATAAACAGCTATAGATAACCTTTGAGTTTGCTGCAGCTGTAGTAACTGTATTGCATTATTTTGTGCTTTCTGAATACAAAATAGATCTTTGAGCAAGGTATGCTTTTTGACAGCTGCTGATAACATCTGAGAGACAATTTAATTTGTCTGCAACTATAGTAGCAAAAAAAAAAAGCAAACAGGCTACACCACTACTCCTTATTTGATGAATACCGATAAATATGGATGAAACACCTGAAGGAGCACACCCGTGCCTTGTTAGCAAATTTGCCAAGTATGCAGACAATGGATGTTCTACATGATTATGTTTGTTGAAAATAAAAAAGAGAGGCACATAAATAGGACCAGCAAGAATGAAAATTCAGTGACAGTATCGCATAACACTTACAACATATCTTTCATGTTAGGTAGTTGAAAGCATTTTAAAAGTGTCCTCATGACACCCTTCTGGTGCTAGTGGATGGTAAAGAAATATCAACTACATTTAAATTAAAAAGGATGCTGAAACAGGAGTTGAAAAGTTAAGTGATGCTTACTTACTGTCTTGGTTTCAGAAACAGAGGCTGTGTCTCTCTGTGGCAAGTGTATTGTTTCATTTGCCCCCAAGCAATCTTTTTCTAGCTCTGTATAAATTATCTACCTGGCAAAAAAGCAGACTGAAGCTAGGAGCAAAAATATACTTCTGTGGGTGTAATTGTATTCGTGGCCAAACAGAATTTGGACTTCTTCCATTAGCAGGAATGCCTGGTGGTTGTACTAACTTTAAAACCCTGAATTGTCAACAAACAGAAGGAGCCTAGTTGGACAGAATTAGAGAAGAAATGGAGTGATGGGATAAATACTCAGGCACATCCAAATTTAATCTGAAACTTCCTAGAGGGAGATGCATTTGTGGGAGGGATCCTTTCCTTGGGTCTGGGCTCATTTCTTTCTCTTCCCATTCCCAGCTACTGTTTCTGTCCCCTTTTGCTCCTTGGTTTCCTCAGCGGCACCAGAAATCAGAACTGGGAACAGCCAGTATCCAGGACAGGTTTCCTCCTGGTGAGGAGTAAGCAGTACCCATGATACCTCTTCCTCCTGCTGAGGACACTGAGTATTTCCCTGAAGCACTGCCTGGCTCATACTTTCAACTTTTACTTCTCTTACATCTTGCTCACACCGTCTGCAACCACACTTGTCCTTACTCTTCTTGCTCAAATAAGCCAGGAATGTTCCTGACTCAGTCTTTGCACTTCCTGTTTCATCTACCTGGAATGTTCTTTTTACTCAGATAGTATCTTCATAATATGCCTCCTCTGGCTATTCAATCTCAATTTGGAGTGACCAAACCCAATTCTGCCTGAGACTGAAGATTCCTAGGACATGGGACTTTTAGTTTTAAAACGCAGTGAGTGCCAGGCGAACTAGATGCCTTGCTTATGCTATTTAACTTGCTTCCCTCCTTTACTGCTCATTCTTAGCATTTATCACCATCTACTATTCTATACAGTTTGTGATTTTTTGTTTTATTTACTGTTTGATCCCCAGTGTTCAGATTGACTCATAGTAGGTGCTCAGTAACTGTTTTTGAATGAATAAATAAATAAATGAGAAATTTAAAAATCTTAATTGTATACAAAGAAACTAATGGAGCTATATTTCCTGAAGTGAATTATTGAGTTCGTAAGTTCTCCGTCAAATGTAATTTGTCTCTCAAAATAAGTGCATTATTACCTAATTAGTGACATTTGTGGGGGGAATTGAACAATGTTTTTGTCCTTAATTTAAAGTCAAAGTTATTCATTTAAAAAATAATTTTTACGAAAATAGACTATTAATAAAATGTAGTATTACACATCATACATCATGTTGGGGGTCACTTGTATGGGTTTAGTCCAACTGATTTTCATCTACTGTAACACACCTGTAAGGAAATTCAGTTAGTTTTACATGGAAGTCTCTTATTTGCCTTATGAAAACTTTGGCATGTGTTTGATTAATAAACTTAATACTTCTTCTCTTAATATTCAGATACTATTGGCTAAATTAAGGGATGGATGAATTCAAAAGACAAATATACAGAAAACCAAATCTCTCGAGTGGATAAGAAATCAGAAGTGAGAAGCTGCTGTATATGTATATTTAGGGTGGCATTCTCGGGTATCTGACTCATTGATCTTAGACCTGACCTGGAAAGCCTGGCCAAGCTGTCCCTTGCTTCATTTGTGCAAGCACGTGGCTTGTCTTTGTCTCTCACTTGCTCATGGTGGTGAGGTGCTATGGGGAGGACCGCAGATCTGGGGGCAGAAGTGCTAGATCCTCATCCCTTCTTACCACTTAACTTTCCACGTGGCCTTGCATGATCACTTACCCTCTTGGAACCTGCATCTCATCTGTGAAATGAGAATAACAAACACCCACATATATCACCAGGTTTCTCAAATAGGAGAAGAGATACTTTGAAAATCGTAAGGTACTGCCTAACAATGTGAGGTGAAGTAAGATGAGGAGGGGTGAGGTGTTCTGCTGGGTGCCTGTGTTACAGATGATCGAGCAATCATGGCCACATGGTTCTGAGCTTGATTCTTGGTTCATGCGCATTCTCCACCTCACTATTGGCTTCTCCCTGCCACCAATAGATTCTGTTCTCAAAGTGAGTTAGTTACTAAGGAGATATTCTTATGCATTCTGTTTCATTTGCTCAAGATAATATTTTTGAGGTTCACTCATGTTGTATGTGTTTCAGAAGTCATTCCTTTTTATTGCAGGATATAATTCCACTGTATGAATACAGCACGATTTGTTTATTCTTTCTTCTGTTGATGAATATTTCGATTGCTTCCCAGTTTTTGTCCTGTATAAGCTTTTTTTGAGGACATATGTTTTAATTTCTCTTGAGTAAATTCCTAGGACTGAAATCGCTAGATGACAGCATAGATATATGTTCATCTTCACAAGAAACTGTCAACCCACTTGCTAATATGGTTGTGCCGTTTATACCCCTATGAGCAAAGCAGGAGAGTTCCAGTTGCTCTATATCCATGTCAACATTTTGCATTGTCATTCATTTTCACTTTGGTTATTTTGGTTGTTTGGAATGGTGTCTTATTATGGTTTTAATTTGCATGTCCCTGAAAATTAATGATGTAGAGCACATAAAACTTTTTTATTTGCCATTTATCTTCTATGAACTAAATTTAGACCACTTACGAAGTTACTTGTATTTTTAATGCTGATTTACAAGAGGTTTTATATTTCCTGAGTCATTTTTTCAGATATATATATCTCTCTCCACATATATATATATATATATATATATATATATGTGGAGAGAGAGAGAGAGAATACATTTTACAGTCATTGGTTTGCTTATTCATTTTCTTAAGGGTGTTTTTTTATGAGCAGAAATTTAAAATTTTTTTAAGTTCTTTTTTTAATACTTTTTTAAAATTTTTATTTATTTATATTTTAGAGAAAGGGGAAGGGAGAAAGAAAGAGAGGGAGAGAAACATCAATGTGTGGTTGCCTCTTATGTGGCCCCCACTGGGGACCAGTGTCGCCAGTTAGATTCCCAGTCAGGGCTCATGCCTGGGTTGCTGGCCAACCTCAATCCACTCAGCTACACTAGCCAGGGCTAGAAATTTTAAATTTTGAGACTGAGTGTCCTTCAAAAAAATTTTAGGACATTTTATTATATGAACCAGAGTAACCATTTTTAGGCATCTCTGAGTAAACTATTTCAGGGAAATCAGCATTCCTGAAAATAGCTTATTTTTTTCTCAGAAAGACAGACTGTGATTTGGGACTAAGAACATGAACTGTCTATGAGATGTCTATAGTCTCCAATGATTGAGACACCAGCGAGTGGTTGTTGTTACACACTGGATGCTGGTGGTCGTTAGGAAATTATCTTTGTTTTAGTCAAGGGACCATTTTCAAGGAAGCAAGATTTTATGCCTTACATAGAAAACAAATGAAAATTTTCATGTTGACAAACAGAACAAGTATGGCTTTTAGTTTAATTTTATATTGATTTAATATTTAATTTATTATATTGATTTAATTTTTAATATTGATTTAATTTTTTATATTGTTTTGATTTTAAAGTGAAATGAATTGCATTTTCTATTTAAAATGTGAAGTGCACTAAATTGTTGCCATCTTGAAGTAAACCATTTACTTTCTCACTTAAATATTTTCCAGATTTGAATTTTTACCCATTGGGTTCTAAGTACCAGAGTACTGTAGTGTTTGCTCTTATTATGTATGTATGAAGGAAAATTTATCTGATGTATTGGCTTGCTTCACAAGTAGTTAGTCACATTAACATTGTTGTTCAGATTATAGTGGCTTTGGGCATGTACTGCAAGAAGCTGATGGAAGTGGAGTCCTATATTTAGAACATCATAAATCAGTTTTTCTTGAAGATGTATTAATTTTTTTGAATATTGACCAATACAGATTATATACTGTTCAAAAGCAGGGAGTTTGAGCAGAATGAGTTTGAATTCAGCTCTAAATTTTACTACTAGCTGTGTGACCTTTGATAAATTACTCATACTTCCTGTGCTTTAGTTTTCTTATCTGTTCAGCAGGGATAAAAGCAGTAGCCACATCATAGTGTTGTCATGAGAGATAAATGAGTTTCTATGTATGACACAGTTAGAACAGTGCCTGGCACATTAGAAGGTATTCTGTGCTAGCTGTTATTATCATTATTATTATTTCCCTCCACGAGAACTTGTGAAGGGTGCCATAGTGTGACTAATAGTTTCATAAATAACACACCATGTATTATCTCAGCTGTTCCCACACTGCAGACACACCTCTGACTAGTATTCTTCCCATCAGAGTGCTTTCTCTAGTCTCAGATGGCTGACCATCCTCAGGCTACTAAAAGCACCCCTACACCTTTTCTTTGATCCCATAGATGAGCATGATGCTTTTCTTTAGTTTTCTACAATCTGCCAGAGACCTGGCTACTAGTTTCATCAACTTTTACTAAAGGTTTTTGGATAACACAAGGTAAGGACAACAGAGATAATAATTTTGAAATTTGTACTACAGGAATCTGGGTTCCAGTAAAAACAATGAAAAGTCAGAACAAAAAATACAACTCTCCAAACCCTACTCCTTCAATAAAACTAGGGGTGCAAGGAAACACCCACAAATTCGAAATAAAATATAAGTTAGGGGAAGAACATATGCAACTGAGCAGCACAGGATGCCAAATAGTGCTTCAAGGCAGCAGGTACTGTGGGCAAGAGCTGGGAGTGAGATTATCTAGTAGAAGAACTCAAAAAATATCAGCCATATATTCCCCTCCCAAAAGGAGAGGGGCCTTCCTGAGCAAGGACTGTTGTGGATAGGACTGGGAACAAGTACATCAGGGAATTATGTCTTGGGGAAGCAGCAAGAACAATTGTGGAAAGATGCAGTGGAAGATATTAAAGAAAATACCTGTTACAGTAAAAAGAGAGAGACACATTTCTTGAGCTAAGAAACTGGGAAAGCAAACCTTACTTCTCTTCTCCCATCCACCAAGTTCTTTTGATAATAGCTAAGCCAGGAAAAAAAATTTCATTCAATTATAAATAAAAAAGTGAAAATGCTACACACACAAAGATGTCATAAGAAAAGACAAAAATTATTCAGAGTTTGGCAAAGGAAAAAAAAAACTCACCAGAGAAATGCCACCACAATCAGAAGGAAATTACAAACGACATTTTTATAAAGGAAAGCTCTCTCTCTCCATCTCTCTGTCTGTCTATCTATCATCATCATCTGGAAAAGTCAGTTTACTGTTCCAATTGTAGCATTTTTTGAGTTAATAAAACCATTGTAATAATCATAACCTTCATGTGTTTTTCCATATAAACAACTGTAAACCTAATTTTGCATATATATATATACATATATATATATATATATATTTGGCACAGGTATAAAAATCATAAAATAGAAATAAAGGAACTGAGAGAAAAGACAGCCAGACACACTAGGAAGATGAAAATGGGATTGACAGAGATCAGGAAAGAAACGAATGGAAAAGATACATTTGTTTAAGCAATGCAGACTAAATTGCACAATGAACAAGAGGAACTAGATATGAAAACACAATAAGGGAAAGGAGGAGAAAATAAGGAAAAAGAAGAAGAAGACATAGAAAAGGACAGACTAGCGATGAAAATGGTAGATGAGAGGACAAGGGAGGCCCACAAACATATAGTCACAGCAGTCCTCCCTTCTCTGTGGTTTCATTTTCTGACTTTACAGTTACATGTGGTCAATTGTGCTCTGAAAATATTAAATGAAAAATTCTAGAAATAAACAATTTATAAGTTTTACATTGCGTACCTTTCTAAGTAGCAAGTTAAAATTTCCTGCCACCTTGCCCGGGTGTTGAATCACCCCTTTGTCCATCGTATTCACGCTGTGTATGTTCCTGTCTATTAGTTCTGTAGCAGCTGCCTTGATTGTCAGAACCACTGTCACAGTATCATGGTGCTTGTGCTCAAGTGACCCTTATTTCACTTAAAAATGTTGCATTCACCTCCCTTCATCTCATCACAGAGGTATTTTATCATATCACATCATCACCAGAAGAAGGGTGAGTACAGTACAATGAAATTGAATGTGAAAGACCACATTCACATAATGTTTTTTTTGATTGCTGCTCACATTTATTGGCAAGTAGTCACATGGCCATACTGAACCTCAAGGGGGTTGATGAGTGTAGTGTAATTTTGTACTCTGGAAAAGAAGAAATGAATTTATGAATGGTTTAGATTCCTTTTTATTATAGTATATTGTTACCATGGTTCTATTTTATTAGTAGTTATTGTTGTTGATCTCTTACTGTGCCTAATTTATAAATTAATCTTCATCATAGGTATGTGTGAACAAACAATAGTATATATAGGGTTTGGTATTATCTGTAGCTTTAGGCTTTAAACATTCACTGGGGGGAAACCTATCCCCCATGGGTTGAAGGAGAATACTGTATACTTCTTGAGGATGAAACACAAAATAATGTAATATAAAAATTATTTAAAATTATAACTCAAGGGAGCATCCCTAATATCATGGAAGATTTGAATATAATATTAAAAGGGCTTTTATATATCTAAGATAGTAAATACAGAGTGGTGACTATTAAGACTTAAGGAAATAAACTCATAAAATTATTGGACTTTAAAGAATAAAAAAATAATCCTATGGATAACTAGGCAAGAAGTCCAAGTCAGTTAGGAGAGAAAAAATAAAGTTGCATGAGACTTCTCTAAAACAATATTCAATGCCAATAGAATATTGTAGAGCTTGGTACTTAAGAAATAAAGTATGAGCCCAGGAATATACATCTATCAAAACTCCCCTTCACATGTATAAGTTTCAGTAGAAAGTGTAAAAGAAGTAAGAACTTCAAGATGAAATTTTTTTCCAACCAGTAAGCCGTGGCAAAAGGACTAGTAGTAAGCAATACATATGTATAAGTGTAGTACCAAAAATATAGAAGGACAAGGGTGACATAATAGTGTTTAAATGCTGTATGCCTTGACAGTGTAAGAATTGAACACCTGAGGAAAAATGGGAGGAGCAAGAAGACAGGTGATACAAAGTGTAATAAGCTCATTATTCATAAGTAATAACTAGAAGTAAACTAATATCATTTTAAGGTGACAAATGAAGTAGTAGCAGTGTAAGCATATACAAGAGTCCACAGATAAGCACTATGACAAAATGATTATTGACTAAAATAGGATGATGGAGGAGAAGAGGGGTGGAGGACAGAAAAGTTTATGGAAAATAGGAAAATTGGTCCTAATGTTATCCCTTAAAAATCTCACCATGACAGATGCTCTCTCTGCTATTTAAGCCATTCCAGTTTAATAAAGAAAACATGGGAATATATCCAAATGCATTCATGCAGTATCACACTGATACCAAAATGCTATAATTACACAAGACAAAAGATTAGAGGTCAATATCACTTCTAAATATTAATGGAACTATATCAAATAAAACATGATGAAACAATATTCAATAATACACTAAAAAAAAAACCCCACTTCTTAACCAAGTGGGGTCTATCCTAGAAAAGTAAAAATGGTTCAATGGTAACATTAAGAGATTTAAAGAAAAAATTAGATAATTATGTCTACAGATGCTAAAAGCCATTTGACATTTCATATTTATTAAAAAATAAAATGGCAATTGGTAGATTAATTATTTATAACTACATACAAATGTGGATATATATATATATATGTACAGATATATACAGAGATGCATACACATGTGTGTATTTGTGTGTACCACCCCCCCCAAATCAATATCTTATAGAATAAAGAAACATTGAAGGTATTCTCAGTGAAATCAGGAATAAGAAAATGACTCTTGTTTTCAGCACAACTAGTTAAAATTGTACTGGCAGTGTTAGCATAAATAGATAAGAGGAAAAACTTAATGATAATAAAGGAAAAGCCAATCCATAAATGAATGACTGGAAAATTTCAAGAGACTGTATTAAAAAACAATTACATACAAAGCTCAATAACAGTATACTAATTTAATATACACAAATAAATAGCCTTAATAGACAAAAAACAAGTTAGAAGATATAGTTGAAGACTATACCCCATTTACAACAGTAGCAAAAAAGATAAATTATGGTACCTCAATAAAACTTAACAACAAATATGCAAATTGTATAAGTTGTTCTCTATATTTAAAGCAAACCCAAGTATTTCTCAAGTTCATAGAAAAAAATAAACAAGCAAGAGGTGTCCAAAAATCTAGCAATTGTTTTCTATTTCAGTCCTTTCCCCTCCAAACTTGGCATCCTTATTGAACTTGCATTAAATTCATAAATTAATTTAGAGATTATACCAATCTTTTTTCTAGAAATTGAGAAGAAAAAGAATAGCAACCCAATAGAAAAATAAGCAAAGAGCATGAACAGACACAACAGGAAAAAAAAAATATATATATATATATAATCCCTAGACAGATGAGAAGATGCTCAGCCTCACTCATGACAAGTAAAGGGTGGGTTAAAATGGCACCAGGGTCCATTTCTCATCTATCAGATCATCAACTCCCAAAAATTTGGGAATGTACTCTTTCGGTAAACCTTGGAAATAGGCATTTTCTTACGTTGCTGTGGGGAGGAGTTGGAAATGGGACAACTTCTCTGGAAGGAATTTGGTAACATGTAACAATATAAAAGATGACTTTTTCCTTTTTTCCTCCTGATAGGAATCTTATGGATAAATCTGTAAAAATTGTTACAGTCTTCGTGTAGCCATGTGAAAATCCACTGTATCAGCACATTCAGTCATATGCTCCATCAGCAAAAAAAGGATCCAAAGATCCTCATGCATTATATGGCATGGAAGTCATTACATATTATAACTCCTGCATATGTTTCTTTACATGTTAGTTTTTCATGCCCTATTCCAGATATTATGGTGATACATTTTCACTTATATGAAATGTAATCTCATCACTGAATGCTAGGTGACCTGCAAAGCCATCTCCATTGTCCATGTGAATGTGCATCGTCCCTGTGGATCTGAACAGGTAACAGCCATTGTTGCAGTGACATATTTGCTTCTGTCAGAACCTGGAGCTTGTGCAAGCATTCAGGTTTCATGTTGAGTTGCTGATGGAGAAGGCATCAAATGCCAAAACATGTCAGATAAAATGTTTCTAATCCATTTATTTGTACCAGAGACAAAGGATATTTTGAACTAGTGAAGATTTGTATCTTAAATGAAGTGATTTTTGTGCTTTAGTGCAGAACCAAATTGAACAAACTCCAACACACAGCAAATGAGAAATAGAACAGTAACTCGACAATTTTGCATACTCCACACACATGTAATCTGAGTGGAGGTGAAGTTGTCAGTGGCTTGTTCATGTTCCTATTGCCACCTGGCATCCCCATGAACTTTCTAATCTAGTTCCTGGTCTGCTTCCACAAATGAAGTTCTGCTTATCCCATAGCCAGAAGCACCTGCTAGTGCATCTCGATGCTCCATGGTCTTTTATTCTGAATTATAAATTCCAACATGAGCAGAGAAATTTTCACCACTCGAGTCTCACACATGCTGTCTCAGTTGGCCTGGGTCTTTCCTCTTCTCCTTCTTTCTAGGAAAACTTTAGTCTTAGAGCATTCCTAGTGTGTCTTGGTCCCCAAAAATCACACAAAATCATAATAGACCATCAGATTATTTTCCAAGTCTGGGTTATTTAATCTTAAAGTAGTCTATAAGGTAGTTTACTATAACAGTGTAGTAGAAGGCTTCTCAAACCTGGCTGTGCTTCAGAAGTATGTATGGAGCTTTCTAAAAATACAGATGTGCAGCCTCCATCCCGAGATATTCTGACCCCAGTGCATTTTTATATTCTTAAAACCAGTGTACTATCAGATATCTTTTTGGCAGTTCTAAGTCTTAGTTCCTGCTGTCCTGTGAGCAATGATTGGGCTTATCACTTCCTCATCCACAATGAAAGCAACAGTTTGCAGTTATGCTGCAATAAAAACACAGATTTAAAAAAAATTACTAAAGAAAAGAGTCTGAAGAAGTCAAGCTCAGCTTTTTCTGTGATCTCAGTGAACAGTTTATCTCCCCAAGCCAAAGCTTCCCAGACATTGCTACTTTATATTGGTATAACCAAGGGACTCATTGTGGTATTTTCCCACAATGGAAAAGGAAAAAAGGAAAAGTGGCATATGATTCCACATCTCCAAGGACATACAGTTGCTCACAGTGTTGAATGACAGCTTCTCTAGTGTCAAGGACGCAGACTCTAGAGCCACCGCGGCTCCCGGTGCCACGCACTGACCCTCGTTCCCACCGTCCTTGGACTGAGAGAATGGCATGCTTAGGTGACATCAGGGGAGAGTTACAGCAAGAAGAAACGTCCTTCTCTGTTATATGATGACATCTCAGCTATACCCAAGGTGGCACAAAACAACAACCACAAAAAGAAATAAAAATTTTTAATGCTCGCAATCTTTAATAAGAGGGAGGGAGAGCAAATATATATTGACATTCGACTTTGTGGTTGGCAGAATAGTGTAAGTTAAAATACAATCAAATGACTTTCTTAATGTCAAGGGAAAAGATCCAAGAAAAGAATGCACATTAATAAGAAATCTTATAGGAAAAACAACTAAAAAATTGAGAACATTTTTTTAAAATTTGGATTGTCCTATAACCAGACATAGCACATTAGACCAGTTAATTTCTCTCTGCATGGCCATAACTGATGTTTTCTTATATGGTTACATCAACTCAACTAGTTGTTTCCACAAATCTATTAATCTCAAGTTTATTTGGTCTGTTGGAAAAAATATTTTATACTAGAATCATCTTTTATGAGAAGAATATTTTTTAAATAATTGAAGAAATAATTTATATTATTACAATTTTGTTTTATTTATTTTTAATATATATTTTATTTATTATACTATTACAGTTGTCCCAATTTTTCCCTCTTTGCCTCCTTCCACCCAGTAACCCCCATTCCCTCCAGCAATTCCCTGCCTCCTCAGTTCATGTCCGTGGGTCATGCATATAAGTTCTTTGGCTACTCCATTTCCTATACTGTTTTTAACATCCCCCTACCTATTCTGTACCTACTAATTTGTACTTTTTAATCCTGCACCTTTCCCCTCATTCTACCCCTTCTCCCATCCTAATGGGTAACCCTCCAAATGAGCTCCATATCTATGATCCTGTTTCTGTTATATTTGTTTTCTTAATTTGTTTTTTAGATGATTGTTGATAGTTATGAATTTATTGCCATTTTAATGTTCATAGTTTTGATCTTTTTCTTTTTCTTAAATAGGTCCCTTTAACATTTCATATAATAATGGCTTGGTGATGAGGAACTCCTTTAGCTTTACCTCGTCAAAGAAGCACTTTATCTGTCTTTTCATTCTAAATGATAGCTTTGCTGGATAGAGTAATCTAGGTTGTAGGTCCTTGCTTTTTATTACTTTGAACACTTCTTGCCAGTCCCTTCTTGCCTGCAAAGTTTCTTTTGAGAAATCAGCTAACAGTCTAATGGGAACTCCTTTGTAGGTAACTTTCTGCTTTTCTCTTGCTGCTTTTAGGATTCTCTCTTTATCTTTAATCTTTGGCATTTTAATTATGATGTGTCTTGTGTGGTCCTCTTAGGACCAACTTGTTTGGGATTCAGTGCTTTCTGGAATTGTATGTCTATTTCTTTCACCAAATTAAGGAAATTTTCTTTCATTATTTTTTTTAAGTAAGTTTTCAATTTATTGCTCTTTCTCTTCCTTCCAGCATCCCTATGATGCAGATGTTGGTCAATTTGAAATTGTCCCAGGAGCTCCTCAGCCTATCCTTGTTTTGTTTTGTTTTGAATTCTGTTTTCTCCTTGCTGTTCTGATTGAATGTCTTGTTCTTCCTTGTTTTCTGAATCATTGATTTCACTCTCAGATTCATCCACTCCACTGTTGATTCCCTTTAAATTTTTCTTTATTTGACTTAGTGTAAGCTTCATTTCTGCCTGAGTGTTTTCTATATTGTTGGAGTAATCAATGAGTTCCTTGAGTATCCTAATAACCAGTGTTTTGGATTTTGCATTCTGATAGATTGCTTATTTCCATTTTGTTTAATTCTTTTTCTGGAGTTCTGTTCTTTCATTTGATCCCTATTTCTTTATCTCCTCATTTTGGCAGCCCCCTGTGTTTGTTTCTATGTATTAGGTAGGGCTGCTTTGAGTCCCTGTTTTAGTAGTGTGGCCCATTGTCGACAAGTCACCTGTAAGTTGGGTGGAGCAGAGCCTTAGGTAATTGCCAGAGTGGGGCAACTCATGTGAACCACGTCATGGAGTCTCAGATTATTTTAATTAGGCCTTCCAAAATATTGAATGTAGAGAGACCACTACCTCTTAATGGCTTGTTATGTTTCTGTGTTAGTCCACAGACTGTTTTGTTTTTCCCTATTGGAAATTTAAAATTATTTTGGAATATATTAGTGAAGTCTATCCCAGAATTTATGTGACAGATTTGGGTGGTATTACTTCAGATTCTTCATTCCCACTGTCACTGTGCCCCCTCCCTCCCACTTTCAACCTCTTAAGAAAAGCATGAATACCTTAATAAAGAAAGTTACAAGATACACTTGTTAGACAAGGTTCTCACTGCTGTCTCCTCTCCCCCACCTTTCTTTTATTTATTAGTTCATTCATTTGCCATAGATACCACCATAACTAAGGAAGAGTACTTTGCTGCTATATTCTTCTGCTTGCTAGGAAGGTAATGGATGTTGACAGAAAGAAAAACCACTTAAAAACAAATACACATGCAACTTTGGGTAACATTAATAAGATATATGTTTAAAAGAAACTCATCTTCCCCAGAATATCTTATTGTGTTACTATATTGGAGATAGAACTTGATAGAACTCATCTCTTTAAGAATATATCCAGATTCCCCTGGAGCTGAGCAATCATACCAGATTTCTGTTTCTTCCTTTGACCACTCTTAGTAATTTCATTAGTATTTAAGCTTTAAAAAATTTTACACTTCATAGTGGTTGAATTCCAAATAGTGTGATTCTATGTGTGTGTAAATATTTTTTTATGTGTGTACGTGTGAGGAAATAAATTGGAATGTGGTATATAGAAATGCAAAATACAATCTCTGGGTGGCAGCATGTGCTCACCAGCAAAAGTCCTTCCTAAGTAATGCTATTTACATTTATTTTATGGATTATTAAATTAATGGGTCAGCAGTATTCCATTATATAGTGCCATAGAATGACACGGTCACTTGACTACCTCTCTTCAGATACTTTTTAAACAAATGAAAAAACATAGAATTGGTGATACGCAAGTCACCAAAATTATATACGATTGTGCACCTAATGAAAAAAAAATTTGTTAATGCATCAATGTCAGTTTTTAAGACTTTCTATAGTGCTGTTTTCGTAGTGCTCTAGTCTGCCTATTAACCATTCTTTTTATGGCCTTGAAAATATTAATCAGGCTTATAGAAACTATAATTAACATAAATTTTGAGGTATAGTGAATATATTAGATAACAGGATCAGTACTCATTGGAAAAATTAACTAAAATCAACCAGATAAAATTTTGCAGATATTAATATAAAATTCTATGATTATTAACATAATATAAAAAATCAGAAACTATAATATTGAAAAGATCTTAGCCTTATGGTTAATTCTAATTGCAATATGAGATAAAAAATGTTCTATGATTGTTAAGGTATACAGTTACAGGTTGTTTTAGCTGAAGCATGGCATTATCCACATTCAAAGACACTTTTCCAGGGGCAACCTCTGCTGGTTAGACCAAACTTATATTCAGTTCTAGGTGTCACACTCAAAGAGGGACATTGATGTATGAGAGTATCAAAGAGAAACAGGGAAGGTGGAAGGTGGAGAGTCTGGAAAGTATGTTATAAGAAAACACTTGAATGATGTGGGGATGTTTGGTTTGGAACCAAAAAGAACCTGGGTACATGGCAGCAGTGTTTGAATATTTGAAAGGCTGCCATGTTGAGGAAAGAGTCTTTTTTTTTGTTTGCTTTGGAATAATTGATATAAGGTGTGGGGGCTAGTTCTTGGAACAAGGAAAACCTTTTCAATAAGAATTAGAACTATTGAACAAGGAATTGAGCATGCACACCCGAATATTCAGTGTGAATGATTATCTGCCAAGGATTGTCGAAGATGAAGCCTGCTCTATTACTATAAGCCTCAAACAGCCTTTCAGTCCTTCAGAGGGTTTTTTTTTTAATTTTTTATATTTTTGGTCACAGTACAGCATACTCCAATTATTAAACAGGGTCTTTAGTAATTTATTAAGTTTTAACACCTGATAGCAACTTGGGTATACATTTTAATGTTAGACAAATGAGATAATGTCATCTATGATATACCATGTTTGAATTTTAGGAATGACCATTTATGTAAAACAAACTCAAAAATCATGTGTAGAAATGAAACATCATACAATAAGAATTTGTTGAGACATATTTTCCCCTTGTTTTTCACCCTTGCTTTTCATATATCTGATCCATCACAAATGCTGAGTTGAAATCTGAATATAACCCAGATCATAAACTCAAGTTTATGCTTCTGTGGGCTATTTGGAGAAGCTCCAATCTTCCCAAGTATATTTTCCCTGATTTTGAAAAAGTGGCTTCGTTTTCAAATGAAAGACTTTTATGTGGATCACAATGTAGAATTATCACTAAAGGAAAACATTATGCCTACATTATATTGATCTACATTTATAACTAGTGTCCACTAATTAAATAGCAAATGTAATGATATTAGCTGGTTTATCATTTATGTTCATTGCATATTTTAGTAATATATTGGCTTACTTCTCATTTAATCAACATTAAAAATCAATGTCCATTTTCTTTAAAAAATTTTTAATAAAGAAAAAAGTAAAATGAAGGCAACAATAGTATTTTTTTTTTTTTGGTGGGGGTCTATTTTATGATATTACTGAAAAGGGCCCACATTGCCTTTACATAGAACTTAACATAACTTTTATTTCCCCTACTATATGGGTGCTTATTTTCAAAACAATTGAGAAATAACAGAAAATAAATATACGACAAAAGGTCTTATGAATTAGGTTAAAACTTTTAACAGCAGCCTTTAGGCACTCATTCTTTGACTGGATTGTATTCTCAACAATTTATTTTCACCAGGGGCAATGGGCATAGCTGCCCTTTATCCCACAGTTTTGTTTTCTGTGGTAATAGGGCCTTTAGGTGAGTTCATCTATATACATTCCATAAATATAACGGTTACTGACACAAATAGAGTGGGGCATATAAACTAGCATTCATTGGTGAAGATCTTATAATGTTTGTCACTCGCCTAGGCTTCTTGTTTACAGTCTCTGTGGACACAACTGAGGTTTTAGCATTAGTCTGTATGTATTTTTCTTCCTCTAAATTGTAGTCATTCCCTTGTGAATGCAGTTATACCCCTGAGGTTACATCTTTCATTTTACATTAGCAACTCACCATTTCAAATATTTATATATTCAGGTTATCAGCTGTCTAGGGGAAAATAGTGTATTGTTCACTTACATCCTTTTACCTGCTCCAATTTTTAATTTATTTTTTATTTTTTGAGACAGGGCAGGCAGCATGGTCTTCCTCTTACAATACTAAGAAGGAAGAATGCATTCTTAAAAATCATCCTAAGGAAGAAAGTTAGCCTGATGAATTGATTTTAAGTTTTAATACATGTTAAAAAGGAACTTAAAGTATTTTTAAGAGTCATAAGATTCAAAGTGGAGAAACTGTGATAAGCTACACAATGAAAAGTATTCCTCCAATTCTTACCTTGTACCTGCTCAGTTCCCACTCCTGCCAGGTGGCTACAGTGAAATGTGCCCTTATAGAATTTTGTTAATGCATACAAGTTCTCTCCAGAAGGTATCCAGTAGTGTAATATGAAAAATAGAGACATTTATTAAAGAAGATACAAGAAATATTGTACATAAGACAATGACACCTCATTCTCCTTCAAACAGGCACCTTGGGACCTCACAGAGTTCTCCCAATTACCATCAGCTGCCCAGTCCTGTTTTTCCGAATCTCATCAATGGTCTAAAATCTCTTCCCTTTTAAAGGTGATTTTAGCTTTGGGAAAAGTAAGAGGTCACAGGGTGTCAATCTGGGCTGTAGAGGGGCTCACTCACCTGGGAGATTTGATGTTTCTCCAATGAACTCTTCATAAGACATGATGCATGAGCAGGCCCGTGGTTGTGGTGAAGCTGCCAGTCACCAGGTCCTCATAGCTGTGGCCATTTTTGTTGTATTGTATCACTCAACCTACGAAGAACACTGAGGTAGTACTCTTTATTAATTGTTTGACTTGGAGGGGCATATTTGTGATGAACAACACCTTCCCAGTCAAAAACTAGTTAATGTGGTCTTGAGGTTGCTGTGACTTTGCTGTACCTTCTTCTCAATCATCTTTGAAACATTTGTACCACAATTTTACTTTCTCTGTACTCATGACATTATCCCTGAAAGTCTTCTGAATCATCTGAATAGTTTCTGTATGGAGGAATGTTCAGGCGTAACACAAAATTTGATGCAGATTTGTTGCTCTACTCATCCAGTCATTTTGAAAGTGACAGCCACACAATTCACATGCTCACTCAGTGGCATCTACTGTTCTGCTGACTAGTACAGTGAAGTTGTCATTGTTCAAGCACATACATTCCAGTCCACTCTCCTTGGCTGCCAGGTTACACTGATGTCCCACAAACCAATCTCGCTATATTAACAACGGCTGGACTTTTTCCAGACAGACCTCATCATATACTTGCTACAAATGTAGATATTTGTCTTTTTATTATAAAATTGGCATATTATATACACTATTCTGTATTTATTTAACCTTATCAATGTATTAGTCAGGCCTTTCTATAACTATATAGAGTACTTTTTCACAGCTACCTGTTATTCCACTGTATTAGTGTGCAAGTGGCACAAATGGTCCCCTATTAGTGGATATTTATATTGTTTCCAGACTTTCACAATTGCAGTACACAATGACTTTACTTTTACATACAGTTCACACTTGAGCAATGACATTTGTAAGATAAATTCCCATTAGGATTTACAATTTTTTAATTTTCTTTTTAAGAAACAGGTTACTATTACTTAAAGATTCTAACAGATAGACACCATGCCCTCCACCTTTTTGAAACTTAAGCACATGGAATCAAAAATTTTCTGTCATTTTAGATATGTCTGGCCTAATGTTGCAGAATTTTGTTCTATACCTCCTCTAGAGACCGTGGGCCTCCTAAAACATAAGCCTTGTCTGGGTCCAGTGGAGTGTCTACATTCTGAAACTATCTTTTTTGTTCAGAGTGTCTGCTGCTGCATGTCTCCTTGCATTAGCATTTCATTGTTTAAGAACAGGTCTCTTCTAAGCGTGAGAGGAAGAGTTCTTTATTCTTTTACTAAATTGGTCAGCCAAAGAACAGCTTTTGGTGAATAAAAGATATTCTCATTTTAGCAAATGAAGGGGAAGTTCTATTCCCTCCAGTCCAATGCAAAATGTTGTTATTCCTTAAAAATGTTCTAAGTGCTCAAATTGCTGGAAACTGTTCAGAACATACCACAGAACCCAGTTCCTCCCTACATTCAAAATGTTTACATTCTAAAAATGACATGAGCGGGAAGGTTGGGAAGGTAGCTAGATCCGGAACAGATGGGCACATATGCCCTCTCTACTTACCAAATGCAGTCCTGTGGATGGCTCAACAGTTAATGTAGATTTCTCTTTACTAAGTTTTATAAGTAACTCTGCTGTGCACAGCCAAATGACTTGAAATGTGAAGATGTAATGCCTCTTTGCTGTGCCCTGCTGTTCAAATGTTCTCAGCTTTGACAATTTATCTTGCTGGAAAATGTCTTTAGAATGTCAGTCACTTCGGTTTCCATGCTTGCCATTTGCATGTAGCACACCTGCTGGTGTCTTCAGTTGTGATCTATTGTTATTTTCTGTGGAGGTGGGGAAGGTATAATATTGCATTTGCAGGCTTGGAGTTCTGATTGTGTGTCATTTGGAAATGATTCTTTTGAGCCTAGCTATTCTTCTTAACATCAATATCACCCACAAACAAGTGTTTACTGAGAGCCTGGTGAAATTTTAGTGCTACATCAGTCATTTGTGGAGATAATTAAAAGTGAATGAAAGGACAAATTCTTTAACTCAAGGGGATTCAGTCCCACAAGAGGATTCACATAGATACATAGGCAAACAGACTCACAAAGGAGAGTACTCATAAACAATATCATCTGGGCAATTGTGGGTGCAGAAATTCCAATATCATTTAAATTGAAATGCGTTAATAGTTGTTGCATCTTATCAGGAGTGCTCTATACTCTTTTGTATTGTTGTTTTTCAGTGAGGATTTAATTACTTGTTTGATTAAAAATAATTAATTTAAAAATAGCAATAAAATAATTTTACATATCATGGTGTCAGAATAATTTTGATTGCACGTGATACAAAACCCATCTTAAAACTGGCTGAAAAAAATAAAGCATTTGTTACCTGACATAAAATCAAAGAATAATGGTTTCTTGGCTGGTTCCTCCAGTGGCTCAATGAGGTCAGCAGTGACTGGATTTCTTTGCTTTTCTCTGCTGTGCCATTGGAAGAGTTGCACTCTCAGGTTCATACTGATGCGCAGAAGCTGGAAATGGTGAAGGTTGCATCTCTTCTGATGTCAGTTTATACCCACATATCTTAAATCTTTTAATTTTGGGAAAGTTGAAGCATACGCTCTTCACCCAGCTTCAAGAATTATCAATATATGCCAATCATTTATTCCTTTCCTCTACTCTTTTGTGCCTGAGTGTGTTAAAGCAAAAATCATATACTTTATACTATAAATATTTTAGCATGTGTATAGTAAATATGGACTTTGTAATGTAATCCTAAACATAATACTTTATCACATATAAAAGTAATAATAATTCTTTAAAATCATTTGTACACTAATTTGTATTTATTTTTCCCCAAATATTTAATAAAAAAGATTCTGAATTAGGTCCATGCATTGCATTTGGTTGTTATATTTCTCTAAGTGTCTTTTAATCTATAACAATTCCTCTCCATTCGTTTTGTTGAAGAAATAGTCATTTGTACTGTACACTAACCACAGCCTGGATTTAGCTGATTGCTTCCTTGGTTTTTTATTTTTTAAGATTTTATTTATTTTCATTTTTAGAGCTAGGGGGAGGGAGAGAGAAAGAGAGGGAGAGAAACATCAGTGTGTGATTGTACATGTGCCCCATCTGAGGACTAGCCCACAACCCAGGCATGTGCCCTGACTGAGAATTGAAATGGCAACATTTTGATTTGTGGGATGAGGCTCAACCAGCTGAGCCACACTGGTCAGAGTGATTGCTTCCTTATGATGCATTTAACTCAGTCTTCTTTCTCTACTTTCAAAGTAGAGGGATCTGAATAGATTCAAATTGACTTTTGTTTTATTTTGTTCTGTAAGGATATTTCATAATTGATACCGTGTACTTAAACATTCAAATCAGAGGACAGTTAATGTTCTGGTTGTTCTACTTTTAGTGATATTAAGATTTATCAGTGGATTCAGAAGTTGTCAATAAGATCAATTCTTTATGAAGTTCCACATAAACTTCTGCATAATATTTTGGTATTTATTGATGCTTGTTGTCTAGATTCATTATTCTCTTAAGGGTTGCATTTATTAGTTAGAATTCTTGAATAAAGAAGAATTTTTAATCATCAACTCTCTGGTTACTCAAAATACAGGAAAGAGAAAATAAATGCTTGATACTTCCTTTATTTATTTTATTTTATTATTTTATTTTATTATTTTTTACTTTTCTCTGGCCTTTTAAAAGAGTGATAAAATTTGCCTATCTATCTGCCTTCAGATGTTTCTCTTTACTTCTTGTTGGCCAGTTTGGCAACACACGTTTCCTAAAGTAATCATTTCCAAGAGAAACAGAATTACCATGAGTGACTCAGACCAAACCAGCTTAACTTGAAGTTGAGTAGAAGCCCAGTCTTTTGGGAAGAACATAACTAACTTATAGTCAAATGAATTAAGTGCTCTTTGTAATGAAGAGGCAGAGAAGTTGTTAGAGGGTAGGCAACTGCAACGCCCAGTGGAACATTACTGTCTCTGTGCATGTGATCACCACCTCCTTGTTTTCTGATCACTAACAAGTTAACTGTACTTACTAAAAAAACTTACCTTTTACCTGTGTGCTCTGAGTACATTTTAGTTCCTTTGAATCTTTATTTTTACATCTCAGCCAAATTCATTGCAACTTTTAATAGCAAATCTAACTTAATGTGTTATTTCCCTCTCCTTCAATAGCCTGCCATTGTTTTATGATGCCACAGCCTGATTTATTATTCCCTGGGGCCATTTTGAGTACTACAGGACTCTTGCTGCCCAAGGTACCTTATTAGTATTTGAAGCCTCTACATGAATTTAAACATAAAAGAACACTTTCTAGATAATATTTAGCATAGATGAGTCAAATTTTCATTATATTGGGTTTTATCCAAAGTTAGCTATATTTCAGTCCCAAAGGCTTGTGGTTTCACTACCGAGTCAATGCCTCTTAAGTACTGTGATCTTTTTTCTTACAACATGAGGGTGAGGTCTTCAAAACTTAGGGAAAGATTCTTCATTGGTATTCTCACATATTTGAAGTCATAAGACAGAAGACTAAGAGACTGATCATGGGGACAGTATGTGGGCAGGAAGAAAATTAGGTCCAACCAAAAGCAGAGTTCTATTTTGGTTTTCTGAGAGATAAACCAAAAAACAGTTTGGAGGAAAGCCAAGATCATAGTGCAGAGAGACTGGGACAAACACAAGCTGAGAGGATAAAGGGTGACTATAACAGTAGAATTAGTAACAGTTGTATGCCAGGAGAGTTGGGAGAATAATATTCTGTTACTTTTTATTGAGAATTGTGAAGTCCCAAGTCATGTTCTAATCATTCAATATATTATTAACTTATATAATCATACATTACTCTGTGAGGTAGGAAAATTATTTCCATTTCTGTTTAGATAAGTTTTAGGACAAATACTAAAGATTCCAACTATATGACTTTCTGAAAAAGACACAATTTAGAGACAAAAAGTGGGTGATTGCTGGGTTTTAGGTGGAGGGAAGGATGACTAGGTAAAACACAAGATTTTTAGGGCAGTGAAACTACTTTGTATGGCACTATAATGATGGATACATGCCATTAAACATTTGTCAAAACCTATAGAATGTATAACACCAAAAATGAAGCCTAATGTAATCTGCGGACTGTGAGTGATAATGATGTGTCTGTGTAGGTTCATCAGTTCTAGCGAAGGCACCACTCTGACGGGGAATGTTGATAATGTGGGAGGCTATGCACTTGTAGGGCAGGGGTATATGATAAATCTCTGTATCTTCCCCCAATTTTTCCATAGACTTAAAATTCTCCTAAAAAATAAAGACTATTAATTAAAAAAATTGAGCTTTATCATTCTTTGGAAGCTTCCTAAAGATTCTGAACATTATTTCTTGCTCTTAAGATTCTAAGGTTGTCCTTTTTTTTCTCTCCAAAGGCCAGAGTGTTCAGATTTTTAAAAAATTCTATGAATTATCCTTTGTCTTTCTTTAATTACTTTCAATGCTTAAGTTATCCAGAGTTGGCTTCTATTGCTAGCAACCAAAGATCCCTAACTGCATATCTAGCCACACTCATTTATGTTTTATGATTCATTTTTGAAAACGTATTTGGCTTACAAATTGCAGTCACATATTAGCCAAGTTCAAGGAAGCTTTAAGGCTATTCAAAAGCAATTGAAATTTCAGTACACTTTGAACATGACTTTTCAATGTTACCCAGGTTAAGTTACCTTCACTTTTCACAAACTCAAAACAATAAGCAATAAGCAAATATTATAAATGTTTGTAGGTAGACATACTGCTATTAACATACTGTGTATTTTGTATATATAAATTTTGCCTGCAAAATGACAATTTTATGTGGCTCTTATTACATACATGAAAAAGAACCAATACTTTTCTTCTTATTTTCATTTCTGTATTCTCAAGAGGTAGCTGTATAGGCAATGAGATGGATAAAAGGGAACTCATAAAACTATAGGAAATGAAGAAAGGGTAAAGGTAAGATTTAGGTAGGAAGAGGTCAAGAATGCTTGAAGAAATGGCCAAAAGAAGGGTGGAGGGAGAGAAAAGAGATGTGAAAGTGCAGTGTCTGCCAGGCCCCCCGGCACTGCAATGTGCTGGATAAGTCTCTTGTGTAGTGATTCACTCTGACAATGTTCAATTCTTAAAACTTGCCTATGTACTAATTTCTAAGAGGAAACATATTTCAAGTATGAATAAAATGCACTGTTTTTCCCTTCTAAATAATTATCAGTCAAAATTCCAAAGTCTGCTTTTGATAATAGCATAGTTATATTTACTCCAATCACCTAGAGACGGTGATGAGCTAAGAACTCACTTAATCCTCCCAGCAACCCAGTATGCTAGGTTTATTACACTGATTTTACATATATAAAATCTGTAATTTACAGAGTTTAAATACCTTTCCCAAACTTTTCTGCTGGTTAATAGCTGAGTAGGACTGGAACCCCAGTCTTTGTGTTCACTGCATCCTCTCCCACCAGTAGCCACCCAAATAGCTTTTCTTTTTATCCTCTCTCTAAATTGTCTCCCCGGATGACTCCATAATGACTCATGTGTACAGATTCTTTGCTTCTGCCTCTGTGTTCCATAGTCTCATGATCTACTGAGTAAATCTTAACCTTAATCTTAAATTATATTTGGGGGGAGGGGTTGATAAATTGTCTTGTATGTATATTCCAGCATTTAGCACAATACCAGGCATAGGTTTGGTGCTAAATTAATGCTGTTAGTTGGATGATTGATTGCATATTGTATTTGAGACAATTAGGCTTAAAAAATATTCTCTGAAGTCACCTCTTTTAATATAATCATAGTGGTATAAGAAGGTATGACATAGGTATATGTCACCATCCCAGTTATTTGTTATGAGTGGTTTGAAATGTTTTCTCCCGTGTGTTTGAAGAGGAGAGGTGAGGTGAGGGCCAGAAAACATTCTGTCACTTGAGAGGAAACCCCTGTAAAGCTCCGAGTGTGAGAAGCTTTCCAAGTGATAGGAGGCTGCTGGGCTTTGCTTCTCATTTGCTAACATTGCAGTATTGTGACATGATCCCAGATACCAGGGCAGACCTGTGGGTGGCCTCGCTTGCAAGTACCTCAGATATGCCTTCTTGCAACCAAACCATGAAATCAAATTTTGTTTGGAAACTGATGGGTTTATATGGCTCCTTGGAAGTAAGCACATCACAGGTATTTATTTCCAGCACAAGAGCTTCATCAGCCATAACTAATAAATTCTTTACACTGAGACCAACTTTACTAAGCACTAGTATGTGTAGGAAGTGCTCCTGGAGTGAAGACATTTCAAAAACATTTTAATACGGTGGCACCATGCAGAGGGCATTAATCTTTCTTGTGATTTCCTCTTATTGTAACAATGGAAAAGTCTTCTAATGTGCAAACCTCATTAAATCAATCATTTTGGGAATTTAGATGCACAGTGTGATAAAGGCAACAACTTTCTCCACCTTAAAGCAATTTCCCATATGTTCTGAAAGTTGGGATTTAGGGAAAATGAGCTCTTTGATTGATTTATGGTTTAGCTTAAAATGTAATATTTGAATTATTTACTTTATTAGTCAAAAGAAATAGAAAGTCTTAAATAGCTAATAAAGTATGTTTTGTTTTTACATAGTATTTATTATTTACATGGCTGCTTTGGACACTCCATTTATATTTTTTAAGCTGTAATTACACTGATGGAATATAACAATATTTATTAGTTTGGAGCAAGGAGCTGTTTATACTGTTCTTTATTAACTTCAAATCTTCTGGTATTTTAAAGAATTTAACTGCTATTATTTGATAAAGCAGTTTTATGAAGAAGATTATAAGTGTGAGGAAAATGTTTAAGACAAAATGTCCTAAGAGATACAGATTTTGCCTAGACTTAACTTCTTCCTGTTTGTAAATAGAAAAGCACATCGAAAAGCACTGACTTCCAGAATATTTTAAATTTGTACCTACATGCACATGGGTGATGCCTACACAACTGCAACACTAAGCCTGGCAGGTGGGAGTGACAAACTCGTAGGAGGCAATGTTTTAATGCTAGAATGAGATCGGCCAGAGGAAATGCACAATTAAAACACTTGCTTTAAATCACTGCTGCTATATTCGGGAAAGAAATTGATTCAGAATGTTCGCTTTGATTTGCTTTTATTAAATGCCATCCACTATTTACCTAACTGCTGGGTTTCTCTGAGCATTTCACAGCAAAATGGATAGTGTGGGAAGGTGTAAGGGCTCACAGGAGCACATTGGCACCATTATTTGTGGATCCATATTTAAAACATCTTGGGATTAATTTGGTCAAAGGTTATATTGCTAGATTTCTAGTGAGGTCTGCCTGAACTATGGATACGGTGTCCAGGAATACCTAGATTGGATCTATAGACCAAGTGGAGAACTCTTACTCTGAACTCAAGGATCCCACAAATCAATTTTATATTGAACCAGTCTTCTCACTGCTCTCCCACAGTCCCTGGTTTGGTATTTTGGGAAGTTATATTAATGCCTTCAGAGACATTGATGCTATATCTATATGAGACAAGTGTTTTTCAATTATACCATACTATGTTATCTAGCTTTATTTCAGTTTAAATTGTGCTCATTGTGTGTTAAAAATAGACAAAAACTAACTGAAACAAAATAACAATTTAAAATTAATCTATGCTTAGTATTAGAAAATTTATAATATCAAGCAAATGTATTTCAAAAGTTATATATGTTAATATACATACATATATTTTAAACATTTTACAGAACTAAGATTATAATCTGTAATCTCAGAAAGAAGAATGTAGAGCCATTTAAAAAACCATAATTGTATTACTTTGCATCCTGAAGGATCATTGAGTCTGTAATCTTTAAATGGTTATTAAACTCTGTTTTTTCTCAGAAAACCAAGGTTTGATTAAGCACTATATCCTTGAAAGAAAGCAGAACGTTGTAAGCATTTCTACTTGTCTAAGAGCTTACGTGACATCTAGGTAAACTTACCCTCCTTACTAATTGACGTCTTAGATCTCCATGGATCAGAAGAAAGTGACAGCTGTGGGAGTGAAGTACTCCATTAAGATAAGTAGTGATCTAGGGTCTATCTGAACAGTGGTCACATTCCAAGTACACTTATTTTATAAAGGGCATTCACATACAGGTAGCATCATGTGTATTTGAAAATAAGAATACCATTTTTCTTTCTTTTCCTCCTCCTTGCCCATTTTTGTCTTTCACCACCTCTACCATCTTCATACTTGTTTTTTACAGGGTTTGAACCTAAAGTTACCCTGAGTAGATTACTCTGTGGCCTTTGTTTGCCATCAATCCTTAAAAAAAAATCTCCTTCCATGATGCTCTATCTACCCAGGCACTTAATTGAAGTTGCTTTCAGTGCAGCCTCTCTGGGAGAGCTGGCATGAGTAGGTCTCTATTCTCTATTTACTTGTTCTTGGCATAATTTTTGATATTTGGAAACATGAATTGATGCTAACTTGGTCCCATTCAGGAAACTATGCAATAGAAGCTTTGGTTCTATTATGAAATCTTTGAGAAAAGATGAGATAAATGAGAGAATATGTCCCTGAACACTCAATATTAATGGGGATAAAGAAGCAAAAACATCAGTACCCTCAGTGGCTATAGTGGGGGCTTCTTTTGTCTGCAGTGCAAAGAGCAACCACAGAACCAGAACTCCACTGGGTGGAAGAAAAAGTACTCTAATTATCCAATCACATGTAAGAGGATTGTGAGCAACTTAGGGGCTATCCAAAAAATAGAGGGAAGAAGGTAGATGCTTTGGTGGAAAGGTTGGAGATAAATACCATTTTATAGTATTAATTATTATATTATATTACACTCTATATTAGTCTATATTATACTCTATATTATATAGTTTCTGTTATATAATAATAAAACATAATATGTTATATGTTATTCATTATTATAAATATTTGTTTTGTCAAAAGAGTTATGATAAAATACTATATAGATACAATGGTGGTATCATTATTATTGTACTCTTATACCTTCCCCCGGCTGTCATATATGCCCAGGAAATTTTTCTACATAATATGGAACATACTTGCTCCATGCATGTATTCTGATTTAAGATAGGTTAAGGGCAAATTGTGTGAAAGAATGTGTCAATTTATAACAAAAGAATTCTAGATTTATTTAAATGAGGAGTACAATTTCTTAATGAAGTGGTCTTGTTTTCTCTCCTCCCTCTACTGTGAGAGCAGAGGCCTTGGCACTCAGTCTTCAGCTTTGTCAGTCTCATCCATGCTATCCCTGTCACCACACTGCTTTGCTGTCGCCCACAGCTCAGCTCCATTCAAGGAGAGGCGAGTCTCCCTCCTGCTCAGCTCTGTTTGCCTGGTGATCGTGGTGTCCATGTCCTGCTCACAGCTGCTTGTTTACTCAGATGCTTTTCCCAGTGACTGATGATAGCTTTCAAATTTTCTTTGATGAGTATTTAAAATGTTTTCCAGAATCTTCTTGAGCTCAATTTGATATCAGAAACCTTTTTTCCTTCTTTGTGCCTTTGACATTTCAGACTCTTTTCTTTATTAAGATTTTCCATCTACAGGGTCCAGCAGAAGTAAGGCCTGCTTGAGTGTGGTTGGTAGGGTAATAACATGGGTATAATAATTTATCATTGTAATTTGAACTTTTCACCTAAAATGTCATATAGTGTGCTTGAGTGTGATATTGTTATGTTACAGAATTACATGCTTATGATTTTGTAATAAAAATTTTTGTAAAGGAAAAGGGTGTGCTTTCTTTGTGCCAGACCCTATATTTCAAAATAAAGCCAATTTAGTCAGCAGTTGGGGGTTAGGTTTGAAGGCCACCTTGTTTCTGCCATACATGCCGGATTCACTGGCCACAAGTTTTAGAGCTAAAGGTGAACATTCCCAACTCAGGGCATTTCCAAACTCTGTTCCTGAGAGAGTGGTACTTGCTCCTGGGATGTTAAGAATGTAAGAGCCTTAATATTGTTGAATGACTTTGGACTGACAGAGTAGGATGTCTATTGCAGATTAAGGGTGGAGTGTTTGGCAGCTTGCTAGAGGGTGATAGAAGCTGAAAAGAACACAGAAGGAAACATGATAAAATTAAACCAGGAATTGGAAAAAGGATTATCAAACAGTGTTGAGGTCTGAATAAGGTTGAAAAATGTTCAGAATTGATCCTCACCTAGAAGCAGCTAAGAAGTAGGACCACCTGGTTAGGTAATAGAATTTAAGTAGGTGATGGCAACAGGATACCTTTCAGTGGCTACTACTGAATATTTGTGTGTGAGAACCAAACGTGACTAAGACGTCCTCAGAAAGTAAATAGTGTTGTAATTTGCACTGAGTGAGCAACATCAAAAAGCAAAGCCTAGTGTGAATAACTACAGCTCAAAACATGGTTCAAATCCAGTGGGCGGGCAAGAGGCAGAATCTACATAAAGAGTCAAAGTGATTAAATACAGATCATCATCCAGTATGCTGCAAGAAGGGTTATAAAAAATGGGGCAGGAGGAACCCCAGAGCTGACCCGTGGGCACCTGTGGTTGTTTATTCACTGATGGCTGTTCTTGGGGGAAAAATGTGGTAGGAGTTTGGAGAAGCCAGCCTTCCTGGCTGACATCTTTTAGAAATGGTCTACAGTCTCAGAGTAGAATAAACAGAAAAGAACAGCTCAAAATTGTAGGCTTTGGAACTGGCTTAGCAGATTGGAAAAGTGTTTGAGGTGGAGTAATTAAGGAAATTAATGGACTAGAAAGACCACATTTGACAAAATGAGGTTCTGACTTTCTAGGGGAGACTGATTGCTAGGAAATAATTGTCATGAGGTGGGTAAATGATGTAGGCTGTCATACTATAAATTCTTAAATAAGTTCTAATAAGATACTACCTTCCTTTCATTTGGAATCAGCCCTCCAAAAATCACATTCAAAATAATTTGACCTTTCTCTCTGTTTATATATCAATTTTTCATTTTTTCCTTTACACTGTGAAATAAGTTTGCAGCATTAACTTTTCATTTACCTTTACAATGTAACATGGCTCTGTGAGAGATTTAAAGATATGACACAGGTAAGAAATGTACCCTTACATTATTTATGTAACCATCATGAGCTAGAAGAAATCTTAAATTCTTGATACACAGAGAGCTGCATGACTATAGCAAAAATTACTAGTCAGTCCAATTTGATGTCTCCTCAGTGACATCCTTGGAGCAGTACATGAGTGAGAACCTGGAGTCCTAAATTTATCATCATTGTGATATTAAGGTGAACCGTAGAAAATCATATTATATCATTTCACATTCAGTTCAACCACAGCATATAGACATGGGTTATTTTAAATATAAAGAGAATTGTGGAAAATTTCCAGTCTGTGTCCTCATTGTAACTAGCCCATATATATAATTCAGAAATAAAAATGGACTTGCTAGAAATTGGCTTGTATCAACTGAGTCATTATTTCCTGATCTCTTCTCCACTCATAATCTAAAACATTAGTCTACTCAAGTACCATTATCACTGGTGTATTTGGTTCAGATGACATGGTACTCTTAGCTTGTCACAAACTTTTACAGTGAAATTTTGTGCTATGACACTGTTATCTTATTGTTGTCAAAACAAGTGTGAGCCATAGATAAATGGACAAACTGCATGTCCAAAATGCCATTTTATGAAGAAGTTTTAAAATTTGCTATCTACAGCCTATCTGAAAGACAAATATTGCTTGTGAAAATAATCACTGATCTTTAGAGGTCGTTTTCAATCTCCATGTATTGTAAAACAATATCCCTTAGGTTAGAAGGAGTTAAAGATGTTAACAGTTTAACATGGTCTTAAGTGGCAAAGGACAAATTTGGACTAAGGTGTATTTATGACTATTAATGAACACATGAGTTTTAGCCATCACCCACGCAATTAGTGCTCCCCAACTAAGAACAACTCCTCCTGTGTAACCAGCTGAATTCCTCTGCCTACTAGGCCTATATTTTCTGCTTAATGCAGATAGCTGGCAATTCCTTCCCAGGTGCCTGTTCTTTGTGTTTCCTACAGACTTTTCATCCTCAGTGGCCACCTGGTTTATATTCCTTTTGTTTGATTCTAGCTCCCATCTCCCTCAGTTCTGAATAGTTTTGCAGAGATCAGCATATTCTATTTCTTGCTGAATGCCTCCCTTTCTCGGAGTTACATTTTTTGTTTTTGTACTCTCATTTAATCTTTTCTTTTGCCTCTTTTCTAATTAACTCCATCGTTGCCTTCTTCATTATGCTTGTAATGAGGTCAAGGAGGTGTTCTGAAAATTTTGCCTTTCCCATCTGCTTCAGGGTTCCAATTAGTTTTCTTTGGAATTCTAACTATTTTTCTTAGTAGAAGCTTCCAATAAGGCTAATTCTAGGATGGCCTCTTTTCCTTCACCAGTTCATATGAAAGCTTACAAGATTATTCAGGCTCTCAATGGTGTAAATGGCATCATTTTCCCTAGCATAGAAATGGAGTTAGAGACAACAACAGTTGAGCTACACAGAAAATTTAAATATCTTTCGAAAGAGTGTGAAGTCTGTTCTTCCAGATTGCAAGTAGATGCAGGTGAGAAATTTCAGAAAGACACTTTTATCCACACTTGGACGTGAAGGGTATGTAGCTAACACAACAAAATGAATTTTAAAGAAAATTTGCAAATAATATATTTTAAGAAAAAAAGTTTCTTAACTTTAGTATCTTGCTCCCAGAGCATTATTTTCATATAGAATTTTTCAGTTGACTATTGTTTAGCCATTGTTAAGGACTGAATTGTGTTACTTACTCCCCATCCCCCATTTCATAGTTGAAGTCACGGTGACTGTATTTGGAGACAGGTCATACAAGGAGGTAATAAAGGTTAAATGAGGTCATAAGGGTGAGGCCCTAACTTGAAGTATTTGTGTACTTATAAGAAGAGGAAGAAAGACCAGATCTCTCTTTCTTCACAGGAGCTCTGAGGAAAGGTCATATGAGGATATAGTGAGAAGGTGGCCATTAGCAAGCCAGGAGAAGAGTTCTCACCAGAAATTGAACCCTGTCAAAACCTTCATCCTGTGCTTTCAACCACCATAACTGTGAGAAAATAAACTTCTATTGTTTAAGCCACCCGATAGAAGCCTGAGCAGACTACTACAGCCACTAAACGTAACTCTTTTAAAGAGAGAAGCACTCATGAAGTTTGTAAAGCAGACACAAAATTATATACCCTAAGACCTTAATTTAAAAAATGTAGGAGAAATTTGCAACCTTATAGGTTGCTAGTGGAAATATAAAAACAAGCATAGCCACTTTGAAGACACTTTAGCAGTTGGTCAAGATTTTAAACATGAAATTACTATGTAACCCAGCAATCCTACTCCTTGGTATGCCATTGATCCCTGAACAACAAAAATTTGAACAGCATGGGTCCACTTCTATGTGGATTTTTTTCAATAAATACTTGTACTACTTTTGATATGTGGTCAGTAGTCCATGGGTGCAGAGAGCACACTGCATACGCTGACGCATGCTCTTTCACATTGGGGGATTTTGGTATCTGTGGGGGTTCTGGAACCAATCCCCCATGGATACTAAAGGACAACTACATTTTGGGGGAGTCAGGTTATATGTGGACCTTTGACTATGTATGTAGGTGTGTTTGGTGCTCTGAGCCCCTACAATATTCAAGAGCCAGCTATATGTATACTGAAGAAAAATGGAAACATACATCCACATAAACCTTGTATGTGAATGTTCTTAGCAGCATTATCCCTAATAGTCAAAACAGTCCAAACGTCCATCAACTAATGAATGGATAAATATATAATACAGAATATGGCATATCCATAAAATGAAATATTATTCAGCTGTAAAAAGGTATGAAGGACCGACATATGCTACATGGTAAACTTTGAAAACATTATATTGAGAAGCAGATCACAAAATTAGATATCATGTGAATCCATTTTTTCTTTTTTTAATTTATTTTTATTTTTCATTGTTGTTCAATTATAGTTGTCCCTATTTACCCCTAATTAATTTCCTTTGCCCTACCCACCTCCACACAGCATTGATAAATGAGTAGATCAAAAAACTGTGGTACATTTACAAAATGGAATACTACTCAGCAGAAAGAAAGAAGGAACTCTTCCCCTTCATCATGGCGTGGATGAAAATGGAGAGCATTATGCTAAGTGAAATAAGCCAGACAATGAAAGACAAATACCATATGATCTCACCTATAAGTGGACCCTAATCAACAAAACAAATGCATGAGCAAAATAGACCAGAGACACTGAAATAAAGAACAGACTGACAATCACTAGAGGGGAGGGGCAGGGGGATAACAGAAGAAAGAAGGGGAAGGATCAACAAAGAACATGTATAAAGGAGGACTGATGTATGAATCCATTTATATGAAATGTCCAGAACAGGCAAATCCAGAGACAGAAAGTAGATTAGTGGTTGCCTGGAGCTGGGAGTTGGCCACTGGTGGGAACCAGGAGTGGGTTGCTAACTAAATGTTAAGGGGTATGCTTCTTTTGGGAAGAATAAGATGTTCTAAAATTAGATTGTGGGGATTGTTGTACCACCCTTTGAATGTACTAGAAAACATGAATTGTACGTTTTAAGTGAGTGAATTCTATGGTAGATGAATTATATCTCAATAAAGTTGTTAAAAAGTATATACACCCATACATAAACACATGTGCAGAAGCACACTATGAGGAAATGCATGAAAATATTAATAAAGTTTTCATATGGATTTCAGCTGATTTTCACTTGATTCATTCTAATATCTTTTTAAAAATTTCTAAGGTTATTCTTAGATATTTCCTAATCAATAACAAATTCCCCAAAACTCTCCTTTCTACCCTTTCATTAAGTGTTTACTATGTGCAGTGTTCCCTGCTGCATGCTGGGAAGACAAGCCCAATGAAGTGTTTGAGCTTCTTGAGGATGGGGAATATATTCACTACTGTAAATCAAGCCCTCAATTTGGTGTATGAATGAAGAAAAGAAATGAATGAAATAATCATCATATCTTTGTTCATGGGTGCCACAATCTAGCTGGGGAGGCAAATATTAAACAGGCAATGGGTACAGTATGATCAGCATAGAAAAGGGGTATGGTGGAACATTTAGGTGGGATGAAAAATGCAGGGTAAGGCACTTAGGACAGACTTCTTGCAGAAGGTGATTTCTAATCTGAGTCCTGAAGAACAAGTTGAGGGCGAGAACAAATTCTAGGCAAAGAGAGTAGGTAGCACATATGTACCAAGACCAAAGGTGAACTGGAGCATTGTTCATTCAGGCAACTTCAAAAATCTATGGTTAAGTTTGCAGGGTTGAGCGAGTGGGAGTTGTAATGAGAGGTGATGCTAGAAGTATGGGGAGTATAGATCTTAAAAAGCCCTATAGGGACCGCTGAGAAACTTCACATTTATCTTCAGGCCATGGTGAATCATTAGTACGGTTTTAGATAGGGAAGGTGACTCCATTATAATTGTACTTCTCTTGGTATCGAAGAGTTCTCTGTTTAGGCTTTGTTGTTATAGTAGGTATTTACCTAGAGGCTAGGCAGGAGCAATTGAAAATAAAAGGAGAATGAGGTTTGGTGTTCCTCAAGCAGTCACTTTGTTCCTTCTCTCTCTCCTCCAGCCCTCACTTCTTGCCCTTTTGAACTGGAAGTTAGAGTCCTGGTTGAAAAGGAAACGGGGACACTTGGGTTAGGGTTCTGGACTTGGCTGGCAGAGCCGTGACTCTCATAGACCTTCACTCTGGACAAATTTTACTGAAAACTGGCCTAACTTTGCAATGGCCAAAAGATCCAGCTAGGGTTTCCAGCCCTCTCTAGATCTCCCACCCAGCAGGTATGGATTTGTTTTCCCCACTAGGTACAGCCACACTATCTGCGCTTTTGATATTTTGGAACTCCTACCTGATAGCTGGCTCTTAGTTAAAGTTATAATTGATTACTCTGGAAAATATTTTAATTTCACCTTGTATTTAAAACTTATGATACTTAAACCCTGCCTACTACTATCTCAGGTAATAGTGACACTGTATTTTCTATATATTTTCACCACTATAAATAACTTCTGACTTTTAATCTTAAAATTTTCACAAAATATATCATACCCCAAGCCCACCTTATACACAACTAAGCAGCAGTGGAGTCCCTAAATGCTTTCATGTGGGAAGGGGAGGTTTCAGGATGGAGAATGGATTTGAAGGACACTATTGCAATGACCTACATGAGGGACAATAGTGGCCTGATCTGACCTGATATGGCAGCAAAAAGGAGGAAACAGTGAATATACTGGCTGTAAACATGGTGATACCAAATGATGATAATGATAATAGAGAACACTTACAAGCTGCTTTATCTTGTGCAAGGCAGTGTTGTACTATGTGCTTTATCAAGATCATCTCAGTTAATTTCTTTAATCCTCATGACAGACTTTTCGAGTTAGAACTCCATCACTGATTTAGATACATTCAACCTTGACTTGCAGCACACTCCAGCTCACTTTCTGAGTGAATTTTCATCAGCATCTTGTTTTCTACCAGTTCCATCAACATGCTTGTTTCTCCTGACTCAGGGCCTGTGTATTCTGTTCTCTCTGTTGGGAATGTCCTGCACACCCATCCCTACAACCCCCAACACAAGCACTTACCTAGTTAACAGGTACTGTTAGGTCTCAGTTCAAATATTCTCTCCTCAGAGAGGCCTTTCTTGATCAAAAATCCAGGTGAGATCCAATTATTTCATGATCTTATAGCACTATGTACTCCTCTTTTCAGCAATAATCTCAGTTATAAATTTGCGTATGTATGTGTTTGACTCATTGTTATTTCCCACGTTAGTTTATAAATTTATGAGAATAGGAACAATGGCTAGCTTTCAATTTCCTGTATTTATTTATTTTTGATCATCATTATCTTCCCAGAACATAGCACAATGCATGGCCTATAGTAGCCATTCAGTTAATATTGTTTAGATAATTTGTGAACATGGAGACTTTTACTTCCCCCTGTTTACTTTTGAGAATCCATCAGTTTACCATTCTTCTCTCACTGAATCTCTGTTATCGCTCCCCAGGACTTAGAGTGACCAGGAGCCCTGCAACAACTTAGGTTCTCAGGGTTCCTCCTGAGCAGTGACAGTCTGAGAGTCATCAGCAGCCTACTGTGATGACGACGACTTCTACTTCCAACTCCCATCTGCCTGTTCACTCCTCTCACTGTTACTAGCATTGCTCCAATAACAACAAAGGCGCTTAATTTTGTAGATTCATGATCAGACATAGAGATGACATCCTTTGAGTTGACCACTACTCAATTCAAAACCTGGAGCAGTTATTTTTGAGACAAAGGGATGGGAAATGATCAAAGGCTGGAAGTTTCTAGTGCAAATGAGGGTTGGTTCGTGCATTTTTAAGGCATGGTATTCATAATATCAAAGTGCAGGATAAAATTGTTAATGTAGAGACTGTAGTTCAAGAAGATAGTAAAACTTTCAGCTTCAAAGGCAGGGGAGACTAGCAATTTGATCGCTTCTTTCTGTCTGCTTGGGAGAAATTTAAAAAGAAGACATTTCTGAATTGGGTGTTCTAAAAGTCAAGAAATTACAAAATTGAATCTACTTTAGGATTTTTATTATGTAAACATATTCTATGTGTATAAAAAGGAAACAAAAAAATGAAATTGTGTTTGAGGTAACAAGATTATAGATGATTTTTTTTTCTTTTATTTCATTTTGATTTACATTAGCATGGTCAAATACAATATATAGCATATTATTTTTCAAGGAACTCCAACTCTTCTTTAAAATTCCAAATTATAATTACTGTATATGTACTATGTGCTGTGTTCCCTACGACATCATTTTAGTTATTCCCAGTGACAGTCTTGGGAGGAAGACGGTGAACAGGCTACAAAGAAAAGGCAGACATTCGCTCCAGGTCTTGCACCTGGTGAGAAGTAGAGCTGGGATTCATGCCCTGCTGGATCTGGCTCCAAGCTTGGTTTCGATCCATTTGTCCTACTTTACCTCTTTTTAGAGTCATTTGACACAATCTCCTCACTGTCCAAACTGCCTGACACTGTTGAAAGTATTTCTTTTGCTGATACTTTATTACAACTAACAAGTTATTTTAATAAATATTAAACAATTTCTTTATGTCATTAGCTGTTCTGGTTTCAGGATGAACAAAGGTGAACACAATGGACAAGGTTCTTACTCCCAGGTTATTCTAGTAGAAAGAAGATAACCTCTTGAAGTAGTAAATAAGAAAGCTATGAGATTACAGTGTTATGTAGTGAATGAATGTTAGTTGTCTGATAGTAACTAATTACTGGACCCAAGCTGTTTATTAAATAACATAATGTGAAACTTCTCTGAGGAAGAAACATTGAAGCTGAAACTGAAATGTCAAGAATGATTTTGGCAGAGGAGCCAGATTTCACAAAAGCCCTGTGCCAGAAACCAGCGTGTATGTTCAAGTCGTGGAAAGAGAAGACTGGTGTTGCTGGAGCATGCAGGGTAGGGAGAAACGTGGTTGGTGGAGGTCGTCATTGAGTCTTGTATAAATTTGTAAGACAGAATAAGGGAAATTAATTTTAGTTTAATGGATTACGAAGTCATTGGGAGATTTCTGGTCAAATAATATTTCTGCTGCTGTGTGGAAGACGGGTGATAGGGGAGTAGGAGTAGAAACCAGGAGATAAGTTGGAAGGCTGTTATATAGGTCTCTTCTGCTATCTGAAAGAAGAGTGTTCCTATGAAATCTTTCATTAGCTGAAATGACATAAAGTGAAAAAGAAATTACTATTAATTTATGTGCACAAAATTTTGAGCATTCAAAGAACCCCCAAATGACCTACCAAATCATATCGAATGTGCTTAATCACATCCAGTTTTATGCTAAATGAAACACCCTTTTGAGCTCCCTTAGGCTTTTCCAGTACATTAGGATACATCTTGCTAACAGATGCACAAAATAAATCGAGATAAATCACAGATGCTCACAGACACAGTTCAAAGCTGTGGTGTCTTGACACAGAGATGCTGAGTGTAGTTCTCTTGGAAGGAGTTCAGTGGGGCTGCTCTCAGGTGCTGGGGGGTATGCGCTGCCTCTACAGGGGCTCCCTGCAAAGCAAACACTGAGAGCTGTTTTCACCTCTTTCTAAAAGTGAAAATCTTTGGATGCCTTTTGATCAGTGAAATCAGGTACCAGTGTAGGTCCTTGTAAAGTGGCATAAAGCGAGCTTTCAAAAAGCAGGGGGAAACTATATTCCCATACACTGCTGTGGAGAGATGACAGTAGATTTGGCATTGGTTCTCAGACCAAAGTGTTTATCTGGAATCATCTGGAGGGCTTGTTAAAACACAGGTTGATGGCACCCCCTCCCCGCCCCCCATTGAGTGTCCTATATGGTACATGTGGGATGGGTCCTGACCTGTCTAACAAGTGTTCCAGTGATGCTGATGCTGACTCTGAAAAGGACAAAGACATTAATCATGCAGACAGAATGGGAAAGATTCAGAATGTATTTTAAAGTCGGGATGATAGAATTTGCTGATGAATTGAACACAGGGAGTAGGAAAAAAATAATCAACATGTAGGGGAATTTGGAGAAAGTATGGGAGAACTTATTGTTAAGATGAGGAGGTCTCAGGAAAAAGCAGTTTTTGGTAGGATAGGAGTAAGGGAAGAATCAATATTCAATTAAATTAAAGAAAAAATTATGAGGACATCACATTTTATACATTTACACTGGATTGTATTAAGTATAAATTTCTATGATTGATTACAGTTATCTAAATCCTTTTACTGGGGCAGGGGACAGGGATGGTGGTGTTGGTGCAGGGAACATAGCTAGCTTGGCCAGGTCTCTGCTGAATACTGAGGGCCAGAATGGGGGCTGGAGCTGAAGAGGGCGCAGTGAGGCTGCTGAGAGCCAGGGGTGTGATTCAAGTCAGGTGAAGTGACTGAACCAAAATGACCTCAGAAATAAGTATGGAGGATTCTATATCGCAGAATTGGCTGGTGTTTTTGTCTAGGACAAATAGGCTGCAAAATGCTTTGATAAACCAGGGGAATTTACAGGATGAGAGGCAAGAGAGGAACCCCTTTATTAATAAATATAAAATAAATATACATGATAATAATGACAACTAAACCTCAACGAATGCATAATATATGATAGGCATTGCTACATGCATTACATATATTATCTAATTTAACTTTTATAATGCCCTGTACAAAGAAGACTGCTTGCTTCCTCTACTCTTACAGCATTTCTGATACCAAAAGTATAGGTTTCTCCACATCAAGAAGTTCTTCATTTCTTGGAGGACACCAACCGGTGTCCTACAATTTAACCCAATTCTGACACTAACTGGAGTTAGTGCAAACCTCACTAGTTTAAGGGCTCAATCCACAAGAGTGTCCCCATATCAGATACCAATAGCAAGTGCCAGGTGATAATATGAATTGTAGTTCTGACTGACCTGCTATAATTTGGGGGTTCCCACAACCTCCTGGAAGCTCTCTGAACTCCTTTGATATGCTTTTATGGATATTTTATTATGTAGGTATGACTGATTAAATCATTGGCCATTATTGACTACCTAAACTTTGATCCTTTTTTCCTCCACCCTAATATTGGGGGGTGGGCTGAAAGTTCCAACCCTCTAATCAAATTGTTGGTTCCCCTAGCAATAAGCCCTCCCATACTTAGGGGCTTTCCAACAGTGACCTCATCAACATAAACTCAGGTGCAGTCGGAAGAAGCTTGTTATGAATATCAAAAGACACTCCTTTTACCTTTATCACTCTTGAGCTATTTCAGGGGCCAGGGGCAAAAACCAAATATTGTAACAAAAGATGCTCCTTTTACTTTATTCACTTAGGAAATTGCAAGGGTTTTAAGGAGGCTTTGAAGCAGATCAAAATGTATACTGCCTATTATGTCATAATTTCACACCCTCTGAGAACAGGCATCATTATTTCCCAATTTTTATAGATGATGAAACTGAGTTTGAGGATAACTTGAAGTTACAGAGCTAGAAATGACTGAGGTGGGATTCATACTTAGGTGCTATGGATTTCAATATAAAAATATATTGATCAAATATATTGAAAGTTTTAATCTGTATAAGTTTAAAACAAACATTTTATTGGGGTGATTAACTAGCCTCTGGCCCCTAGTCTCTAAAATGTCTAATGTCAGGCTTTAGTCAGGGCGGCACTTCCTCCAACCCCCTTCTGACATCACTTCTACTGAAAAATCTAGGTCTAGTTACACCATTTCGGCTGATAGCTCTACTTCCAGGAATGTAATTCATTATAGGCTTGAGGACTGTTTGCATGATCTGTGCCTGAAAACAGTAACTTTAGCACAAAATTAGCCAGAGTTTTTATCACTATGGTTTTTTTGGTGTGTTAATACATTATATATATGAAAGTGTTAAATTTCCTTGAGAAGACTTTTTTTTTCCCCAGGAAGGGGAAAATCCTCAGATTCTGAGATGCCAGGCTGTTTACTCTACTTCCTCTCCTTTTCTCTTTTCCTTCCCTTTCATTTCCTCTTCTCTTTCTCACATCCTCACCTTCCAACACAGGAAGAGCAGAAAGATAGCTCTAGTATGTGACCCGTTACAGATAAGTGTGCCTTTATCTTCTGCACTTGCTCCAAATGTCTCCCTCTGCTTATGACACATCACTCTCCTGAACCTTGGCTGCTGGCAGATCCCTGATTGTCTCTTACACAGATAAGTAGGAGACTTTGATGGGCTTACCCAGGGAACTAGAGAGATAAGAATGATATTTTCTTAACACATTACATTTCTTTTTTTCTTTATTGTTGTTTGATTATAGATGTTCCAATTTTTTTCCTGTTGCTCTCCCCCACACCCCCTTCTGCTCCCACAGTCATGCCTACCCTGTTATCTATGCCCATGGGTCTTTACACATGTTCCTTGACTAGATCCCTCCCCTTCTTTCCCCTGTTATCCCCCTCTCCCTCCTCTCTGGTGTCTGTCCATTTGTTCCTTATTTCCATGACTCTGGTTCTATTTTGCTCATTTGTTTGTTTTATTTATTGGGTTTCATTTATAGGTGAGATCATGTATTTGTCTTTCACCTCCTGGCTTATTTCACTTAGGATAATACTCTCCAGTTCCATCCATGTTATCACGAATGGTAGGAGTTCCATCTTTCTTTCTGCTGTGTAGTTTCCCATTATGTATAGGCACCGCAGTTTTTTGATCCACTCATTTACTGATGGGCACTTAGGCTATTTCCCACACTTCATTATTGTAAATAATGCTGACATGAACATTGGGGTGCATAGGCTCTTTTGAATCAGTGTTTCAAGATTCTTAGGATATAATCCCAGCAGTGGAATTGTTGGGTCAAAAGGCAGTTCCATTTTTAATTTTTTGAGGAAATGTCATACTGTTTCTCACAGTGGCTGCACCACTCTGCATCCCCACCAACAAAATATTAGGGTTTCCTTTTCTCCAAAACCTTGCCAGCATTTGTTTGTTGATTTGTTTACGATGACCATTCTGACCGGTGTGAAGTGGCATCTCATTGTTGTTTTAATTTGCAGCTCTCTGATGGCTAGTGATGCTGAGCATTCTTTCATATTTCTCTGGGTCCTCTGTATTTCCTCCTTGGAGAAGTGTTTATTCAAGTCCTTTGCTCATTTTTAATTGGGTTATTTATCTTCCTGGTATTGAGTTGTATGAGTTCTTTGTATATTTTGGAGATCAAACCCTTGTTCAAGGTATCATGGACAAAAATATTTTCTCATATGGTTGGTTCTCTTTTCATTTTGCTGATGTTTTCTTTAGCTGTTCAGAAGGTTTTTGCTTTGGTATAGTCCCATTTTTTTTATATCCTTTGTGCTAAGTGATAGATCGGTGAAAATGTTGCTGGGTGGGATATCTGAAATATTTCTGCCTATGTTTTTCTAGAATTTTTATGATGTCATGACTTATATTTAAAGTCTTTTATCCATCTTGAGTTTATTTTGGTGTATGGTGTAACTTGATGGTCTAGATTCATTTTTTTTTTTGCATGTACTTGTCCTGATTTCCCATTACCATTTATTGAAGAGGCTATTTTACTCCATTTTATGCTCCTGTTCCCTTTGTTGAATATTAATTGACCATGGAGACTTAGGTTTATATTTTGGTTCTCTATTATATTCCATTGCTCTATGTGTCTTTTCTTAGTCCAGGACCAGATTGTTTGATTACCATGCCTTGTAATATAGTTTGATATCAGGTATTGTGATCTCTCCTACTTTGTTATTCTTTCTGAAAATTGCTGTGGCTATTCGGGGTCATTTATGGTTCCATATAAATTTATGAAATGTTTGTTCTATATCTGTGGAATATGTCGTTGGTATTTTAATAGGGATTGTGTTGAATCTATAGATTGCTTTGGGTAGTATAAGCATATTAATGATGTTATTTATTCTAATCCATGAACATGGTGTATGCTTTCCTTTATTTGTGTCTTCCTTAATTTTTTTCTTCAGTGTTCTGTAGTTTTCTGAGGACAGGTCTTTCACCTCCATGGTTAAGCTTCTTCTTAAGTACTTTATTTTTCTTGTTGCTATAGCAAATGGGATATTCCCCCTGATTTCTGTTTCTGATATTTCATTGTTGGTGTACAAAAATGCCTTCGATTTCTAGATATTGACTTTGTATCCCACTTTTTGCCAAATTTACTTATTAGGTCAAGTAGTTTTTTGGTGGAGTCTTTAGGGTTTTCTCTATACCACAGGTGGCAAACACAAGGCCTGCAGGCCAAATCTGGCCCTCCACCAAAATCTGGACCTTGTTTTATCTGGCCTGGCACTTTGTTTCTACCCAGTGGCAGCGCTGAGCTCCTTGCCCCTAGTTAAACAGTAGTTACATTTATACAGTCTTAAAATTATATTCAGCCCTTTGAAGGCAACTGTGAGGCTGATGTGGCCCCAGTGAAAATGAGTTTGACACCCCTGCTATATACACTATCATGTCATTTACAACAATGACAGTTTTACTTCCTCCTTTCCAATTTGGATGCCTTATTTCTTTTTCATGTCTGATCACTGTGGCTAGAACTTCCAAATCTATGTTGAGTAGAAGTGGTGAAAGTGGACATGCTTGTCTGGTTCCTGATCTTAGGGGGAAAGCCTGTTGAGTATGATGTTGGCTGTAGGTTTCTCATATATGACCTTTATTAAGGTATATTCCCTCTACCACCACTTTGCTGAGTGTTTTTGTCATAAATGGGTGCCATACTTTATCAAATGCTTTTTAAGCATTTATTGATATGATCATGTGATTTTTGTCTTTCTTTTTATTTATGTGGTATATTACATTTATTGATTTGCTAATATTGTACCATCCTTGCATCCCTGAAATGAATCCCACTTGATCATGGTGTATAATTTTTTAAAATATATTGCTGAATCTGTTTTGCCAATATTTTGTTGAGGATTTTAGCATCTATGTTCATCAGTGATACAGGCTTGTAGTTTTCTTTTTTTTGTTTTTTTCTTTATCTGGTTTTGGAATTAGGATAATACTAGTCTCATAAAAAGAGTTTGGGAGTTTTCCCTCTTCTTGAATTTTTTGGAATAGTTTAAGAAGGATAGGAGTTAGCTCTTCTGTAAATGTTTGATAAAATTCACCTGTGAGGCTGTCCAGTCCAGGGTTTTGTGTGCTGGGAGATTTTTGATTACTGTTTCAACTTCACTAGCTGTTATTGGTCTATTTAGGCTCTCTGCTTCTTCTTGATTCAGTTTTTGAAGACTATATGTTTCTAGAAATTTGTCCATTTCACTTCATGGGATTTTTTTTTTCTTCCCAGTGAAGATTTCTGGGCTATTCACTAGCTATTTTCCCCAAGTCTCTGAGTGAGTAATTCATTTGAAAATTTGAGAAACTGAGCAAGGATGGGAATACTAATGAATCCATTAATTGATTACAGGCTCTTTGAGGTCAGGGAGATAACTTTTATTAAAGAAATAGATTATTTTACAGTACTATATTATGCTAGTCATTTAGTAAACATTAAGTTTTTTTTTAATTTCATAGAAACCTCTTTGAAGACTGCAGATTTATAACATGTTTTTTTTTTAATTTTTTTTTAAGATTTCATTTATTTATTTTTAGAGAGGGAAAGGAGGAAGAGAGGAGAAACATCAATGTGCGGTTGCTGGGGGCCGTGGCCTGCAACCGAGGTATATGCCCTGACTGGGAATCGAACCTGCGATGCTTTGGTTCGCAGCCCGCGCTCAATCCACTGAGCTACGTCAGCCAGGGTCAGATTTATAACATGTTTTATCTCCTATTGGCTGGCTTGCTTTTTTTTCCTGTAGAAAGAACTTTCAAAAAACCTTATGTTTATAATTTTTAAAATGCTTTCAAAAATCAGACTTTAATGTATGAATTTTGTGCTTTGAGACAGTGTTATGGAAAGGTAAACATAAAACAAAGCATGTTTTGATTGGGTATTAATTTGAATTAAGTGGAAAACCAGAACCTGAGTTCGTTGAGTAAATAAAAAGAAAAATGATATGATTGGGGGCTGAAGAGGTGCTTGGCAGAAGTTCTCGTTTCTAAACATTTCTCTAACAGTACAGATAGGTTCCCAATATGTTGCCATTAGCTGTGAGCAGTCCCTAACTTAAATGTAATTTCCTGAGAGTAGCATCAAGTTGTCATTAACAATTGATGTTGGAAATAGTATTTGATATCTAACCAATTAGGAATAAGTAATGCAAATGGGGTTCTGGGTAAATGGAGCAGAAATGGAGTTAAAGATTTTCAAGGAGCTAGTTTTTCATGGTGATGGACTGAAAGGAGAGAAAAAGAAAAAAGAAAAACTGCCCCAGTGGGCATACCGGTTCTCTCATTCTGAAGGAGACTCCCTTGCCCTCCTGACATGGAGGTTGTGGGGATTTTAACCATGCTGTTTGACCCAGCCTTTCTTCTCTGGCTAAAACAGTTTGTCTTGGTTGAGGAGCTGGAAAGGGAGTGGTGACTCTGAAACTGGGCAGCTGTTCCATAGAGGATCCAATGACCTAGGATATGGCATAAGACCACAAGATGAATAGGACTAATTAGACTCTCCCTCTTGGTTATTTGAAGTAAATTAATAGAAAGAAGTACAAGCTGAAAGGATGCTGTGGTGTGAAGTTGGCACCATGGCAGGCCATAAGGCTACCAAAATTTCTAGGAAGCTTACATTTTGAATAAGCAGAATCAGGCAGTAATTAAGACCACCTAACCCAGGGGAGGCTGATGCTGAGAGTAACTGGTTATTTAATCCTATGGATAAGCTCACGATAAACTTCTCTTTTTTAAAGATGGCCTAATATGGGCCTCTCTTGCAGTCAAAGGAGCCCAGCTAAAATACTGCCTGATTACCAGCATCAAAATGAAAAGAGAACAAACTGTAAGGGAGAATGTATTTGTTAATGATACTTGGACAAACGTTTATTCTACAAAATAGTTAAGGTACCCATAGAACTCAACAACAGGAAGACTAACAATCCAATTAAAAAATGGGCAAAGGACCTAAATACATTCTTCTCCAAAGAGGACATACAGAGGGCCAATAGACATAGATACTCAACATCACTAACCATCAGAGAGATGCAAATTAAAAACACAATGAGATACAATCTCACATTGGTCAGAATGGCCATCATTAATAAATCAACAAACACAAGTGTTGGTGAAGATATGGAAAAAAAGGAACCCTAGTGCACTGTTGGTAGGAATGCAGACTGGTGCACCCACTATGAAACACAGTACCAAGTTTCCTCAAAAATTTAAAAACGAAACTGCCTTTTGACCTAGTAATTCCACTGCTGGGAATTACCCTAAGGATCCTGAAACACCAATTCAAAAGAACTCATGCACCCCTGTTTTCACAGTAGTGCTATTTACAATAACTTAGATTTGGAAACAGCTTAAGGGCCCATAGGTAAATGAGTGGATCAAAAAAAAAACTGTGGTGCACTCACACAATGGAATACAATACAGCAGAAAAAAGAAGGAATTTCTGCTTTTTGCAGCAGTGTGGATGGAACTGGAAACTATTATTAAGTGAAATAAGACAGTTGATGAAAGACAAATATGATCTCACTCATAAGGGGAATCTAATGAACAAAATTAACTAATGAGCAAAATAGAACCATAAGCATGGAATCAGACTGACAGCTATAAGAGAGGTGGGGGCTGATTGAAAGGAGGTGAAGGACTAGTCAAAGAACGTACACAAAGAACCCATGGACGTGGACAACGGTGTAGACATTGACTGTGGAAGTGGGGGTGCGTCTGGGTGGTGGGAGGCAAAGGGGAAAAATGCGACAACTATAATAGAACAAATAAGAAAACATTAAACAAATAAATTTACCCTATGTAGAACAAAAATAAATAAAATAAAATAAAATCCTGCCTGATTAATTTTTGTTTAGGTTGATATTGACACCAAATACTGAAGTATGTGACAATTATGCCACTAAACTTCTAGAATTTAGAAATATTTAGATATAAGAGGCAGACAGTGCTATTTAAGAAGAGTGCATTAAATCTGACATGCTCAATGACCATCTAATTTGAAAACCTCTCAGCCCATTTGAATCCTCAGTGCACTTCCTTCTATGATCTAAGCTTGCATAAACAGAGGTTCTGAGACTATGCATCGGTTATAAAAAAGAGTGACTACTTTTTACTTAGAGCAGTAATTTTCAACCCTTTTCAGCTCATGGTACACAGATGAAGAGGGACTCAAAACCCCAGAATTTATTTATAAAATAATGTATATTTATTCTTACATGTTTAAACTTCAGTCACCTTCAATGTAGTCTCCATTTGATGCAATACACCTCTCAAGACATTTTTTGCACTGCTTAGAACACTTTAAAAAAATTTCCAGAATTTTTTTAAAGATTTTATTTATTTATTTTTAGAGAGGGAAGGGAGGGAGAAAGAGAGAGAGAAACATCAATGTGCAGTTGCTGGGGGCCATGGCCTGCAACCCAGGCATGTGCCTTGACTGGGAATCGAACCTGCGATCCTTTGGTTTACAGCCTGCACTCAATCCAATGAGTTATGCCAGCCAGGGCTTAAAACACTTTTTAAACTCCTTGATTTTGATGCCTTTTATTGCTTCTGCCATTTTTTTTTTCACCTCTCCCACAACAGCAAAACGTTCCCCTTTGAGTAGTTTTTTCATCTAGGAAAACACAAAAATGTCTCTGGGGCTGAGAGCAGGTGAATAGGGAGGGTGAGGAACTGGCATGCTGTTTTAGGTCAAAAACTGCCGAACACTCAGGATGGTGTGGGCAGGTGTGCTCATAAATCACCATTATGAAATGGGCAAGCACATTGAAAGAGTCTTAAAAACGTTTCGCTAAAGCTAAATGTAGCCTCTTACACAATGCCAGCTGGTACACTGATACAGTTGAGTTCCTAGAATGTGCACGTACCAGGGGAAGCCTGTCGTACAAGGGGCCCACCCTCCAGAAGATAATCCCGGTTGTTTTGGGGTGCCCCATCTTAAACTAATTACTAGAATCCTGCAGCAGCTTTTGTTTCCTAGCCGTTTGAAGATCAGCCACTGTCATGAATAACACAGTGACTATCCAGACCAGGAAGTTCATGACCAAAAGAATACTTCAGTGGAAACAAATGGTCATTGACGCCCTTCACCCTGGAAAGGCAATATTACCCAGGACAGAAATTCAGGAAAAACTAGCCGAGTTGTGTAACACTACCAGTTGTCATCTTTGCATTTGGATTCAGAACCCATTTTGCTGGCGGTAAGACAAATGGCTTTGGCATGACTTATGATTCTTTGCATTATGCAAAGAAAAATGAACCCCAACATAGACTTGCATGACATGGCCTATATGAGAGGAAGACCTCAAGACAACAGAGAAAGGAACAGGAGAACACGATGAAGACAGTCAGGGGGACTGCAAAGGCCAGTGTTGGTGCTGGTGAAAAGTGAGCTGGAGGTTGAACAACAATGGAGTAAAGATTCTTCAGTGACTTTATCTGTGGTGATTATCCGGATTTTTTTTTCATGAGAAGATTAATAGACTAAGAACTTTTATGTGTAAAAAAAATCCTGCAGTGCCCCCCAAAATATTTTTAGCCCATTTGACAAACAGATATAATTTTGATATGTTCACACTGTGTGGCTATTGTTGCTTTGGCTATTGTCATTTTTTTATTTGACAGTCTAAAGGAAAAGAGGTTAGTGTTCCTGATAAACAGTCAGGTATTTCATGTTTTAAAAATTCTTATGGGACACTGGTTGAAATTTCTTGACTTAGAAGGATGTTAGTAAGCATAGGGAGACAGCTACGAAACTATCTATAGTGCTTGATCTCATCAAATAGATGTGAATGAAATTTCACCCAAATTTAGGTCACTACCATTCAGTAACACAGAGTTTTCCCAAATTGAGTTTATTAAGACATTTTCTTTTTGGATAATCTATTTTTAAAAGTATATCCTATAGAACAGTGTGCTATGATATCATTTCTAACATTTTGGTTCCCGCAAATGATTAGCTCTACCATTGGATATGAGGCATAAATCAGAGCAAAAGATCATAAAATGAGACTGCATTGTCCAAACATGCTATGTATGCCTTGGCAAAGAGAATATGTATAATCATATGTAACTTGCCAGAGAACTGGATTAAAGTTGGCACAGAAAGGACTCCTGTTGGACAGATCAGTCAGGGAAGGTTAACAGTGATCCCCTTGAAGTAAGGAGACCATATAATTTATCAACCAATTTGGGACTCTTTTGAGAGTGGAAGGGGCACTACTAATAATTACACCAGGCTCATAGACGTGAACTAGGAGTCTTCCAGGAAACTGGATGTATGGTTGCCTTATAAGAAAGTCAACTCACCACTTCCTTCATAAAATTTCTTTTATCTAAATGACAAGGGGTAAAATATGGAAAGGCCTGAATTTAAAAAGAAGAATGTGCTAAAATCCAGGACTCTTGAAAAAGGACACTATTAAAATGATTAATAAAGTCAACATAGCAGAGTGTTTATTGTTAGGGCCATAACTGCCACATTCTAATAACTTAGGCATTGAGGTGCTGCTCTGGAACTTACCCAACTTAAAAACAGTGCCCCTCCCATATTGCTGTGAAGAGTCTTGGCTTCCAGGGTACCACAAAGGCTTTCTGGGCCAGGTCACGTGCACTGGCGTTAGATTTTTTTCTTTAAATTGAACACATAACATGACATTCACCATTTCAAAGGAAGACTCATAAGCATTAAGGAATCAATAGACCTTTCCCACTGTCTTCTGCATTTGGCAACTACTAAACTGCTGTCTGTCTCTCTATATTTGCCTTTTCTCAATATTTCCTAAAAATAAAATCATACAATATATGACCTTCTATATCTGACTTCTCTCACTTAGCAGAATGGTTTAAAGGTTCCTTCATGTGGTAGCATGTATATCAATTACTTTTCCTGGGTGAGTAATACTCCATTGTATGGATTTGACAGAGTTTGATTATCCATTCATCTGCTGATGGACATTTGAGTTGTATTTACCTTTTGTCTATTTTAAGTAGTACTGTTATGAACATTCCTGTTTGAACACCTGTTTTCACTTTTTTTTTTTTTTTTAGGGGAGAGTATATATCCAGTAGTGCAATTTCTGCATTATATGGTCATTTTATGTGAAACTTTTTGAGAAACTGGAAATAGAAAGACTAATACCCAAACCTTATTGTGCCAATGGATTTATTTCTTCAATAAAGCAAAGCAGGAAATTTTGCACGAGGTTTTCATTAAGAATTTTCTCTGGTTTGTACACTTGTCTTGGTGATACAGAGTCCCTTTTATTTCTGAAATTTATTTTGAGTTTACCAACATTCAAAATTTATAAAAAGGAGATATCACTATGTATTTTTGTTTAGTATTTGTGAAGCACCACCATTCTTTAATGCTGAAGTTTCAATATCTTATGAACAGGTTACTTCTTAGTTTTGATAATGAATTGCTAATATAAAAAGAAACTATCTTAAAATATGCAAATAAGCACTCTTTTTTCCTTCTTGTAGAAGTATTATTCTTATCTTTATGAAATAATATTTCTTGTTTTTTCTCTATGAAATGGTTTATTTACTAGAAATAAATGTCTTCTTTACATAAGGACACAAGAACCATGTCGTGTCTTTGGAAAGCTAACAGGAGTCTGTGAATCTATCTTACTAATATTAATGCAGAAGTGTAAACAGATGGTGGACTACCTTCTAAAATTAAATTGGAAATACCATGATTTACGCTGGTTCCTTTTGGATGGAGGGTTCAAGAAACAGGTTTTACTTTAGGTTTTCACATTTTTTTCAACTAACGAGTGGACATGGTGGGATGCTTGGAGGAGACCCAGGCAGTCACCACCCACTGTGATTATATGGTGGTTTTGAATCACTTCCTAGCTTCACGAAGCTCAACTCTCTGCCTTTCAGAATGTTGTTCACTCAACATGTTTGTTGTGTGTGAATAGAAAAGGTATTGCATAGTTGTAAATACTTTGAACTCATACGTAATAACTTCTTTGCTTTTAAAATAGCTATTTAGGGGAGGTAGGTACATATGAACTATTTATACTCATGATTATACAAGGGTCAATTGATCATATTTTTATGCTTCTTTATTCTAAGATATCAGGTGAAAACATTCTCTGCCTTATCCTTTATCAAGAGAATTTAGAATATTTTTGACTTTCCACTACTGTGGCATTTATTTTGAGAAAAATTTAACTTTCCACTTATGCTTCCAAGCAACACTCCTTTATTGATTAAATAAGACAAATACAATTTTGCTTTATTAAATTTTAAATGTTTGCTGTGTTATAAAACTAGTGTATAAGTAATAATAAAAATTCAAAAGCATAATTAATGAGATGATCAGAGGCAATGACAATGAGAGGAATGAACTAATTAGCAAAGGTAGCTCATGTTTCACATGGACAGAAAATGTGTACCACACACTGGAAACCTTGTGGGAGGTCAGCGCTTTGGTCAGATAATTAATTTTTATCATTTTAGAGATCCATGCTAGTTGTATTGTGTGTGGGTCTGTGTGTATGCCTGTGTGTTTTTATATCTCTTTATTATTTGACAGGATCAACAATGGAATGCAGATTATAATTCGTTCAAGATTTTTTCCAGTTTTGTTCAAACACCACCATTGTAAACTTTGAGGTCTGAACATGATACTTGGTGTTCAACGTTGGAAAGAGAATGGTTACCAAAGACAAATCACCCTGAAGTAACAGCCTCTTTTGACTGGGAAAGAAATAAAAATAACCAGGAAGAGAGAACAGCAGCAGAGGGGCAGCATCTGTTTTACTTTTTTAGGAACCATTTGTGATGGACCCATTCATTAAAATTCCAGTGTGCCTGCGCTTGATTTCTGTGAAGCTGCATTTAACCCTATTAGACTTGGAGTCGGTCAAAAGAGAGCAGGACAGATTGAAGGAGAGTGTCCCCATTATAAGTGTTTGGCATCTACTGCATTAGATAATATCTACTATGAGGACTGTAAACTTTCAGGCACAGTGATATTATGAGTATTTTTGAACATCTTAGATACTACACACTGAAAACATCATGAAATAAAAATAATCTCTTCACACTTCCCAACTGGCTGTTCATCAACTTTTTCTTTTCCCACATTTATGCATGAAGTGTCCCTTCACAGCCAGAAACCCTGTGGTGGGTTTTTTTTTTTTTTGGCTCTGATTTGGACAGTAACTTGCTTATTTTCAGAGTTAACGGCAGAAAGCAAAGAAAATGTAGTCCATTAGTGTGTTACATTATGTAAAGAAAACAAGATTGCTAAATACTGCCATTCAGTATACTTTCCAAGCATTTATTTAATCCTTTTTATATCAAATCAAACAGCCCCTGAATAATAGAGTTGGAAAAAGTTAAGTTACAGTATGTCTTAAGGGGGCTGACCCACTTCTTTAGACTTTCTGTAAACCTGTGCTTTATCAAGAAACTTTCAAGGAGAAATATATATATATGTATGTGTGTGTGTGTGTGTGTGTGTACATATATATATTTAAATAATCACAGCAAATACTTCATATTAACTTTCCTGTTTTTCTTTCCTTTCCCCCCTCTAAGGGAAAAACAGTGTAGGGTTTAATTTTTCTCAAGGCTGTGTATATGAGTGTGTGAGTGTGTGTGTTGCAGATTTAACAAGTGATGACAACAAAAAACAAGTAAAGTGGGTTTCTGGACCAAAACGGTATGTGATCCAGAAAGTTGCTTTGAGGTTCATCAGGTTCAAGTTTTATAATGGACACAAGGTGTGAATTGCACTGCTAGTTTTTAGGTGAGACTAAAGCCTGCTACCGTCAGAGGGCTCTGAAGGACCTGCCCGGGCTACCGAAGCAGACTTTTGAGCCTTAGCAAGGGGATGCTCCTGCTACTACGCTGTTTCAAAAGCAGGAGTAATGCTAGCTTCCAGGATGATTGTTCCAAAGAAAGGTTTTCCTTTGCTCAGAACATTTAATCAAATTACATCATCCTAGAATTACAGGGTATCTTTTCTCTGTTTCTGTAAAAATCAAACAAATAATATATGCTGATGCACTAAATATATGCATGTATGTATGTATATATATGTTTATATGCAGTTATACACTTATTCTATACACCTTTATAAATGCATTACAGAGGTGTTCAACCTGCAGCCCGCATGGTGATGATGGCTATGAATGTGGCCCAACACAAAATTGTAAATTTACTCAAAACCTTTTTTTTCTCATCAGTTTTCATTAGTTTTTGTGTGTTTAATGTGTGGCCCAAGACTACTCTTCTCTCATTGTGCCCCGGGGATGCCAAAAGTTTGGACATCCCTGAATATTCCTGGAATAGCTTAGCAAAATGCCCTTGCAACCAGTGATAGTGCTCAACCGGGGAGCTGATCTGAACTGGGGTGATAATCACGTGGGGCTATGGAGTTCTCTGTAATGCTTGCAATTTAATGCAAGTGCATAAATGTGTCATTTGGGAAATTAAAAATTAAAAGAATTTGAGAAGTTATCTTTTCTAGGTTCTTGCTCCTTAATAGAATATCTAAGTTATTTAAAATAACTTTTTATTTTTTCATTCAAAAGATTTTGTTGATAGAATGTTTCATTCCTGGTCATGTCAGTGTTTTCTAAATCCCAGGGCAGAAATTTTTCATTTGTCTCTAACTGAAATTAAGAGAATATAGTATCTCACAATATTTCTTTTAGTTCTGTTTTCTTTGTAAAAGTAAGTGTAGGTGAAGAGTGCTGGGAAACATATCATGTAATGACAGCATTCAGGACAATTTGATCATCAGCATCCATAATAACCCTGGTTTATTTATGGAATAAAATATAAGAGCAAGAGTAGGAACAATACTAGATTTTGTGTATATAAAGGCATTAGTTGTAAATATCATAATCCAAAAGGCTAAGTTTGCAGGTAAAAATTGCAAAACATATCAAGAGTTGTACAAGGAGGTTTTTCACTTCCATCTCCATACAAATAGCAGTCACCTTCCATAGTGGTATTTTTAAAATAGAAGACACAACAATACAATGCAGTACTTATGGAATTGGAATAACCCAATCCCCAGGCTCTTCATGCAAAGGCAGTCACTTAGCTTTTCTCCTACTAGGTTAAATTAAGACTGAATCAAGGCTCTATGTGCCAGATTGGCTATACGTACAGTATTGCATACTGGGTGCGCGGGGGGGCAACTAGTTTCCTGGATAGTTTAGGGATTATGCCAACCAAAATGAAGCTCTTCTCCAGCAACACTCCCAGGTACAGATGAACTCTGCATCAGCTTTGTGCCCTTCACTAATATCAGTCTGCTTTTCATTGATGTGTTCTGCTGTTCTTTTTTTAAAAAAGATTTTAGTTATTTATTTTTAGAGGGAGGGAGGGAGGGAGGGAGAAAGACAGGGAGAGAAACATCAGTGTGTGATTGACTCTCATGTGTCCCCTACTGGGGACCTGGTCTGCAACCCAGGCATGTGCCCTGACTGGGAATCGAACTAGCAACCCTTTGGTTCACAGGCCTGCACTCAATCCATTGAGCCATAACAGCTGGGGCTGCTGTTCTTGAACTCTTTTCTTCCTCCACCTGCTAGTCCATGCAACAGCAAACTTTGTTGGGGCTCAGTCACGTGGTATTTCAAGGGAAGATGACTGGGCCCTTAGAGGCACATAGCTCTAGGTGTTCTTCCGTGGGTTCTCAGTGCCCAGCCTTTTTATTCACACACAGCTCTTCTCCTTTGAGGCCCTGCTACTGGGCCCAGAGTTGTTTCAGTGTCTGCCCAACTGAAAATCCAACTGTTAACTTTCCCACTCTTCCCTCCCATTGGACAAGGGTGTTAACTTCTGCCACGGGGGTTTATGTTCAGGGTCAGACCTTGCTTCAATCTTGGTTAGGGCCCTTTCATTTGTTAGGCTGTATCTCCTCCTGTTCTCCTTTGATTAGTACCTTGCTTTCCCCTATGTTTACTGACAAGCCCCATCACACTCCTGATTCCTATATACTTGCTGACCTGCTTTATTTCCTGTCCAGGCTTTCTGACAATCACCGCCCTTTGTCCAGTAGAACACACAGAGATCTTGCTACTATATTAGCAAACTGTTTAACAAGAGGAGCATCTTGAATTTTTGTTGAGAATTCCAGGGATTATTGACTGTGTCTCCTGAAACAAATAATTACTGAGAAAAATAAGACCATTAAGTTGTATAACCAAATAGATGAAGAGTTGGTTCATGTTGAAAAGGACTTATGTATAAAAACTCAATTTAACTACCTTCAACATTTTTGTTTTGAATTTCTGACCATGTCAGTAAGAAAAATCTCATTTATTATAAACCTCACTTATACCATGAACATCACTAGTTATGATATTAATGTGGCTACATCATAGTATGAGCAGACCACCACCTCCTTCTTCAGAAAAAAGTACAAATTACAAATGTGCTGACAAACCATAGGCCATGTTTTTGGTTTACATACTCTATTTAATACTGAAATGTCCATATTATCTTAGAAACTCTGATATAACCTCACAATAAATAAATGTATAAAGAAGCTCTGATATAACCTCACAATAAATAAATGTATAAAAGTGTTATTTGTGTGTGTGTGTGTGTGTGTGTGTGTGTCAAATGACTTCACCCAAGACATACCAGTACTGTTATTGAGAGGATATTAGCATCAACTTACATTTGGTAGTATTGCTTCCTCTTTGTCTTTGGCTCTGCTTAGCTGGCTGGGCCATGCCTGGGTAGTAATTAAGCCTCTCAGTTCAGAAAGCTTGATACGACTACCACCATACCTGATAGCCATCTTGTTTGGATCAATATTTTTACCTACAGCAATCTTCTTGCAAGTCTTAAACAGTAATCTTGCCTTCTGTTTTTGTAGGCTTTAGGTAATCTTAGGTCATCTTAACTTGAATCTATACCACAGTGCTTTATTCCTGTCACAATGTCTTGTGAGCCAAGTCTCTTTTGGAAAAGCTGCTAAAACCAAGAAATAAGGGGAAATGGCAATTATTAGTTTGTGCCATGGCACATATTTTCCTTTTCAAACCTTTGAATTACTTGTTTTTAACAGATCTGTGATAACAGGGCTGTTAGACTCACAGAGATGTGGTTTAAACTTAAGTACTTTTGTCAAATTTTATTTTTTTATGAAATGTATTCCATTTATGACATTTTAAAGACTGCAGCTTTGAAGAATTCACATAGACCTTCTGCAACCATTGTATTTGCTAATGAACTAAAATTGATCTCTGTATTTGAAAGATCATACTATTTGATCATAGTGACTAAATACCAAGTGAAATTCTACATAATCCTGAATATACCATGAATGCTTTATCTTAGTTGTGAAATCACATCATATAGCTTCTTGAAATTGTTTAATTCTTAAAGAAAAAAATCAGATAAAATGAGTAGTAGGGAGGATGCTGCACTGAGTGAGCATCTGCAGCCTGGAGTTTTAAGCTGGACTCTGCAAAACCCTGGGCAAGTCAATTTCCCTGGGACTCAGTTTTTCACCTATTGACCTGATAGAATAAGGTTATTTAAGGTCTCATAGCTTTTCCATCTCTAGAATCTGAATCCCACCAAACTGCTTTTTCATAGTCAGTGAAACATCTGAACAAAGCTGAACTGTGAAATATTTGACAAGCATTAACAGGATTGAATATATTTTAGTCATTCTGTATTCTGTAGAACATTTAAGAACTACCCCCACCCCTTCACTAACCACCACAAAACTTGTATTTCTTTACATTTGACATGTTGTGCAGTTACTCTAAGCTGGTTGTATACTTTTTCTGGGTAAGGACAGAGAGAGAATGCCCAACCTTAATTTCAGAGGGCCTGTTGTGCTTTATAAACTCAGTAATACAGTGGGTTGGGCTGGAGGTCTGGATCAGCTTAGGTGGTATGTAACCCAAACTATACCAGATTTATCCTTGTATCAAGGATCATGATTCTTACTGAGATTGTTTTTCTTGGGGGTAGGAAAAAAAAGAGAGAGAGAGGAGACAAAACTGCCTGCAATACCAGAGCACCTGCTTTATTAAAAAACCCCAGGGAGGTTCATTATTAAACTCTGAAATATAAGATCTTACTATAAATGAAAGATAGGAAACTATGCTTTCTTCATTTGTGATACACTTATTCTATTGATACCAGCTCACACACAAAAATATACTTCTTTGTAGAATTTTATGGGTGGATTCAGAGTACTGAGTTGTACAGAGAATGTTCACATAGTCATTAATAAAGACTCTTCCATGAGGCAAATGTGTTCATTTTTATTGCCTTTTCATTTCTAGATTCTGTGTAAAGTAACTGCCTTAAAAGTGCCAGAAAAGACTATAGAAACAGGTAAAACTGACTTGCTTAATATACTAGAAAATATCTACCTCTATTTTTACTGAAGGTAAAAATAGTATATGTGCATATATTTTAAAATGAAGAGGTATAAATAAAAATGCAGTTGTAGAGCAGATAACCTGAATTAATAGATTACTATTTATCTGCCTTAGTATTCACACGAGGCTAGCTATTAGCCATTTACATTAATGAACTTTTTGCCAAACAACCTCTGAGTTACAGTAATTGATCTCACTTAATAATTTTTTGAAGGACAAAATATGTTTTGAAGAAATAAGCATTCTATTGTTTTGTAAAGAATATTCTCATAGCCTTTCTGAATAAATTTTTCTGGCTTCTCATGATGTTATTTTTTTTAATATTGATGATTGAAATACTAAATAATTCAGTTTACTTTAGACAGGGGAAAATAAAACTTTTGCTAGAATTCAGACTGTTCAAAGTATTCAAGGATTGTGATAGGCAGAATGTTTATTTTATCTAAACCTGAAGGAGAAATGAGAAAGAGAGCACCTAGAGCAGGAAAGACTTTGGAATTACAGGTGCATTAATGAAGACCTTGGTGAAATGATGGGGAACATACAGTGTTCACTCAGGCACGCGGTAAGCCTGGTGACACCCTGCACGCACCTGCAGCCCTGACAGGCCTACGTGCAGGCTTACCCGAAAAATGGGGACAATTGTAGACAAGTGAATGTGCAGCAGAAACACAGTGAAAGCTGCTTGGAAGCCATTTATATTTGAAAATTATTTTGAAATGTGAAGGTTATTTTTTGTATTAGTTTAAGTAAAATACAAAAGCAGATTTTAGTGACTAACTTACTACAGAATCCCAGAGACAGGAATGTTATATTTTTTGTGGGGGAGGACTTCTCATGTTCAGGAAAATGCTATTTTACTTATGTTATTAATTGGAATCAAACTTATTCCATGAAATAAAATTTTTCTAGAAAACTGATAGAAGACAACCTATTAATTTTATGAGAAAATATCATTTTGCCCCAGTGAAAATGGGAGAAATAACACAAAAACACCAAGGCTTATATATATATATATATATATATATATATATATATATATATATATATATATATGATTAAAATAGTTTGTCACCATCAGTCACTTTCATTTTCCAATCAACACTATTTTAGAAACAATAAAAATAACCCATTTTATTTTACTTGGGTAATTACCTTCATCACAGTCATTCCCTAAACCAGGGGAAAAAGGCAATGATATTATAGCTGTGAGACCAGAGTAAGGGCCTGGTTGGTTGAATTCTGTGCAGTAGGCGAAGGAACCAGCAAATGCCGAGGTGCAAGTTCCCCTTGACTCTGCTCCTGTTTTGAGCTGCTTCTTCAAGCACAGGTATTTTCAAGTTCACGTACGCAGGGGCTCTTTCTTTCTAGTTCTTGTGACCTAAACTTGCTAATACTATATAGGCAATGAAGAGGTGCATTTTGATTCATTAGGTCTGTGCATACTATTTTATTTTAAAGACTGAAAAGAAGATAAGCTTCTGTGTTGGCCTAAATATTGATAGCTGGTGGGGACAGGCAGTAAATGATAAAGTCATCTGCCCTATATTTGGCTGCTAACTAGATTCTGTTATGACTTTAGAAAATTGTGGCTCAGAGATTATTTTCCAGTCACAAAATAGGCAGGTGGTCATGGTAAGAGATAATGAAAATGGGCAGCTTGGTAATGACCGACAATGAAGCTGTCTCAAGTATGACTTGATAGATCCACTAGGAAATGCTTAGGGTATAAGTGAGAGAGAGGCTTCTGAGGATGGAGAGAGAGAGGGAGAGGAAGAAGAAAGGGCGGGGGGGAGGGAGGGAGGGAGAGAGAGAGGGAGAGGAAGAAGAAAGGGCGGGGGGAGGGAGGGAGGGAGAGAGAGAGGGAATGAACAAGAGAAGAGAGAGAGAGAGAAATGAATACACCTTAAAGCTTTCTTTGTCTCCTCTACACTCGGTATGATTTAATATTGCTCATAAATTGGGGTTAGGATAGAGATTCACCTCAGTGGCCATAATCTTTGTAGTGTTTAGTGCCCCTAAATACTTAATCTGACTCTGCGTACCTTGCTTTGGTTTTGTTCTGTTTTCTTTAATTTTTTCTATGTCATTCCAGACTTTTCACACTGTAGGTACCACCCCAACTGTTTATTAGAGGGATGACAGCAAAGAAATGTGGTATTAACTTGAGTTAGGTTTGCTCATTGTGATGAGAAGAGTTAATAGGAATAAGACAACAGCAGTTAACAAAAATCAGTATAGAGACCAGTAGTTCTCCAAGTGCAGTCCCTGGACCAGTAAGGGCAGAACAGCAATATTAACTGGATTTTGCCAAAAATGAACTTCCCAGTACTTAGTCAGAAACCCTGAGAGCGGGCCTAGAAGTCCATTTCGACAAGCCCTCCTGGTGATTCTGGTATGTGCTAACGTTTGAGAAGGACTGCCTAGGGAGCAGGGTTTTTTTTTCTTTTCTTAGGTCTTCTTTTTGCAGTCATTAGATCTTGGTAAATTTGCTAGACTTTTCTGAGTCTCTGGTTCTTATGTCTATAAGATGAAAGATGATCAACAATAGCCCTTCCAGCTCTAACATTCTGTGACTCCGGGATTCTAATTACTTGGTGAAAGAGAATATATTAAGGAAAAGCAATGCCTAAACATCCAGCCACAGAGATAAATCTCACATATTGCTCAGTTTCATGCTCCTTCCATATGTTTAATGTACAGTGATCCTTCTCAATCTTCATTAGTTCTGTATTTTTCTTATAGCAGTTACAGTAAAATAAAACGGCTTGCTAAATAACTCAAGACCAACTCCACTGTAACTAAATAGAATGCATTATATTGATCTTACTTTTAATTGTTGAAGATGACACAAAGCATCATGACATTATAAAATGGAATTTAAAAGTACATAGCTTTTGGTGGGATGAGTTTCCCCAAATTCACCATAAACTGAGCACTCAGAAAGTACATAATTAAGTCTAGAAGTAATAATAACATGGCATAAAGCCTTTTTTACATTATATTCAATATAAACTTATTCAAAGTTTAGAAAGTGATAAATGTAATTAATCATAAGGATCTGCTAACGCATACTCTGTAGCCCAGTAGACATTAGTTAGTTCAAATGGCCAAACGGCATATCTTTTCCTTGTGAATTTTCTATTCTCCTTATAAGAACTTTCAAATGGTAACCTTCTTTTTAGTTTATTGTAAGGCATGTTACATAGTTTTGAAAGCTATAACTTCTGCAGAAAAATGCTAAAATGGATGTCTTTAAAAATTCTAGACATAGAAGTCAGTGTTGAGATGAAACACTGAGATCTGGGTCTGCTCTAAGACCAGAGATACCGGCAAATGCGGGTGTTGACATTCTATGTATTCGGGTTATGACAGTACTAAAGACAAAGTTGACCTCTCCCATCCCATGAGTGAACTAATCTGAGTCATTATTTGTATTTATAGACAAAATGTGCCAATTTTTAAAAGGCACACCAGTGATAAATCTGCCTTGATTAACTTGAAGTAATTAGGCAGAGGATTCCTTATGTTAAAAAGTTAGCCCATCAGACACGTGTGGCAGAGGTACGATTTGACTTGCCTTGCCTCTGCCTGTTCCTAACCTCATTCCACCACCTTGAAAGCAATATATACTTGGTTGCTTTGTTTAAAAGGCTCTATGTGTACGCATGCTTTTTTTCTATATAAAATTGAATGCTAGTAATTGTAACCTAGTTTTTGATTTCATGGAAGCAGTTTGAATATGAGAGTGTTTTATTGCGTTCCGTTATATTCTTTTTATATATAAATCAGGAAGTTATTTTTTTTTTAAATTTTTATTTAAATGAATGTTCAAGTACAGTTTTCACCCCCCTACTAGGAAGTTATTTTTTAAAAAATACATGTAAATGAGGTCTTTCAGTAGCTGCACATAAAATTGCATAACTAACTTTAATTGAGGGTGACTTCTGCATTTTTGTAGAAAATTATCGTACACTCTCATATACAATGAATGATACCAAATTAGCTTCTTTTGGCTTTCAGTGGACATTGAAATTCTTTGCATCAAAACCTGTTGTTAAAAATGTAAAAAGAAGACAATAAATGGTCAGGTTTTCTTTTAGCGTGGCAATGTCATTTGTCCAGGAGGGGGAGCTCTCAGTCTGCATGCGGCAGAGCTAAGCAGTCTAGAACGCATCTTATCTGCTGCCTGGAAATTGTCTGACAGGAAAATATCAACACAAACCATACGATTTGCCGCTGGAGCACGCTGGACCTCATCTGCTTAAAAAGATGCATGGATATAGTCATCACAGTTCATAATTTAATAAACTGCTAAAAAACCCACACATTTTCATTTTAGTGACTTGGGTCTCACAACTAAATTCACATTGCTACATAGACATTTGAATTTTGCACTAATATGTCGTGAGCACTGCACCCATTGCAAATTAATGAGTCTCTGAATAGCACTGTGTATTTGTCATTTGAATTTATGCTAATGCAATGAGGTCTCCTGGTGATGCTGATAGTCCATAGCAGCTGCTCGAACCACAGAATATACGGGCACTTCCCTTCGACTTTATATTGCTACCTCTTTTCTGAGCTTTTCTGGCCTGTCACTGAGGCAGTAATCCTTTAGTGGGTTATTGATAGGGTTGCTAATTATCTTTGACTTTACACCATTGGCCTGACCCCCAACACTGAGCAGAAGTAATATATCAATGTTGAGAGAATTATGTACATCACACCATGACAGCCTCAGACCAGGAGGTCAGAAGAGGTTCATTGAGAACCAGTGGTATTTACAAGGGATGTTGGTATGGAAATTGGTAATATTTTTCAGTGATATTGTGTAATGTGCATCAATAGGTCATTCTCAGAAAGCAACTGTAATTTCTGTGATCATAATGAATGGCATTTATATGTGCATTTAAAAACAGTGGGTAGTACTTCTGGTGTTTTCCTCTTCTACTCATTCTATTGTAATCTAAGAAAATGGTCATGGCAATACTTCTGGGTTATCAGGGCATCTGAGTCTTCATCATGCTTGTGCAAGCTGCCTGTTGGTCAAAGAGATGTGATAAAGATATTGGATCTAGTGGGGGGATTGCTGGTATAAGGAGCAAATGTGGGGGAGGGAGGTACACAAATAACCATTTTCAGGGCCTGCAAGTCAGCAGTGTCTGTTATTTTTGCTCCCAAGTCTTAATTGTGAAGTTAACATTTTTGTCTTAGACTAGTGTTTCCATTTGACCTGCTTCTGGAACAAAGAATGAAAGTATGTGGAGTTCATTCTCATAGATTCTGGAAATTAGATTTGGAGTTTAGAAATGTCATGGAAAAATTAAGCTAAAAAAGCAAAGCATACATTAAATTATATACCTTTTGAAAATTGTTACTGAATTTAAGAAGTGTTCTTTTTTTAATTTTCCTACAGGGACAAAAAAAAAAACATGCAAACCTTTTCATTCAAATAAAGAACATTTTTTAAAAGGGACAAACAAACAAATGCATACCCTGGTTAAAATGGAGCATTGTTAGCATTCATTCCAAGATTGTAAAAGAAGCCTAGCTAAGTGGGAGTCAATTCCTGAATTATTTCCAGGGGGTGAGAAACATTCCAAGGCAGATAGAATTGTTTGTTAAGTGATATCAAGAGGTGTGGAGTATAGAAGTAAAAGTAATCTATTAATCTCAAATAGTGCCCAAGAGCAAGAAGGCTCTTTTCTTATGAAACTCATAAAAGGAAGAAGATTTTTTATCCTGACTCCACAGCCTAGTAAGCTGCTCAGAGCGCAAGCCCCGGGAGATACAGGCCCTTCTGTTTCGCTCTACCTGATGGCGCCGACCTAAGGGTTAAAGGGAGTCTCTGGAGAAAGAAGCTTGCCTGAGGAGGCAGGCTGCGAATCTGTAGGCTCTTCACTGCAGCACTCCGGTTTCCATCAAGGCAGGGAGACGGTTCTCACTCTTCTTGGAAAAACTTTGAAATGTAAACTGTGTCGATTGATGGCTCCTTCTGGCCCTGGCAACTCTTTTTGGTAGCTGGTGCTCTTTCTGTAATACTTGTTAAAAATGTCTCCATAGCAAAGATGTTTTTATGCGATTTTTTTGAAGTCAGCGCATGTGTGAGTACAGACAGGCTCTCATCTTGCACAGCGGAGACTGGCAGGTGAACACCTACTCCTGTTGTCCTTATTCATTTGCAATACTTTATAAGATTAGTCTCTTTGAAAGCTGTTTTCAGTCTAAACTGTCAATCCTTTTCGAATGTGGTCCCTCTCACGAGGAGTGACTTCTTAGCACTCCTGAGAAATGCTGTGGCCTGAGAGTCCCTTTCTTAGACCAGAGATACACCCGTGTGTCTCTTACAACCTGCCCCCAAACCTTCTGCAACAAGGCTGTCTGGGGGCAGCTTTCAGAGACCAAACACACATCGAACTCCTCCTATCTTTCAGACCAGTCTTTAAACTACGGACACAACTTCCACCATCATTCACAATCTTGTGTTGGAAATTCCATTTTTGGTCAATCATCTATAAAATGACTGTGCATGTGATTTTTTACATTGTTGTAATATTGCTTAAACTACATTCACATGGAAAGAATTTGGGTGGTAAAATTGATCAATCTAATTATAGGGATTGACTTAGTGAAATAGGTCAAACTGCGCAAACTAGTGTGAAAAATAACCAATTTAGTCTAAATGATGGCTGCTTATATTGATCTGATTTTAAATTATTTCTTTATCCTGTGCTATATAGAATTGGGTTCATACATTACATATTCTTATTTGTTGGGAACTTATTTTTTCTTTGATCATTTTGGGTATTGTGTTGTTCTCAGTTTGTTGCTTTTCCTCCTCTGAAAGATTACGCTCCCTTGCATGCCCCAGGAAGAGGAGAGCCCTGGGACCTGATTCTGAGAGGAGTCACTCTCTCTTCCAGTGGTTTGCACTCAGAGTTCTCCCACTTGCTGGACATTGACCCCACCAACAGCACGTTCTGAGGCAGCGGGGCTGCAAATCAGTAGAGCTTTGACTTGCAAGTGCTAAGGCAGGCACTAATTAAATGTGCGATCTCAAGGGCAAGATGACATGCTAGCTGCAGTTTTCTTCAGCCACAGGCTACTCAGGTGCTCAGAGATGCTTCTTTCCCTCCATTCTCATTCTCTCTCTCAGTCTCTCTGTCTGCGTCTCTCTCTCTCTCTCTCTCTCTCTCTCTCACACACACACACACACACACACACACACCACATTATATACACACACACAAGGTTAGACTGAAATTACTATACTCTGTTTATCTTTAGTTTTTAACATCATAGGTAAATAAGAAACGCATAAAGTTATCAAAAAATTCTCAAACGCATTTCTTTAGTAAATCATTTTTTACTTTCAATATTATTTTGTATTAGTTTCAGCATAGTGGTTAGACAATCATACATTTTGTAAAGTGTTCCCCCCTGATATTTCCAGTACTCACCTGGCCCATACATAGTAATTATCATATTGTTGACTATATTTTTTATGCTGTACTTTACATCCCGGGGACTATTTCGTAACTACCAATTTGTACTTTTTAATTCCTTTACCTTTTTCATCCAGTCCTTCAACCCCTTCCTCTCTGACCACCATCAGTCTTAAACACATTTTAGCATTATTTATTGAAGTACAGATACATTAATCCCTTCTAAATCAATATAAAATATTTAAAATTCTTCTTATGACACTGGAATTTTAGGTAGTGATTGTTTCTATTTCATCTCAGCATTTGAGTACATATGTACTTTGTGCATTATGATTCCTGAGCAGTATATACAAGTCCTACGTCAAGGTTCCTGCCTTCAAGATGCTTATAATCTAGTATGGAAACAAAGAAACAATATAAGTAAACATAATAGGTGTAAACAATATAAAATTATTCTTGTGTATCAAAGTAAAAAATGCTAGATAATATTTATTTTTCAGAACAACATTCTAGATTTCTTACATATAATTCTTATATTCTTTATTTTTTGGAATATGTGGGGGGAAAGCAAATCAGAAACTAAATGACAGAATTGTCTACAAGGTCAGTGATGAGCTCACTTCTCTTTCCCCTACCCTATTTTTCCCCTTTTCTTCTTCTTGGTCCTATTAGGGATGTCAGAGCTACACTGAGACCTTACCCTCATTGACATTGCCTGAGCCAAGAAACTCAACAAAGGGTGAGACAAAAGGGTGGAAGTCCTAGGATCATTGGCTTTTCCAAAAAGGATAGTTTTCAGTAAATTCCTGTCCTTACAAAGTCTTCTTTCTTTATAATGATGGCTTTTAAATTTATTGAAGAGAAGTATGGCAATTTACTTTCAAGGAGGCCTTAATGTTTTCATTAAAGTGAAGATAAATTTGTAAAAATGTATAAATAATTAGATGACATCTAAGAAACCATCTAAAGAAAAAAAATAGTATTTTCTATGCTTCCAAATGACAGGGTCATGGAGTTCCAATTTTGATTACTTTAGGGTCCTGGAGACTAATGCATAGTAAATAAAATTCCCAGAAGTACTTAAATTGAAATATATTTTGAGTTTGATTAAGACATAGTGGAAATAAAATAATTAATTCGCCTTGATATGATACTTATTTTAGGAATTGAAGATATATAGGTAAGAAAAAACCAATGAGAGAGAAGAGGGAGTGGGAAAATGCAGGGTTTGGGGGAGAAAGAGGAAGTAAGAAATTTAAAAATTATTATTATTAATATTATTATTGTAAGAACACTTAGCATGGGATCTATGCACTTAACATATTTTTTAGTATACCATACAGTACTGTTAACCACTGTAGGCAATGTGTTGTACACCAGACCCCTAGAACTTGTTCATCTTGCATGGGGACTCAACAAAACCCAGAATTGTCTCCTGGGGTGCGGGCTTCGTGTAGCACAGGCTTCCCCCACTAGGTGAATGTTCTAGGAACCCATCTGTATCAGTGTGCCAGCTAGCAGTATTGTGAAAGATTGTGCTTGGCCTCAGTGAATTTTTTTGAAGACTCTTTCAACCCATTTGCCCATTTCATGGTGGGTGACTTATGAGTGCACCTGCCCACACCACACAGTGTTCTGCAGTTTTTGACCCAAAACAGCATGAACCCATGCCCTCATCCTGACAAACTTTTCTTTGTTTCCCTGGAGAAAAAAAGTCCTCAAAGGGAAATGTTTTGCCCATGTGGAAGAGGTGAAACAAAAAATGGCAGAAGCCCTAAAAGGCATCAAAATGGATGAGTTCAAAAACTGTTTTGAGCAGTGGAAAAAATATCTTGATGGGTGTATTGCATCAAATGGAGAGTACTTTGAAGATGACTGAACTTTAAACATGTAAGAATAAATATACAATTAAAAAAAATAAATTCCATTTTGGGGCTCCTTCTTTTGTAACTGAAACTACAAACCAGGTGAACCCCTCAGTTCCCCCTCCACTCTTCTCCTGGCGATCACCAGCCCACTCTCCTTCTATTATTTTACCTGAAAAAAGAAAGAAATTTTGCCATTTGTGACAACTGGATGAACCTGAAGGACATTAAGCGAAGTGAAATAAGCCAGTCACAGAAGACAAGTACTGCATGATCCTACTTACATGTGGTATGTAAAGTAATCAAACTCGTAGAAGCAGAGTCTGAGAAATGTTTTAGGAAGTCAAGGTAAGTGGCAGTAGAAAGGGAAGTTGTGTATAAATCACTTCTCTTAAGTACCTCAATGAATCTCTGGTATCATTTTCCAAGCTTGTTAGCTAGCTTTTCTTTCACTGAATTACTCACCTTTCTGCTACAGACACTGTGATGTAAAAGTAAGATTCTTGAACTCTAGTGGTGCAGAACGAGTATGCACCATCCCAGTTATGTATACTACATAAGGGGATAGGCAAAGACATTTTAAAACTTAGAAGTGCACGGATAAGACAGAAATTACTGAAGTGAGGAAATGTGAGACTATCATCTAGCATTTATTTAAGGTCACTTGAGAGAGGTTTTTAAGTCATAAATGAGAAAGGGAAATTAAAATGTGAATATTATTTGAACAATGTCTGCATAGTGTAATGACAGAGCATTTGTGTGGCCTGGTCCAATTCATTAGGGGACAGTAAATTCTGACACTCTTTTTTAAAACCTAAAAAAAAAATGGTGTTACATGTGAAATAAGACCTTTAAGGGAATGCAGCTGATTCTAAAAACATGATTTAAGGCCCTTAATTTCTGGTTGTGTGGCTAGCGAACGTCAAATTTGCAAACCTGCAAAGCCCATGTTGCATTCCTCCCTCCTATTTACCCCTGGAGGCCCAGTTTAAGAGTGTGGTGTCCACAGGCTGGGCAAGTAGGAAGTGCTTGCCAAGTGATTTATTTTGCTAAAGTAAGTTAATCGGCTTAGGAGGACTTGGTAGCTTAAAAAAAAACATAAACAGCACTGAAAAGATGCCTATGTTTCTACATCTTTCAAAAAGCCTTCAGAGTTCTCATCAGGCACATGAAAATAGGATTCTTTCCCTTCCCCCTCCCACTCTCCAATTTAAATCAACAAAATAAGAAAAACTAACTAGAATGAAATGGTTAACTCATTAATTTAATCACTGTCACACTTGTAAAAATGGACTTGTACCAGAGTTATGGGGTTAATGAAGTCAAATACAGGGTCAGGCACAAATAATAACACCCCTTTTTAATTACAAAATCATAAGCATGTAATTCCATAACATAACAGTATCACACTCAAGCATACCAGATGACATTTTAGGTGAAATGTTCAAATTAAAACTATAAATTAGTACACCTGTATTATTACCCTACCAACCACACTCAAGCAGGCCTTACTTCTGCCGAACCCTGTATATCGTCAAAACTGCCTAAAAGAGGAAAATTTTTTTGTTCTGTAGTTCATATGCTTAGAAGTTAGAACTCAGCTGTGATAAAGTTTGACACCAAAATAAGTTACTGAAATTTTGCAGAAAATGGCAACAAGGAAAACATACGAATTTCTCTTTGTCATGGGTGCCAACGTCACTGCTATGTTCAATGCCACTGCCACCAGTATCATCATAACCTTCTAATGGATTTTTCATCAGGGTAGCAGCATATTGACTGACTAGGGCATAAGGCGGTCCACACACAGGGATATTTGAGATCCCTAGAATTGTCTTTGTCCATTTCTTATTATTATGAATATTTTGTAGCAATTTTATGTCTAATATATATTAACATTTTCTAAAATTATGTCTCCTGCCCAGCTCTCTCGGAGCCCATTACCTACTGTGTTATCCATCACATGTAACAGGTACTGGGCTAAGTGCAGTGGATCCAGTGGTCAGCAGGACAAATGCAGCTCCTTTCCTGGCAGTGCTTACAACCTGGGGAGATACAATTGATAAAGGATACAAATAAATAACAAATTATGAATTATAACTAGTATTCAGTAAAGTACAGGAGATAAGAGATTAGCATCTCTCATGATGGGAACTGATTTAGATTTAGGAGGCTTCTCTAAGGAAGTAGGGATTGTGTTGGGACCTGAAGAATGGATCAGGAGTGGCCTAGTGAAAAGTTGGAAGAGAATTCCAGGCAAACATAACAGTGCCTGCAAATATTCTGTGGCAGGAAAGAGCTTGGCGCTCTGAAAACTGAGAGAAGACCCATGTGCCTACAGGCTAGTGAGAAGATGGGTGATGTAAGGGCGAACTGCAGAGGAAGGCAGGAGAAGGCCATGCAGAGACTGTTGCTCACCTGGATTTAGGATCTTACTGTAAGAGAAATAGGAAACCATTGAGACATTTTAGAAGAGCTGACATGATCAGAGTTTTGTTTAAAGATCACTACGGTTATTTGTGAAAGATACACTGGAGGAGGGAACACAGTGGGAACATGAGAATAATGGTCTAGACGAGTGAGGATGGTGCCTCAGAAAGAAGGAAGATGGAGAGAAGGACATAAATTCAAGGTAAAATTTGAATTGATTGATAGATTATAGATATTGAATGGATAGGTAGAGGAGAGACTGGATGACTTTTGAAAAATGCGTGATACAGAAGGGTTTGGGAGGAGGTCTCATTTGCCAGAGATTTCCCACTCCACTAACTATCCACAAAAAGGTATTATAAGTCCATCCTCGAAGAAGTACTGAATAGGGCAGCCATGTGGTGTGACTACAGGGGACCATCGCAACCTTTTCATGTACTTGGGGTCCCCTGGAGTTGAGCAATAATGCAATGGCCCTGGGGCAGTGGAACATTGAGTGTGTTTTGTTGCTTGTAAAGATTGTGAAATTGGGTGCTTTTTGAGTTGAGGTTCTCCCTGTATGGTTACACTCTACCCAGGGGCTGACTGGAGAGTGGAAAGTGAGCCTTGGCATGGGATTATATGAGGACACCCTTCGCTAGTTGGTCTACTTCAAGCAGGGAAACATTTAATAATTCACCGTTGAAAGTGTTGCTGTTTATGTAATTTGTATCCCTGAAAAAGTGATCTAATTAGGTATTAGTAGTAGCCTTCTTTCCATTAGTCAGATATTATATGTATACAATGTCACCTCTTAAAACCATACAAGATGATGGTAGACAGGGCATTAGCAAAATGTTTATTCATTGGAATGAAATAGACATCAGAGGAAAATTATGTGTAGTACTAAAAAGGAGCCATCTGTCAAGCCAGGGAAATTTGGAGTCCAAAGCTTCTGGCTATCATTTTCATAAGCAAGCCACTTCTATACATCATCACAGACTGCTTTAACCTTGGAATTCTAGGTCAAGTGTCCCTAGTACACTCATATGTTCACAAGCACAGATCATTCTTACCACTTTTAAGAGACTCCTTCCTTTGCTAATAGGAAATAAGCCAATAGGGAGAGTGAACTCAGAACATTCTTCTCCTTCCCTTTTACTACGTTCTCCAAGTATAAAGGGTGCACAAGTTTAGACATCCAAAGGCTATTACTTTTACTCTTTTATTTCTGAGTTTGATAGGCCTCTGAGTAAAAAGTGAAGGAATCTTGCTTAGACCTTTAAAATTCAAAGTAATTCAAATCTTTGACTTTGGGTCCCAACAATTCCCAGCAGAACAGAGTATCTATTTTACCCCATAGCTCTTCTACCAATTGTCTTTATTACTGCGGCAAATGCAACATCATCAAGCCACTTGCCTAAGTCAGAGCTGGACATCGTTAAAGTTTCTCTACCCCCTTTTTCTTCTCACCCTCGGCTGGTCCCTATGACCTAGCTCTTGAATCATCCTCCCTCCATGTCCATCACCCTATTATAGCAGTTAGAGTAATTTTTCTTAAATGCATATTTGATCAATTTATTCTCTTGCTTAAAATTCATCAGTGACATTTTATTATTTTCAAATAGAACTTAAATGTATTGGTAAGTCTTTAATAACAACTGATGCCTCTCAACTACCTGCTTGTTTCTTTTCATCTCCTGCGCTTCCCAGTTCGCCTACACTGCAGTGTAGATTCTCACAAACACTTTGCTCTTTTAGGACTCGGTGACTTTTCAAATTCTCTTTCTTCTACCTGGTTCTCCCTGTCATCCTCGACCTTCTGGCTCACTCCAAATCGTTCCTTGAAATTCAGATCAAATATTACCTCTGATAAGCACTGAAACAGCCTTTGTCCCTGTCTCAGGCACCCCCTTCCAAGGTGGAATTAGGGGCTTTTACTTACATTCTGTGCTTGATGCCACCATATGATTTTACTGTATTGTCTCTGTTGGTTCACTCTTTTGTGTGTAGCTCATGTGTATAGAATAGTGGCAAGGAATGTGGGCTTTGGAATTATAAAGACCTACTAATCAAATGTATGACAGGCAAGCTTTGGTTTCTACATCTGTTATGATGGATTATTGATTAAAATGATGAGGCAAGTAAAATGGGTAGCTGTGCATGGAGCATACTGTGTGTGCAGTAAACGTTGTTTCTTGCTATATTGGTATCCACAGGAGTAGTATCCTCTATCCTTGGTTTCTAACATGGTGTGTATTAGTAGATACTCAGTAAATTTTGGTTGATTGAATAAATAAATCTATAGTAAGGAAGCTTGGCTTATGAAATCTTGAGGACAACTTGAATTTATTACAAGAAAATTATCTGTAGTTTGAAGCAGTATGAATACCTAACCATTTTCACATTGTATTATCACGAACATCAATGTGGAGTGCTCTAGGTTTCATGATGGCCACTCGGTTTGCAGGATTAGGAAACAAAAGTATAGGTTTCCTTTAAAATTATAAAGCATAAATTTCCTTTAATTGAAATTGTTGGTGTCACCTGGAAGAATTTTCACACACCATATAATTACGAGTGATATAAAGAAGATTTTTGGGAAACACATTTTTAGGTGTATGGTGGAAGGATATTTCTACTAGATTGAAGGTTCCATACCCTGGACTCCCAAATCTACAATTTCTGTACAGAGCTTATTATTTACTTTCCTGCATGAATCAGCTGATAACATGGATATTTAAAGACTGTCTTTCTTTTTTTAACTATATATGGATAATTAGTGATCATTAGCATACCTATTTAGATAAAATTATATTTAGAGCAAATTATTTCTTATCTATAAGTGTTATTCATAATAATCAATATAACTAAGTCTAGGTTATATACACCAATCAAGCAGGTTAGAGGCATTAACAATCCTTTAAAATAAATGTTTCTATTGTAGAAATTTGTAAAATGCTTTTATATGATTTGAATATTAAGTATAAATATTTGGACATAGAAAAGAATAAAAGGCAAACAATAAAAACACACTTCAAACAACAGGTAGGACTCGAGTGTGCAGAGATCCATGCAATGGTTTGCACTGAAGTTAGGAATCTAGACTTTGACGATTGGAAGGGACCTTAGAGATGGTTGAGTCCAACTTTCTACATAATGGATGATTCTCTCTAAGCCCTACCCTATAAATTATCTGGCATCTTTTGGACCATTTCCAGTTTTGGACACTTCTAGCTCATGAGGCTTTAACTAGGTCTAGTGAGTGTTTTAACTTCTTTTGAGCAAAACACTATTTTCCTGTAACTTCCATCTATTTGTCCTATTCTCTGTGAAATTATTCTGAATACTGATTTTACTTGATGAAAAGTCACTTAAAACAATACTTTATGTCAAAAAGGGTCACTTTATAAAGTAGAATAAAATGTTCCTACTAGAAATTCTAGAATTTCAAATATAAAAATCAAGACTTCTGTGATTGGAGAAAAATTAGGTTATTCTAAAAGTTTTAATCATATTCCTCTTTGGGAGAGTTTTTTTCTTTTAGCAAAGCAAATAATTGGGGCATTTTAGTGTGAAAAGATAGTTCCTAGGTTGTGGTCTGGAAGGTGAGGGCTCAGTTGGCCTGCATGAGAAAATGTCTTTTCAATGGCTTCAGAGAGGGAAAAGGTAATGGGCAGGTGATAGGGGAGAAACCAGTAGCTGTAAGTCAGGAGAGGAAAGAGAGTGACATGAAACTGCTGGAAGCCAGGGCCAAAGAGAAGATATGACCTGTAGAAAAAAACTGATGTGGCGGGGATAACAAAATCACTCAGAGAGTAGGCATGTCTGGGATGTATTTTTAATTTTTTGGTTTACATTATACTTTCATGTATTATTGCCTTCTATCCTCAGACACAGTATACTTAACCTGTAGTTAAAAGCTACTCCACACACTGCTTTTTATTCCCAATGCCTTTTATTCTTGGTACTCAGGAAGAATTGATGGAAAAAAGGGCCATGCAGTTGGCCTCTGTATCCACTGGTTCTGCATTTGTAGATTCAACCAACTATATGCAACATTTATGTATATACTACACCATTTTATATAAGGGACTTGAGCATCAGTGGATTTTGGTATGTTTAGGGAGTCTTAGACGCAATCTCCCACAGACGATGAGGGACAACTGTATTTCACAACTGGGTCAATTGGTTGAACAGGGAAATAATAGTGCAGCAGAGATCCTTGAGGATACTTGGGGAGTGTGGTTCACAATGGATTTTCTATTCACTATATTGGAAAATGAGATTTAAAAAAATTATAAATGTATTTTGACTCAATAAAGTTAGAAGAGTTGAGGATACCTAGCTATGAACACAAGGTTTAGCTTCAGAAACCTGAAATCTTATCGTTGCAGTGGGCTGCTCTGAATGCATTTGGCTATATTTGGGTGTGAAGTGGAAGGATTATCTGACCCTCCTTTTCTGTTAACATTTTTTCAATCATTCTAGAAAAAGCACTGCTTGTATTCTGTCAATATATTTCTTGAAAATTGGTTTCTAGAACTGAATGTAACACCTTGTATCTTTTCTTTTCTTCTTTTCTTTTTTAACAAAGACAAAGTGCAATAGGTTATTGTCACCCTATATTAGACTTCCATACTTTAAAATAATATGAAGCCATATTATTTGACAAGAAAAGATCTAAGTATTATATTTTCTCTTTACTCAGGGCCTTCTCTCTTCCAGAGTTGCAGAATCATTTGGCCAAATTGTGATCCACCTTGGTTGATGCTTCTAGCTAAAGTCCTCTTGCTACAGCGGATATATACTAAACTTGCAGTTGGAAGGTCCTGCCTTCTGTACTAGCATTGTCAGTCATAACTGTATGAATGCTAGGAATGTTACAAATTCTGAGTCTGAAGTTTATTATCTAAAATTGTGAATAAACAATGACTTTTCTATGTCCCTTAAAGAACTGTGGTGATTTGTCAAATGCCATGATGAGAAAGCATCTTATGAATCCAAAAACCCTGTATAAATATAAATTGATATAATTTTATTCTTTAATAAATGTTCTTCAAAGAAAGGACAAAAGCACACTAGAGATGCTTTTGAAATCTCTTGTTTAAAAAATAACTAATTGAAAGAAACAAAGATAATATCTTTAGCTAGTCGATCAAATCATTATTTTGCCTCTAAGACTTCATAACTAACTCTGACTGAGTGAACTATCCAAATTAATGTTTTTATTAGTTAATTCACATGTTCAATCAACTAACTTCTTAAGATAACTTGTGTGTCCTTTAAAACAAATTGTTAACTGTTCTAAATAATTTACTGCTTTAGCAAAGTAGCTATTCGAAGTGGTGGGTGACTTTTTTTCTATGGAGGGCCAATACTCATTAGCCTAAAAAAGAAAAAAAAAACCTCTGCTCCCCAAATTCCTCAACCCAATTAGGTTAATCTGTTGTCTGTTGGAGTCATGAGTATAAATTTCATAAGCCATACAAAACTGTAGTTTTATATTATGGTCAATTAAGGAATGAAAGACACAGAGGGGAAAGACAAAAGGGAAGACTGTAAGAACAGAATCTTTCATTCTTGTATTTTGAGCCCATATTTCCTTGTTCTACCGTCTAAGTTTTGGCTTTCCTTTCCAAACACTTGGAAAAACATCTTTGTCCTACCAAGCAGCTATTGAAACCCATGACCATTGTCTGGCCCCCAATATTTCTCTTCTGGCCACTCTACAATTGTTACAACCCATGCCTCTGTCTCTCTCCCCAGACCACCTTTACCTGAAGGCTACAGTCTTTCCAGGGCCTGTGGTGGGAATGTAGGATTGAACACCTCCTTAAACCTTCTTCCTCCTGGTTATCTAAGTCCTGTTGCTTCTGCAGGGTTCATGTTTCTTCCTTACACCTAATCCTAACTGCTGAAACCAACTACTTGAGATACATGTGCCCTTTTTCTGAGAGTCTCCGAGATAGTATTAAACAAGATATGAGGACCTCAACCAAACAATTAGAATTCTATTTTGGACATTTCTACAACTGGATGAACTTATCACTCAAGTAAGGAATGTCGGGTAGGCAATTAATAAGGAAGCTTGCCAGGGGCTTAATGAAATGAGGTTCATGACTGGTTTCATTTTATTGTGTGGTTCCTCTTCACCAGTCTAATTAAAGCACAGATTAGAGATTGAGGGGGTGGGAGAGAGTTGAACATTACCTGAATTAATTTTCATGCTGGTAAGACAAATTGTTTTCTTACCTTATCTGGGCTTTAAAGTCCATAGTAATTTGCCACACACAGAACAATTGCCTAAATGATGAGCCATTCCCAAGAAAATAAAGCTCCTAGAAAGCCCAGTGATGGTTTATCTACCTGGAGTGAACTTCAGATGATGTCATCAAATTGAAGGGCTTACCTGTGCCTTACTTGGGCCAAAACCTCGATGACTGCCAAGGGTCAGCACAATGTCTGTTTAGTGACTGTTGCCAACTTCATCACCCAGGCTGCTGGAGTTGAAGCAAATTCCATTGGAAATAGGCCAGTTTCTTCTGTGTCTCCTGAGGGACTCTAGAATTTTATACTGTATGTTTATATTTGTATAATCAGCACATTTTATAATTAAGTGGCAGTTAGTGTGTTTTACTAAGTATAGTTGAAATTATTGCCTTTAAAAACCAGGCTAGATTATAAAATATAACTTCCAAAATTGTGTGTAATAATAATATATTATATAGCACTATGTGTAAACACTGTTTTAATTGCTTAACCTATATTTGTTCATTTAACCTTCACTACTCTATGAGATTAATTTTCTCTTATTAACCTCAATTTACATATCAGGATATTAAGGCAAAAAGAGGTTAAGTGATTTGCCTAAATTACACGAAAACTCAAGGTCAGACAAAAACCTTTTTTTCTGGGAGAATCTGACATAAAATTGAACAGAACTCTATGTAGGCTGCTGTTTTTGCTGTTTACTGGTGTTAGTGTTAGTGTTAGCAGAGACAAAAGCATGAGGAGACGGGGCTTGACTGAGAGACTCATTGAGTTGAGATTTGCTTACCAGGACAGAGGACTGGCAGACTCAGATGGCAGTGCAGACAGCAGTGTAGAAAGTGTAGGAGTGTCAGGAAATTCAAGATACATGGAATACATGTTTTGAAATTTTATGGGGCTAATCAATAAATAAAGCAGTGAGTAACAATGAAAAATAAAATATTTTGGGAAAGACAAGGAAGGTTAATTTAGGGACATGGTGTGGACAGAGTACAGTTCTAATGCTGATCCATGCTTGAGTTGTTCACAGAAGACGATTTTGATGTTTAGTAGAAGGGTCTATTGAAGCTGTGATGAAAAAAATCGGGTTGCACTAGTGAGCACAGAAATCCTATACAAGTGATTCTGTTCTTGGGTTGGCAGGGGTGTGTATAGGAACAAATCATTGAGGAATCCACCCAGGCTATGAGACAAATGTACAGCAGTCAATAACTATATCCATTAAGACTGGCTAAAAACATTGCTCATTTTAATTCATATCTCAGTCTAAAGGAATTGTCTGAAAAACAAAGAAGTGATCAACTGGATGCAAAGATAATACCTTCTTTTAAAATGCCAACATTTAAAAATGCTTACAAGAATTTGATGGGCTATGGTGGGTACATTCTTTCAGAGGTCAATCCTCTTTGAGATGAAGTTCTCTTTATATAATATGTATTTGGGGATGTCACCTGTACTTTCTTGATAAGATAAAACCAGTAATGCTACTACTTTTGTATAAAGGAAAAATAAATGAAAAGACTAATACTAAAACATTATGTATTTCCACATGTTAATATTTGGACAAAATAATGCTAAAAGGCATAAGGTAATCAGATGTGAGCCCATATTTGAAAAGATCCTGTGGATTGGATGGTACAATTTCAAACTGACACAGTTGTGTTATACCAGCAGCCAAATGAGTGGTGTCGCTATCACTGATGTGATTTTCCAGAATGATAGGTATGCTTTCAAGCAAAGTAAAATACCATCTTCTCTCCCTTTCTATAGTGGTAGTTACTTTCCTCAAATGTTGTGGATATCAGAACTGCATAAAGCATACTCCATGTTTATCTGTAAAAGCAACTTAAGCTTAGGTTTTTCACCTAATTGAATGTATAGCATAATATTCTCAATTCAAAAGAGATGCTGAATAATTTTTTTGTGGTGCAAGATGTGTATCATCCTTGGGCTCCACTCACTGAATGCTAAGAGCACCCTCCATCATGTAGAAACAGAATAATTAAATGCCTGATCTAGTATTGGACACTCCTGCCTGGGAAAGCATAACAAAATCAGGCTCTGATGTCAGTATTGTCTCAGGATGGAGAGAAGACCTTTTTTTTTTTTTCCTTTTTCTAGCACACCAGGGATTATGTGTACACCATGTGAAAGCAAAACAACAAAATGTTCCCAAACTGAGTCACTTAAAACAATAATGATATGTTATGTCTCATGATTCAGCCAGTTGGGTGGGAAGTTAATTCCTGTGAATGCCAGCTGAGACTCTCCAGTCATAATGACATTTTAAAATTTCTACCTGGCAAATGTCTATTTACTGTGCAAATCTCAGTTTAGGTATCACTTTATGATCTTCTGATTCCACATACTAGAGCGAACTCCCCTTACCATGCTCCCATAGCATTCATTTCCTACCACTCAGAACATTCTTCTTGCTTGGCTATTTTTACTGTTATGCTATGAGTTCTATGAGGGCAAGTCCTATGCTTTGCCCATCATTGTATCCTGGTTACCTTGTCCCACATAGTTAAAAAAGTTGTTTTTGCTTTATATTGCATTGAGTTGATTTGAAATTCAATTTTCAGAACATTGCTCTCCAAAAATGCAACCAATAGTTTTAGAAAGTGATTGTGGATAATAGTTTAAGAAAGTGATTATGGATTATTTAAAATATTTTATCAACTAAATTAAAAATTTCCCCTTAGGGATTAATTGAAATGAAATTTTTGATCATTAGAAAAATATTCATACAACATAATGTGTATTTAACTTCCATGAAGGATTGCATCATTACATTCTTCACTAATCCGCTGGTCGGTGTTTAGAATCTTCTTTGGACATTAATCCTTAGCCATATGCACTTGTAACCCTTTTCTGTCCTATATTTCTTGAATACAAACTCTGAATCTTGAACTTGGTTCAAGTCTTTAGCTCTTTGTACTAAAACCATGGGTATCTTTTCCTACTAGAGATGTATCTTCAGTTTTGAATCACCCTTTATTCTCATTATAACATGCTCATCCTTTAATGGTTGATCCTTGGCCCTACTGTCACTCATAGTATATTCCTGATCTGCACAGATGTGAGTCTCAGTCTCTACCTATGCATCTAACCCGTGTTTTGTCCTGAGGCTTGGGAGGACTTGTGAGACCCACAAAATTGGCTACAGGAATGAACTATACCATGACTTTATATTTCTACTTCCATAGTGCGGGCATTTCAGCTAAATGATATTGCTGTCTTTCACATTAATAATGCTTTAAAATACCTTCTTATCACCAATTTCTCAGGCTTTTGTTGTTCTGGAATTACAACTTTAGAAAAAAATTGACATTAGTTAATATAAAGTATACTTTTTTTCTCTCAGTTTCTCAGGATTCAGATCACAGAAGCTTTATTGTACTATTAATGTTAACCAGTGTAATATACTTGAATTAAGAGTGGAGGTCTCTTTTTGAAAAAACAGGGCTTGATTAGATTATTTCTAGAGCCCCTCACAAATGCAACGTCAGAAATTCTGAAATTCTTCTCATGACACTTCTTCGTGTGTACCCCATGAAAACTCCATGACTTGCTGTTTTTTCTCTGCCTCTGCTTGGTACAATATCAATTCTAAAATAAGAAACTGGAATCTGAGAGAGTAAGGTAGGATGTGAGTAGGTAATTTTTTATTTGCATGCCTGCCTTACACACATGCTTAATCAGCCTTGTAGTTTGACTAAGTAGTAGAAGCAATGCTATGTATTTGAGCTATTTTGAGATATTTAAAACATTGTGTTTCTTTCAAAATTGGCTACGTCTTTTTGATTTTCTTCCCACTCTGAACATAAAACAGGTGCAACAGCAATAGTTGGCACATAGTGAAAAAGTTTTTGCATTGAAGACTGATCATTTCTTGTACTTCACTTTATCTTAGTCATCAGTGTTGATTCAGAGATATTAAGTATGGTAATAGCTTGAAGCCAAATTAGTCAAGATTTGGCTTGCACTAACCAGGGTTTACTTTAACTGTGGGAGGAACTTGCAAAAGGCAATATTGATTATTTCTGGGATATGCCAATTATAATTTGACATTCTGATTTCTGCTCCTTGTTTAACTTAGAAGCAGATTCTACTTTGCTCTATTTGTGAAAGACAACTGGATAAGTAAAGATTACTACTTTCAATAAGACTAGCAATTTATCTGAAATTAGAAGCAGAGAAAAAACATCTACATTTTCCTCATTCTAACTCAAAATGAATGGAGGTGATGAATGTTACTAAACAACATTATCCAGGTAAAAAAGAGAAAGCTGAAAAGAATGAAAACACCAGGAGTGACACTTGAGATAAAAATTCAAACAAATGTCATTAAGTACTTAGAAGATTTTTTATTGTTGTTCTATTACAGTTGTCTCAATGTTCCCCCATTGCCCTCCACTACTCCAACCCCCCCACCCCCTCCCATAGTCAAACCCCATCCTGTTGTCCATGTCCATGGGTCATTTATACTTGATCTTTAACTAGACTCTTCCCCTTCTTTCCTACCTTATCCCTCTCCCTGCTCCCCTCTGGTCCCTATCAGTTTGTTCTTTGTTTCCATGCCTCTGGTTCTATTTTGTTCACTTGTTTGTTTTGTTCATTAGGTTCCTCTTATAGGTGAGATCATAATGTATTAGTATTTTACCACCTAGCTTATTTCACTTAGCATAAGGCTCTCCAGTTCCATCCATGCTGTTGTGAAAGGTAGGGGTTCCTTCTTTCTTTCTGCTGCATAGTATTCCATTGTGTAAATGTACCACCGTTTTTTGATCAACTCATTTACTGATGGGCACTTTGGCTATTTCAAGCACTTGGCTATTGTAAATAGCACTTCTGTGAACATTGGGGCACATAGTTTCCTTTGAATTGGTGTTTTTAAGTATATGTTCTCAGGATTCTTAGGGTATAATCCCAGCAGTGGAATTACCAGGTCAAAAGGCAGTTCCACTTTTAGTTTTTTGAGGAAATTCCACACTGTTTTCCAAAGTGGCTACACCAGTCTGTATTCCCACCAACAGTTCACTAGAGTTCCATTTTCTCCACATTCTTGCTAATACTTGTTTATTGATTTGTTAATGCTGGCTATTCTGACCTGTATGAGGTGGTATCGCATTGTGGTTTTAATTTGTATCTTTCTGATGGCTAGTGATTTCAAGCATCCTTTCATATGTCTATGGGCTCTCTGTATGTGCTAGTTGGAGAAGTGTTAGTTAGGTTTTTTGCCCATTTTTAATTGAATTGTGTGTTTTCCTGCTATTGAGTCATTTGAGTTCTTTATGTATTTTGGAGATCAAACCCTTGTTCAAGGTATCATCAGCAAATATGTAGGAATACCATAAGGAGAAGAAGAGGAACAAGGCATAGAAAACCTATTTGAAAAAGTAATGACAGAAAAATTTCCTAACCTGAGGAGGGAAAAAGTCACACAAGTCCAGGAAGCACAGAGGGTCCCAATAAAGATGAATCCTAAGAGGCCCACTCCAAGAACATCATAATAAAGGTGTCACAATTTAAAGACAAAGAGAGAATATTAAAAGCAGCAAGAGAGAAACAGCTAGTAACATACAAGACAGCTCCAATAAAGTCAGTTTCCAGCTGATTACTCAGTAGAAACAGTACAAACCAGAAAGGAATGGCAAGAAATATTCCAAGTAATAAAAAGCAAAGGCCTGCTACCAAGACTACTCTACCCAGCAAGGCTCTCATTTAAAATGGAAGGCCAAATAAGGAGATTCACAAACAAACAAACAAACAAACAAAGCTTGAAAGAACACATCTCCACCAAACCAGCATTTCAAGACATGTTAGAGGGATTACTTTAAGAAGATGAAGAAAAAAAAGAGGAACACAAGAACAAAGGGAAAAAATGGCAATGAATAAGTACCTATCAATACTAACCTTAAATGTAAATGGATTGAATACTCCAATAAAAAAATACAGAAGATTTTAAATATGTTATATTTATTAAACAAAGTAAGGAAATTGTCACCATGAAAAAATAATTGGGTAATGAATGAAGAGTGAGTTGATATCTAGGACATTGATATTTTAGAGAAATAAGTCACCACTTCATGATCAATACCATGCATGACCTATGATGGATTATATTCTGAGGTAATCCCACTTCAATATGTATAGCAGGGTGTTAAAATAGGACTCTTGCCCTCTTCATTTTGGCTGAGGCATGAGATGTTGGGATCTACAGTCAAGAATGGATTATGAGAGGGACACCCCATCTGAGAACCAGAGAGATGACTGAAACCCACATTGTGGAATCAGAAAGCAGGATTTTGTGAGGAGAGTTTTAGAGAGACTACTAAGTACTGTGGGAATCACCCCTCCTCAACTGAGAAGTGATTGGAGTTTTGTGAGAGAGGTTTAGCTTAGAGAACTAGATGCGTGGTCCTTACAGCTGGGAATGGAGTAGACCCACGTTTGACTCACACCTAAGTTAAACCATTCTTTAAGGGAAAAGAACTGCATCGGAAAGTTTCTGTATGTACCTCTGTTGGGGCCCAAAGAAGCATGCATTGTAGCCATGTGGAAAATTCAGTAGGAACATTAGCTTGAAGTCTTTAAAACATGGCACTCTGCAAAAAAAAAATAAGTCAGTGTATCAGGGTGAGGACACCACAGAATAATAGAACTGAGAGGTATATCAGTGTGAGGTGAGCAGTCACAAAAGGATCAGGAGTATCCAGCAAGAGGTAAGGCACTGCCTTGAACAAGGGAATCACATTTGCAGATGCCTAGCATGAAGTGTCCAAAGAATCTGTAAAAGCACCCATGAGAAAATGAATCTTTCAGGTCCAAAGAACATGGTACATTTTCCTGACAGTCAAGTAAGAGCTCTCTCATCTCTTCTATCTCTCTTCCCTTCCACCACACAATTGACCCTGGAAGATTAAGAAGCAGTAGCTATTGAGAAAGGGAAAAAGATAAAAAGTGACAGAAAGAGAAAGTGAGGGAAACAGAGAAGAAATAGACCACACTTTATTCCTGAAGATAGGCTGCCTATCTGCTGCCAGCCTCAGTTGAAGAGCAGTGGGGAGAGTCTTACTCATAAATGAAGCTTAAAGGGTCAATTAATGTATTGGATTAAATATTATAATTTCTGAATGAAGGAAAATTACCATAAGAATTTTTATTATTAAAAAAAGACAAAAAAATTGTGGAGCCTACCTTTAACTCAATGACGGGGTAAACCTTCCCAGTGATCATGTTTAAAAAGACAAAGAAAGATGGAAATCATAGCAATAAGTTTTATGAGCCATGAGTACTTTTTCACACTATTGTCTCTAGAGGAAAAAACATTGATCCTTTATTGAAGAGATAGGCCTTTGAACTAAAAGATCATGAGCTTCAGAATTTGTTTTGTTTAAAAAATTTCTGATCTGCCATTTCTTAGCTATTAACTAGAACAATTTACTTAACTTCTCTGAACCTCATCTGTAAAATGGAACTAATAATACTTAACTCTGAAGGTGTGGGAAGATCTAGAGTTATACTGAAGAAATACTTTTTCTACCCTTTTATTCCCCTTTTTAGATAAAATCTGTATCTCTTTAGATGAAATCTGAAGTATATTTAAAAATGTATTTAATGATGAGTATGTTGTAGATGTTGGGGATATACAAAAAAAAAAAACCTCCCACAAGGCTTTGCTACTATTTGTAATAGATTGTAAATTTCTTGAATGTGAGGAGTTAACAATGAACATCACAAAACATAATAGTCAGTGGGGACTATCCTCTGAGAGATCAATCACTGACATGGGTTATTAAAGACAGTTGTCTCCTTTTTCTCTTGCTGCTTTTAAGTTCTGTGCTATCTTTAATCATGGGTAATGTAATTATGATGTGCCTTGGTGTGTGCTGCCTTGGGTCTGACAGTTACCTACAAAGGAGTTCCCATAAGACTATCAGCTGATTTCTCAAAAGAAACTTTGCAGGCAAGAAGGGGCTGGAAAGAAGTATTCAAAGTCATGAAAGGCAAGGGCCTACACCCAAGATTACTCTATCCAGCAAAGCTATCATTTAGAATGGAAGGGCAGATAAAGTGCTTCCCAGATAAGGTCAAGTTAAAGGAATTCCTTATTACCATGTCCTTATTATATGAAATGTTAAAGGTACTAGTATAAAGAAAGAAGAACATCAAAACTATGAACAGTAAAATGACAACAAACTCACAACTATCAACATCTGAACCTAAAAAACAAAAACAAAAACTAAGCAAACAACTAGAATAGGGACAGAATCACAGAAATAGAGATCACATGGAGGGTTATCAGTGGGGAGGCAGACAGAGGGAAAAGTTACTGGGAATAAGAAGCATAAATTGTAGGTATAAAATAGACAGAGGGAGGTTAAGAATAGTATGGGAAATGGAGAAGTCAAAGAACTTATATGTACAACCCATGGACATGAACTAAGTGTGGGCAATGCTGGTGGGAGGAGAGTGTAGGGTGGAGGAGAATAAAGGGAAGAAAAAAAGTGGGACCACTGTAATAGCATAATCAATAAAATATACTTAAAAAAAGGTAGTTGTGAGGTGAGTTGGTCAAGTTTGGCTGTACAGATAAAGTCAGACTTAAACTGGATGTGATAGGATTATAACATAACAGTCAGGTACAATGGTCACTGCTTGTCCTTGGTGTCAGTGACCAGCTCAGTCAGCCTTGGTCTGCAAATATTAAATTTCCCCTACCATCAACATCTTCTCCCTCTGACATCTAACCATGGACATCATCATGGATCAATGATCTAAGATTATCTGAATCAGATGATCCTCCTTCTGACATATTGCTAGAAGGTCATAGTAACCTAATGCTATGCCAAACTGCCTGTCATTCACCTTGCTTCATCTCATCATGTAAGCACTTTGTCATCTCACATGATAAGAAGGGTGAGTGTAGTACACTAAGATATTTTGAAAGAGATGTCACATTTATATAATTATTATTACAGTACATTATGATACTTGTCCTATTTCACTATTAGTTACTGCTGTTAATCTCATACTGTTCCTAATTTATAAATTTTATCATTTTATATATATATATATGGTTTGGTACTATTTGTGGATTCAGGCATCCACTAAGGTCTTGGGACAGTTCCCCTGTGGATGAGAGGGGAGTGCAATATGGAATAGAATCTATAAATACTTCCAGATAGAAAAAAATAGCACAAGCAAAAGTGGAAATGGACAAAGTGTAACTAGGGGACAATGAACTGATATCTGTGGTGGAGCAGAGGACTTGCACAGGTTTTGGAATCCTGTTGCTGGAGAAGGAAAGAAGCCAATTCATGGAAGATACTTATCAACTGAACACTTTTGCTTGGTATGACATTGTAATCGAGGTGAAGACACTCAAAGTTTGGGTGGGGAAAAAGGCATTGCTTGGACAGATTAATCATGTTTGTTTCATAAAATGGGTTAGCTGGCGAAGATGCTAGAAACAGTGAGACCATTTACAGGTTATTACAATAGCTAAATCATGAAGATGCTAAACTTTCAAAGTAATAGCTGTGAGACTGGAAAGAAAGGGATGAAATACAATGAGAAAAGAATGGACAGAATTCAGAAAGCATTTGTAATTTCATACATTACACATAGAAAAGTCTCTATGTACCCAGCTGTACCCAATTGAATTTTTCTGATGTTGGAAATATTCTTTATATTGTATAATATGCTAGCCATCAGCCACATGTGGCTACTGATCACTTGAAATATGGCTAGTGAGACTGAGAAATTTAAAATTTAATTCAATGTTAATTATTTTAAATTTAAATTCAAATAGTCCCATGTGACTAATGTTTACATTCTGAGAAACTGCAACATCTCCTCCACAGTGAACTGCAACATCAACACCTGAGTTGATAATTGGATATTTTGAGTATTGCATCGGCAGTGTTGCCAACTAGTCAGTGATTTCAGTTTGGCGCTATTGTTCACTTTGGCAATTAGTGCAATGATTTTGATATTTTTTATTTTATTTATTCTATTTTATTATTTTATTTTATTTTAATTGTTGTTCCAGTACAGTTTTCTCCCATCTTAGCCCACCTCCCCAGCCCTCCCCACCTTCCTCCCATTTCCATCTCCCCCCCCCCAGTTTTTGTCCATGTGTCCTTTATACTTGTTCCTGTAAACCCTTTCCCTTTTCCCCTGAAATTCCCTTCCTTCTCCCCTCTGGTCACTGTCAGCCTGTTCTCTATTTCATTGTCTTTGGTTACATTTTGCTTGTTTGTTTGTTTTGTTGTTTAGGTTCTTGTTAAAGGTGAGATCATATGGTATTTGTCTTTCACTGCCTGGCTTATTTCACTCAGCATAATGCTTTCCAGTTTCATCCATGCTGTTGTAAAGGGTAGGAGCTGATTCTTTCTTTCTGCTGCATAGAATTTCATTGTGTAAATGTACCATAGTTTTTTGATTCATTCATTTACTGATGGGCACCTAAGTTGCTTCCAGCACCTGGCTATTGTAAATTGTGCTGCTATGAACATTGGAGTGCATAGGTTGTTTTGGATTGGTGTTTCAGGGTTCTTAGGATATAATCCTAGCAGTGGAATTGCTGGGTCAAAAGGCAGATCCATTTTTAGTTTTCTGAGAAACTTTCATACTATTTTCCATAGTGGTTGCACCAGTCAAAAAAATCACATAATCATATCAATAGATCCAGAAAAAGCATTTAATAAGGTACAACACCCATATTTGATAAAAACACTCAGCAAAATGGGAATAGAGGGATCAGTCCTCAACATAATACAGGCCATATATGAGAGACCTACAGCCAACATCATACTCAATGGGCAAAAACTAAAATCTTTTCCACTAAGATCAGGAACAACACAAGGTTGTCGACTTTCACCACTTCTATTCAACATAATATTGGAAGTTTTAACCACAGTGATCAGACAAGAAAAGGAAATAAAAGGCATCCAAATTGGAAAGGAGGAAACAAAACTGTCATTGTTTGCAGATGACATGATTTCAATATTTTACTACATTTTTATCTGGCTGTTTTATGGAAATTGAAAAATGTTATTACTAGTCTTAATAAATGTGGGTCTCATACTTTGGGTTCAATTACAGAAAGCATAGGTAGAAATCAATTGTCCTGAAGGTGGTAAAAATTATGTCTCAAACTGTGGAATCAATTGTGGAGAAAATAAAGATCATATATAATGAGAATATATTGCAAAATGTAACTTTGGGCTTTAATCATAATTATCCTTGTTACTGCAAAATTATTATTATTGTTATCATCACCATGATCATTACTATTTAGCAACAACTCTTATACATACAATGACATAGAATATTATCATACTTTTCTCATATTTCATTTCTGTTTATAATTTCAACAAATGTATATGAATGTGGGCATTCCTTCAATATATTTCTTCTCACAATGTTGAAATTTAATACTATGTTTATTTTATTAAGGAAGAAAATGTGACTAATTTTTCTATAGTTACACAGTGACAGAATTAGATCCAGCTGATTCCAAAATTTTCATTTTTGGAATTAGATAAACATGGACAAAAAAATCCTGAAACTATCATGCAATAGTCCATGTTTCAACATTTTTAATTTTGTCTTTTTATATCAGGCTTATTTTCTCACCATTAAAGGTAGACTTCATCATGTATTTGGATCATTAGAGACTTGTCTAATTACAAAAATACAGTGTATTATTATCTTAGTAAGTAACATTTTATGTTAATGAAGTGAAAATTAACTTAAGACTATATTTTCTTATAGGACATAGTAGAAAGTTATTATCTATAGTAAATATAAGGATGGTACAATATTTGCAAATCAATAAATGTAATACAACACATAAAGAAGGCAAAAATCACATGCTTATATTAATAGATCTGGGAAAAGCATTTGATAAGGTACAGCACCCATTTATGATAAAAACACTCAGCAAAGTGGGAGTAGAAGGAGTATATCTCAACATAATAAAGGCCATATATGAGAAACCTACAAGCAACATCATATGCAATGTTTAAAAACTAAAAGTTTCCCACTAAGATCAGGAAAAAGACAAGTGTGTCTGCTTTCACCACTTCTATTCAACATTGTATTGGAAGTACTAGCCATGGCAGTTGGATAAGAAAAAGAAATAAAAGGGATCCAAATTGGAAAGGCGGAAGTAAAACTGTCATTGTTTGCAGATGACGTGATAGTATACATAGAAAACCCTATAGACTCCACCAAAAAATGGCTCAATCTAATAAGTGAATTTGGCAAAACAGTGGGATACAAAGTCAACATTCAGAAAATAAAGGTGTTTTTGTATAGCAACAATGAAATAGCAGAAACATAAATTAGGGAAAAAACCCTATTTATTATAGCAACAAGAAAAATAAAGTACCTAGGAATAAACCTAACCAAGGATGTAAAAGACCTGTACTCAGAAAACTACAGAACACTGAAAAAAGAAAGAAATTAAGGAAGACACAAATAAATGGAAGCATATACTGTGTTCATGGATTGGAAGAATTAACATCATCATAATGTCCAAACTACTCAAAACAATTTATAGATTCAATGTAATCTCTATTAAAATACTTATGACATATTTCACAGATATATAGATCAAATATTTCAAAAACTTATATGGAAACACAAATGACCCCAAATAACCTCAGCAATTTTGCAAAAGAAAAACAAAGTAGGAGGGATCACAATACCTAATATCAAACTATATTACAAGGTTACTATAATAAACACAGTCTGGTACTGGCACATAGATTAATGGAACAGAATAGAGAGCCCAGAAATAAACCCATGTCTCTATGGTCAATTAATATTCAACAATGGGGTAGGAGCATAAATGGAGTAAACATAGACTCTTCAACAAATGGTGTTGTGAGATCTGGACAGCTACATGTAAAAAAATGAAAATAGGCCACCAACTTACACCATACACAAAAATAAACTCAAGATGGATAAAAGACTTAAATATAAGTTATGACACCATAAAAGTCCTAGAAGAGAACACAGGCAGGAAAATTTCAGATATCCTACACAGCAATATTTTCACCTATATGTCTCCTAGAACTATGGATATAAAGGAAAGAATAAACAAATGAGACTTCATCAAATTAAAAAGCTTCTGCACAACTAAAGAAAACACCAGCAAAATGAAAAGGAAACCAACTGTTTGTGAGAATATATTTGCCAATGATACTTTGGACAAGGGTTTGATTTCCAAAATATATAAAGAACTCACACAACTCCACACCAGGAAGACAAACAATCCAATTAAAAAATAAGCAAAGGACCTGAACAGACTCTTTTCCAAAGAATACATACTGAGGATCCAGAGACATATGAAAAGATGCTCAACATCACTAGCCATCAGAGAGATGCAAATTAAAACTACAATGAGATACTACTTCACACAGGTCAGAATGGCCATCATAAACAAATCAACAAATAACAAGTGCTGGTGAGGTGGTGTAGAAAATGGAACCCTATCGAACTATTGGGGGGAATGTAGACTGGTGTAGCCACTTTGGAAAACAGTGTGGAATTTTCTCAAAAAACTAAAAATAGAATTGCCTTTTGACCCAACAATTACACTGCTGGGATTATACTCTAAAAATTCTGAAATACCAGTTCAAAGAACCTATGCACCCCAATGTTCATAGCAGCATAATTTACAATAGCCAAGTGCTGGAGGCAACCAAAGTGCTCATCAGTAAATGAGTAGACTAAAAAACTGTGGTATATTTACACAATGGAATACTATGCAGAAGAAAGAAAGAAGGAACTCCTACCTTTCACAACAGCATGGACGGTACTGGAGAGGATTATGCTAAGTGAAATAAGTCAGGTGGCAAAGGACAAACACCATATGATCTCACCTATAAGAGGAACCTAATGAACAAAACAAACAAGTGAACAAAATAGAACCACGGGCATGGAAACAAGGAACAAACTGACAGGGACCACAGGGGAGGGAGGAGGGAGATAACGGGGAAAGGTCAAGTCAAGGAACATGTATAAAGGACCCACAGACAAAGACAATGGTGGGGGGAGGAGTGACTGTGGGAGGTGGGGGTGGGTAAGGCAGGGGAGAGAGAGTCATGGGGGAAAATGGGGACATCTGTAATTGAACAACAATAATAAAAAGAAAGTTATCATCTATAAGAAATTTTACTCTTGACAGTGACAAGTATTGTTCTCTAGTTTTTTCTGATACTAAAATGATCTTGTTCTTTAAGTTCATGGAAGGAAGTATAAGAGTAATTGTTCTTTGGTTCTAGTCCCAAATTGTTGACAAGTAACCACAAAGCTGCTTGTAAACCCTTCCAAACAATAAGCATCAGTCTTGCTCTGGTTACTCATGCCTTTGAATGTCAGCCAATGTCTATATACTCCCATTTCCTCAATTTAAAAAATCCCTGAACTCCATGCTTCCCCCAAGCTCAATGCAGTATCAGGATTTTACTTTGTTTGAGAGACTGTATTTTACCCTGTCTTAGCCTACAATAAATTCATCTCTATTTCAGATGTAGTCGAGTGGTGGTCTCTTCCCTCAATATCTTTTTCTACTTTTACTAGGTAGGTGATACCCATGTACTGTCAGTAACTAAATGTATTTCTTTGGGAACATATAACCAGGAACTTATCTAAAATCCTGGCAAAACTATCTGTCTCTCGTTTCCTCCCAGTTCTCCTCCTTCTCCTGGAGATATTCAAAAGGATATGTTGAAAGATGTATAGAGTAACTGATTACAACTAGATCTTACAAAATTATAAATTCTCAATGTCTGTCCTTTTTCCTCTCTCTCCTGTTCCTTGGAGTTCCTCTAGTGCCCATGAATAATGGGATGAATTTTCAAAACATCCAAGAGAATTGGGAGTTTTTCCCTACCACAAAGAAGAATTTGTTAAAAGTATGATTTTTTAATTATATGCAACACATAAAATTCATATAAACATGCATTTGTTTATTGATTTAACACATAAATTTCATAGGGTCATATATTTGATCTCTATTGTAATTTATGTTGCAGAACATTCTTCTGCCATTTGCAGTTCCTAAGGAGGGAGATTCTGGGATGCCATTTCGTGACTTTCCCCTGCAACACTGGTGCTGTTTGATGGGAGTGCTAATTCATTAATAGTGGTCTGTGAATGACTCCATGGGCATTGTGGCTATTTTCTCAGGGCTACAAAATTCCTGGACCTGCAGAACTAGGAAGAGCAATATAATAGTATTTGGCACACTATAATACAATAAAATATGCCCAAATTAAAACCACCAAGTTAAAATTTCTGTTAAGAATAAAGGAATAAGATTGCTAATGTGATTCCTCTAAGGGACTAGGAAGGGGTAAGTGGTATAAGGTGTAAAAATCTTGGTTGGGGAGTTTCTTCCCCATGAAATGTAATCTAAATTATATTTATCTTTTGTGAATGGATAATGATTATTTCTATAGGAACATGCATTTAACACATATTAAACATGACATAGGTAAAATAAGCTGGATAGTGACAAGCAGTAGTGCTAAAGTCCTCGTGTATTGACTCACCAGAGCCAATCTTTACATTCTTAGAAATTTTGCTAGCTAATTGACATCCCATTGGTAGTTTGAACTCTGCCATGATGGGAGTATTTATACCAGGGGAATTGACAAATACTACAAATCAAGACTCTCCCCCTACCTTGTTCTGTTAAATTACAGTTATCTTTGTCTGAAGAATGATTGCCACCAGTTTACCTCTAGGAGACCCATGGACCCCTAAGTAAAAAGTCAATATTCTTATTTCTTCGTGGAAAACGGCTAACAGGGAACAAATTTATTTTCTGACTAAATTGAAATGGAGTTATTTACAAATTCTAAAATGAGATTTAAAGGATTACATGCTGATCTAGTCTGCTTTTCTTTCTCTTTTCTTTTTGTGACTCCATGGAGAGACTGTAGGTTCATTGGTTTCAGAGGTGAAGGTCTGTTTTCCATAGTGGCCATAGTTTCCATTTTCCATCTTATTGACAAGGTGCAAGGGCTTCAACTGATATAATAACCTCATCAACACTTGTCATCATTTATTTATTTATGACAATAGTCATTATAACAGGTGAGGTGAAATATTGTTGGGGTTTTAATTTGCATTTCCCTAATGATTAGTGACATTGACAACATTGCATTGGCCTGTTGACCATTTGTGTGTCTTCTTTTGAAAATATCTATTTAGGTCTTTGCCAATTTTTAATCAGGTTTTTTTTTTTTCTGTCAGATACATAGTTTGCTATCAGATACATGGTTTACAACTATTTTTTCCATTCAATGGATTGCCTTTCCTTCTTTGTTGATTATTTCTTTTTCTGTGCAGCAGTTATTTAGTTTGATGTAGTCCCCTACAATTGAATATAGAACTACCATGTGATTCAGCAACTCTACTTCTAGGTATATATCCAAAATAATTGGGTTAGTTTCTCAAAGAGATTTATCTGCACTTCCATGTTTGTTGTAACATTACGCACAATAGGTAAAATAAGGAAACAGTCCAAATGTCCATCAATAGATTAATGGGTAAAGGGAATGTGGTATGTACACACCATAGAATATTATTTAGCCTTAAGGAGAAGGAAATTGTATCATTTCTGACAACATGGATGGATCTGGAAGACATTATGCTAAGTAAACTAAGTCAGTCACAGGAGGACAAATATAGTATGATTTCACCTATATGATGAATCCAAAATAGTCAAAGGTATAGAGGCAGAGTAGAATGGCAGGAGAGTGAGAAATAGGGAGTTCTTGTTCAGTGGGTGTCAAGTTCAAGTTATCCACAGTGAATATAGAGATTTGCTGTTTAACATAGTACCTACTGTTAAAAACACAATAGTTTGCATTTAAAAATTTGTTAAGATACTTTTCATACTAAGTGTTCTCATCACAAAAAACAAACCTTCCCTCAACCCCCAACCCACCTTCAATAAAAACCAGCAAAGGAATGCAAGGAAAGGTTTGGAAGTGTTGGGTTGGTTTATTACCTTGATTGTAGTGGCAGTGTCATGGGTGTAAACATATGTCCCAACTCATCAAATTGTACACATCAAAACTACAAACTAATGTAGTTTTTTGTACATCAGTTATACCTCACTGTAAGTGTAGAGAAAAAAGCAAAAGTCTAATGACTACATCTTGATCAACTCATTCTTTCAATCGCCTATCCTAGAATCTTGGTAATTGTTACAAAAGTGAAAAATTCTGGATGTTTGAGCAAACATTACCTTAAGTAATTAAAAAAAAAAGCACTTAAATTTTCAGCAGAAATGACCTCTTCTTTTTGCAGGCTAATCTAGAAAGGGTTTCTAGGGCTGTACAAGTATTCTTACCATGAATAAGCATGCAGCGATGGTCTCCTTTGTGTCCTGTGTGACCTCTGGCAACTTTGGAGCCAGATTCAATCCAGTTGAACAGCAGTGACTGTGAGAAAAATGTTCCTTAGGACTCTGGGAAGTGGGTTGAGGATGCTGCGGTGGGGCTGGCCACTACAGGGTAGGGATTAGCTACAATTCTGAAGATTGATTTTTACAGGAACATGGTGGGTTGCTGATCAATGTTAATGTTAAATGACCATTTGGATGAATGAGGTTAGACTTTTAAGGCTCTTTTCTTTTTCCTTTTTGGTGTATTGCTATATTCCAAGAAATTATTTGGACTTAGATCTAACTTTCTCTTTTAATTCCTCTTGTTAATGTTACATTGTTTCCCATCTCCATCTGCACATTAGAATCATGCATTGAGATGATTATCCTAGAATGATTAGATTTAAGAGCAGTTGAGAATCACTGCTCTAGAATATAAATTTTTACTGGGATCAAGATAACTTTAATTTTTTTCATCATTGAGGAGTTAATTTATTTCTAAATTTATTGTCCAGCTGTCACATTTTCATATAGTTCTCTTACTTTTTTGTGTACGTGAAATGTTTTTGATCAGATGCCACCTGCTGGATAGGCTGCTGTTCTGTCCAGGACATCCGTTTTACAGGCTGGAAATCTGAGAGGCAGTTGCCCAAAGCCGAGCTTTGTTTTCCTTGATATAAAAAAAGAACCTGTTGAGACATCAGCACATCTGGGAGAAAACATGCTTTTACAATTTAGATTGTTATTATTCACTTTGAATAAAAACTATCAAACTTGACATGTATCTTTAAAAGAAAAAAGAATTCTTTTTTCTGGGTAATAATGAACCTGATTTTGAGAAGCCAACTAGGTAGGGAGCCTTAAGGAGTTTTCCTAATGCCGTTTATCATAGCAAAGGACCTGTGAGGACACTAAAATTGGACTCTCGTCTGCTGACCCCACAAGAGATACAGCTCTTGTTAAACATGGTTGTATTGTTTTTTGTTTTTGTTCTGCTGGCTTATGCTGCCAGTTTGTTGATTAAGAAAAGAATCCTCAAGACATGAAGTAAAATGAATGCCATGTTCTATTGACTGGTATATACCAAGCTGGAGGCAAATTCACATGAGAAAAGTTCTCAACAAAAATATTTCATCTAAGATATTTTCCAGCTGAGTTGCCTCACATTCTGTTCCCACCACATTCTCTGCATTGCACGGTGGAAAAGCTGAGACTTTTAACTTATGCTGTGCAAAGTACTGGGAACTTGGGCACAGAAAACCAGGTCAATTTTTTATTGCTGTTTTTCTGCAAGAGTTTAATTCTTTTTTATATTGCTTATGTAAGGGAAGAACAAATTTAGGAAGAATTTACTTTCTTTAAGAAATGTCAACTACTCCAGTTATATATTTTTCATGCTTGTTACTATTGACAAATTATATACCTGAAAAGATAATTGCCTTTGTAGACCTAATTTGGGTTATACTTGTTGCAAATATAACTACATAAGAAACCTAACATTGTATGTAAGAAAATGTTTATTCATAGCATATGTGCTAATTAACAGAGACCAATATATTTTCTTGAGAGCACATTGCCTAAATTTTGACTGTTATCAATATTGACTATTTATTTCAAGCCAACAATGTGTTTGGGTCTCTATAGTAAACATAAAGTTTCTTCCTTAAGTGCTCACCAGCAAAATTACATATTATTCAGCAGGACAACCCAAGCATAAGATGAGCATGTTACTTGATTCTTCTTTATTTCTAACTTAGATCATGAACCATTTGGATCTAAATCCTATCAGCACTTATACAATGGTAAGTGAAGTAGATCCCTGCCTATTTACTGAAGAACTTTATTAGGAGACACAAAACTACTTCACCAGAGATTATACAAGACTTGAGGAAATTTGGGGAGTTTAGAAAATGGTTGACATGGACGAGTTGTTGTTCATTCATAAAATATTTATTGACCACCAGTTTTATCAAAGGTACCATGATAGACTATATGTATGTATTTTCTTCCTTCCTTTCTTGTCTCCTTCCTTCCTTTTCCTTCCATCCTTCTCTCATTTCTCCCTCCCTTTTTCCTTCTCTCTAAGTCTCTTTTTCCCTCCCTCTCTCTCCCTCCCTTCCTGCTTCTTTCTTCCCTTCCTTTCCTTCCCTTCCCTTCCCTTTCCTTTCCTTTTTCCTTTCCTTTCTTCCTTTCACTCCTAAGGAGCTCAGAGTCTAGTTGAGGAAATGATATGTTGCAAGGCAAAATAGATTGTGAAAAGTTTCATGCTAAGATTTAATTTACTCCTGGTTCTACTCTCAAGTAGTTATGTGATGGTAGGCAGAACATATAACCTTTCTGGGATTTAGTTTTCACAGTTATAAAATGAGAGTATGAACTACTTTGTTTCCAAGATCTTTTCCAGCCCTTAAATAAACATTATTAAAAGGGAGGTACATTTATATTATCTGGATTTTAATGCATTGAAAATGTAGCCATTCTTTAGTAAGAAATTATCATTAAAAAAATCTGACAAAATTTGAGCGCATCAGTGAGAGTTAGAGGAGCCTGGCAAGTGAATCAGATGTGAGTAATCAGGAGGAAATTGCTACCATGTTTCTCTTTATGCTCCCTCCTGGAGCGATCTTCCCCTATACTCTCCCCTGGTTCTTTCTCATCTCCCAGGTCTTTCTAAAAACAGGTCAGCTTTTCTGAGAATCCTTCGCTGAATAACCTATTTACAAAAGTTTCTCCACCCACATCTCTCTATCCCACAGCTTATTTTTTCTCATAGATCTTATTACTACCTACCATTGGAGCATATATGTTGCTTTATATAGTGAATTATCTGCCTCTCCTACTAGGATATATACTCTATTATGAGGCAAATTTTATTTACGTGTTTCATTGGTGCTCCACTAGCATCTACAATGGTGTCTGACACATTGATGGCAATTTATATTTATTGACAGAAAGTAAACTATCTTATAATGACACCACTTTTGAACAATAGCCCTTTATCTTTTTCTACAATATTGTTTTACTCTTAAAAGTATTGCAGTATTTTGCCCTGGCTGGTGTGACTCGGTGGATTGAGTGCTGGACTGTGAAGTAACATGTTGCAGGTTGGATTCCCAGTCAGGGCACATGCCTGGGTTGCTGGCCAGGTCCCCAGATGGGGGTGTGTGAGAGACAACCACACATTAATGTTTCTCTCCTTTTCTTTCTCCTTCCCTTCCCCTCTCTCTAAAAATAAATAAAATAAGTCTTTAAAAAGAAAGAAGTATTGCAGTGTGTTTTGCTAGTTTTTGTAGATGAGATTTCATTTTTGTTTCTCCCCTCCCCCCCTTCCTTCCTCCCCTTCCTCCCCTCCCCTCCCCTTCCCTTCTCTTCCCTTTTGTTTCTTTTGAGATGTGGAAAGGAATTTCTAGTTAAGCAGGTAAGAATTTGGAGCCTTTACTTACCTTTTGCCTAAATATCAAACTAGAAACCCTATGAGATTAGATATCCTCTTGGGTTTTCTGTTTTTCCAAGCTTTATATAAACAATTTAAGAAACAATCCTTGCAGATTGTCTTCTGTCCTGTTTTTAAAAAAACCTGAATGTACATAGACCAGATATGTATATTTATTTTTAACATTAAAATTAGTTTTTTGAACTTTGTAGATTATTTGTGTCTGCTCAGGTCAGAACAACAGATTGCACTTTTATTTTTGATCGATTCAAAATAGAGTGTCAGTACAATGAAAAGCGGACTGTAGCTAAATTTGGTTCCCATCATGAATCATTAGAACACTTAGACAGTCACAATGGCACTAGCTTCCAAAGTCGATGGGAACAGTTGCATAGGATGAGTTAACTCTATAAGGACAATCTCTTTGGAATTCTGTAAAGAAAAAATGGAGTTAAATTGCTTACATAAAACTTCTCTTCCTTCTAAATAAAGTCTAGAGAAGTCCAAACAAAATAAAAGAAGTTGGTTCATTGCTTATATGAATCTAAATTATAAATTTATAGCAAAAGCTTAAATCGTTTGAATGAAGCAAGCAAAAAAAAAAAAAAAGCAATCATAGTTATTTTGTAAAGCCTGTGTTTCCAGCCTGACGTCAATTTATAGTTTATTTTTTATTGCATCCAATCATATTTATTAGTTCTTGCTTTTTATCAATTATCATTAAGAAATCAATTTTACTTCCAACCACATAGATGTAGTTATTTGGGTGTTTGTATTTTGATTTTATTAGTTAATATAATCATAACAGAAAATACCTTAAACAGAGTGGAATAGCAGTTTTAATTTTTGGATGTAGGCTACTCTGACCTCTGATACAGCATATATGTTTTGCGGTCCTGCTCAAGGCAGATGCCATGGACAAAAGTACTCTATACAATTCAGTGCTATTTGCTCTTTGACCCACTATGGTTTTAATGTGACTCTTGGTGACAAAAAGCTTTGAGGGACTATGTTCACACCACAACTATTAACATGAGAGACAATGAAAGACTCCGGTTTCAAATAATATGGGCTTCTTAATCTTTACAAGCACAGAAAAGTCAATCAAAATATAATACTTGTTCACCATCAATATTAAGCTTGGATTTCTGTTTTTTCTAAAGCTAATCAAATTGGATATAAATTTAGATAGTTAGGTTTATACAACCAAAGCAATCATGCTTGTGCTGGGCAGTGATTGCATTTGTAGCTCTGTTCATTTTAAAACTGACTCATGGCTGAATTATGAATGGGACATCAGCCTAGAATTTACAAAAGAAAAATTTTGGACCAGTGCCCCCTGGTTGTAGCAAAGGCATTTTATCAGGGTTTTTCTCTCTTACTTTCTTTCTTTTTGGCATGATAGGATAAAGATATTAAATAAATCATTTATTTTACTAGTTAACAACATTGAGAGTTTGTACTTGAGGTGACTGAGACCAGCACAGCTAGACTTTGCTGGGTATAGACAAAGCCTCGGTTACCATCTGGCATGGCTACAGATTCCTACATCTGGGCTAGTTCATAAATATCCCTTGTCAAGACATTTTGGTGGCTTCTGCTACACCCACCTACTCAAGTTCCAAAATATACTTTTCAAAAGTAAAGTGCACAGTAGTAGTTTGATATGAATCCAAATTATGCAAAGTCATGCTTGGGGGGTCTATAAAATACATCTGGTTTATCAAAGAGTTTCAACCAACTAGATTATTAATATCTTAAGATCTGCCTTGAAGCATACTGTTAAGAATCTTTGCCTGGGTTATGGAGCCATAGACATATCCTAGGCAAATTGCTTAGCTTTCTGGGCTGATTCAGTTTAGTTTAGTTAGAACCTTTTATTCACTGTCTGATTTGAATTGTATGACCATCCCTTCTTCTAGAGCAGGATTGGTTTTGAAGTGAGGAAAGGTGTGAGGTTTGCTTTTCCTTTCTTCTTGTCACTCTAGCATGTTGGAAGGAAGGGTCTCACACTGTCTGTCCTGAATGTCTTTTCTTCTTCTTTATGCTGGATCTACCTCCTTTGGCATTGTGGGAAGGAGAGAGAAAGGATGAGAGGAAGGAAATTGTCTCATAACTTGTTTTCACTGCTTCTCTGGTTTCCATTTTATTGGCCCCAGCATGGCAGACATCTGGAGGCTGTCTCCTCTGAGGGTATGTGTGTGACTTCTTTAAAGAGGCCCAGGGCGAGGGGTGGTTGGGAAAGGAGGGGCTGCCTCATTCTGTCTTTCCTACTGTCAGCTTAGCTAGCTCAGGCCCAGCTATGCTCTGCGGGATTCACTTGCCTCATGGACAACTGGTGTGAACTTGCCAGCTGTCTTCACGCTACTATCCATCTCCCCAGTTCTCTATTTTTTTCTTCTTGAAATAGGCACTAAGGCAGATAAGCACGTCTGCAGGCTCAGGAGCTGTGACATTCAAGAGCGGCATACACTACTCACATTCTCCTCTGTGTGGCCTCCTCTGAACTTCACAAGTGATTCTTTTGGATTCCTCCTCCTTTGTTGGGTAGCAGGGAGTACCCCTTTCCCCTCCCCATGAGGAGGCAAGAGAGTTTTCTCTCACCAAATGAATTGTATGACTCTGAATTTCCAACAAGGCTGTTGATCCCAGTGTCTTTCCCCCTCCTTTCTCCTGGATGTGGCTAATATAGACAGCAAAGAGAGTGGTAGAATGGCAGTAGTTAATTGGGTATAGTACTCTCAGCTGACTTTTAGTAAGCTTTGGGGAAGGGATCCATCTCCAATCTTTGGTAAATCTCTTTAGAATTTGGAGGTCTTAAGCTCTTGCTTTTCCTTAGCTTTGAGCCATAGTTGCTTATTTTGGGATTAGTAGAAAATCTTAACATCTGTTAAAAAATATCAGTAAAGTCTCATTTTATGTTTAAAATTTGAAGCAATGACTCTTTCTAATTTTTTTTTTAAATGCAATGCTACAATTTAAACTTGGTGGGTCAAGAAGACCAAATGTTGAATATGTATTTTCCTTATTTCTGCCTGGAGGTGACATTTAGGCTTTAAATAGTAATACTTGTATTATGCAAAATTTTTACTCATTCTGTATGTAAAATGTGACCAATGTATCTTTCTCAAGCATCACAAAAATTAGGGTGTAATAGAAAGAAGTTCTCTGCAATTTTTTATACAACTAGATTTCAGTGAAATAAGTCCCAAATTGTGTGGCCCTAATGTTTCTCTGGTGCTAGCTTCAAAATTAATACCATTAGTGTTATGAATGGCAATTATTATCCACATACTGATTTTAATGGTAACTTAGAAGAAAATTTATTAATTATGCTTGCTTATATTTACTCTTGTCCATGTTATTTTAGGGCTCTAAATAAAAACAGAGAAGTAAATTGACAAAAAATAATGTGACGTACTTGCACAAGATTTATAAGGCAAGATTATATCAGGATTATTTCTTACCTATGAGTAGAATATTTTTAAAAAATGGTAAAATATTGGTGGGTTAGGAGGCTAGGAAGCTAGTTCAAGATGATGGCAAATAAGGGATGCACTGGCCAGTGACAGAAGGAAGCGGATAGGAGATAGAACACACCAGAAGGCTAAGACCTGTAATCTGAGTGTAGGAGACAGTTGGGAAGGTACCAGAACTCACGTAAATTATGAGAGCTGTCAGGAAACTTTTAATAGAAGGGTATATACGTTGCTGAGGGGTAGAAAACATGAGGATGTCTTCACTGATAAGAGAGGTTCCAGTGGGTACTGTGATAAAGCTAATGCATCCCATTATGTATGTGCATGTGTGTGACATAATATACATACATACATACATCTGCATATATACATTTATGTTTCTATATATTGTTGATCATATTAGATGACATGAAAGAACAGAATAACGTGTATGCTTAAAAACCAGTGTGTAGCTTGTACTCTCTTGCTCTATCGGTGTGGGAATGTGGCTCTTCAATTTAGAACCTATCTGTGAGAGAGAGGGGGAACTCAGTCTCACTTATTACCTGTTTATCAGGCCCTTACTCATTCTTGTCTCTCAAGCAGTTTTCATTCCTTTGTGATGCTAAAATGGAGTTGATTCGGTGGTTAATGCAGTATCAACAGCTAGCTACCTCATCATAATTCCCCTTTGTTATAAAAATGCTATTCTGGTTGCAACTTTAATTTCCTCACATCTCACACTTGGTCTGTACCCCAGAAATTCCTGGAGGCTCTTGTTTCTTTGCACAATCATCTCTGAGTCCTGTGCAACTTGAACCCCTGAGACTAGCTCAGAGTTATATGGCATCTTGAGAGGTTAGCTGGGGAGAGGTGACTGGGTAGGACTGGGATTTCAGTTGTCCAGTACCTGGCTGTAGGGCGAACCTAAACGAAGGTGTGCAGAAGTCTGTTAGCTTCCAAGGGCCTGCCTTCTGGGTCTGCTCTGGGCTAGCGTCAGTGTATCAAAGTGCAGGTGATGATGATCTTTATCACACAGTGGGGGGCGTTGCTTTGCCTCCGGGGAGGTCTGACCAGATTCAAGCAGCAGTCTGGTCAGTGCTGAGGAAAGGAAACTGGAGAAAGATACACTGCAGTCAGGGCCCTAATCAAATAGGATGGAAATGGCCCCAGGAAACCAAGGGTGGCCTTATTCATAAGAAAGGAAGGGGAAATATGGTCAGTGCTGGGGCACTGTAGCTCAAAAGAAATATGAATGTTTGGAGCCTCCTTCAGAAGTCTTTCACACCAAATTTAGGTCTGGAGGACTATTCTTTCTAGACTTGAGCCGTAACACCACCAGGCTTTGCTGAAATGGTAGTTGGACTTATGGGGGTTGAAGGTCATCAGGACATTGCTGGTCAAGACTGGGGAAGGTGGGGACCAACTTTGGCTTTTGTTTTAGTTCACACTCAGGCCAGAGACATCCTTAGAGGGTGAAGTTTAGTTGTGTGTGTATGTTCTCATTCTTTACATCTAACTGAAAAGCAAAGTTTATAAAATTTGTATGTGTGTTTTCTGATAACACTACAGCACTTCCAAGAAGGAGGCTGGGATATGTGGGGTAGGTCTAGAGCACAGAATCTAGCAAAGACAGGAGAAGACTGGGAACTTCATTTCTTTAAACAAAAAGTGGGAGTGGATTCAGAAGCATCCACTGTTGGTTTCTTTTTTTCTTTTTTAAGGATGGTTTATACTTGCTTGAAAAATTTAAAAAAGTTCCAGAGGTTAGGTTTCTGTATTTTATTTTTAGTAGATATCTAGATTTTACTCCAAAATGCTCTGGCTCAGTGCTTGGAAGAATGAGAATTTGTAATAAAAACTGTACAGAAGGGAAAGCTATAAAGAAAACTCATGGCAAAGGCATAAGCATTTGCATTTCATGTTTGTAAATGACTCATAGAGTAATGAAACACTTTATGGTATCTCCCCAGATGAAAGTGCAGTAAAGCTTCTCTAATCAGGTCTGTCTTTAACTACATCCTCCAAAAATTTCCTGAGGAAGTTTTGGTTTTCCCTAAAAAAGAGATGGGAGTATCTATTTGGATCAATTGCACTGGGAGGAAAAATTAGTTAATTCTCCCTACAGTGGGTGAAAATTGGAGGTTGCTGTAAGGACAAATGCACAGGAGTGGCATGCCAGGACTGCTTGCAGAGAAACTCATATGCTTGGGCTCACTGTTTGGCCTCAGGCCAAAGGCTGCAACTAACAGGAAAGTGTCAGCATCTCAATATAATTGCATGTCCCGGAGCCTATTATTGCACTAATAAAAATGCTTTTCAATAAGTCTGAGAAAGGAAGAGGAAAAAAAAAACACCAGGAAGAAAGGAATTGCCTGAAATATTTTATTATATTTAATAAAATTCTCATTAATGGAAAGAGTAGCTTTCTGCTAAATAAATGTGCTTTAATTTTATTTTCTGATTAATTTGATTTGGGAGAAAATACAAGAAGTACTTTTTTCCAGTGTACTTTCTTAAGAGTAAAAGGCAAGTAGGCATCACTGTAGGCAAATGTTCTCTCAAGGAGAGGGAAGAGGCAGGAGGACCATGGCACTGGAAGCCTAACTAGTAATTATGTCACTGATGTACTAAGTGACCTTGGGCAAATGATTTAACCTCTCCATCCCCATATGTAAAATGTTAATGTTTCGTGCTTACAAAAATCTTTGAAATAATAAGAATGTCAAAGGTATTTGACACATGTACCATTATTTATAATGGGTGCAATAGAGAGCATATATGCCCACTAACAATGATCTTAATCACACACAGCAGCATATCTGAGATACTTTCCTCTTTTAGCATATTTCATATGAATAATTAATATTTGAAACACTCATGAAAAACCACCTGGATATCCTTATAGGAAGAAGCCCTAATAATGCTGGTATATAAATGTAGTCTTTTGTGCTTCCTATAAAATAAACACAAAGTCTTTTGTGCTTCCTATAAACACAAATAAGAAGAAGAATAATAACAAAATTTTGTTGCTCACTTACTATGCACAGTGTTCACAATCATAAAGGTAAGAAAAAGAAAAGGAAGTTCTTTTATTTTTAAGTTTCTACCATGAGCCAGATATTTATATATATTACTTTTTCTCTTAACATTTAGCAAAATTTCTGGCACATAGTGGGTGGTCAAAAATATTGGGTTGGCCAAAAGTTTGTTTTTTTTTCTGTAAGATGATTCCAGTAGCACTTAGTTGTCTTTAGCTTCATTTGAAACAACCTTGTTAGATTGTATTGTGACAACTGTCATATCAGAGTGCATTTAAAAAAAAACATCAAAATTGGTGAAGTTTTATGTAGCCATCTTAATGTTGAAGATGCAAAAAAATAAGCAACATTTTTGGCATATTATGCTTTATTATTTCAAGAAAGTTAAAAGGTAAAAATGCAACTGAAACATACAAAAAAGATCTGTGCAGTGTATGGAGAAGATGCCGTGGTTGATTGAATGTGTCAAAAGTGGTTTATGACATTTCATGCTGGAGATTTCTTGCTGGACAATGCTCCATGGCCAGGTTGGGTAGGCTAGTTGAAGTTGATAGCAATCAAATCGAGGCAGTAATTGAGAACAATCAATGTTCTCCCATGTGAGAGATGGGCAACATAGTCAAAATATCCACATCAATAAAGTAATTGGTGAAAATGAAAAATGTGTCTTTTATCTTATACAAAAAAGCTAAACAGACTTTTTCACCAACTCAGTATTTGTTTGAATAAATGCTTCTTATAAATTCTTCTTTTTTAAAATTCTTAAAACCATATGAAACACACATTATTTCCATTTTACACAAGAGAATAAGGTTAAAAAAGTCTAAATATTTGATTACGAGCAGATGGCAGAGCCGGAATTCAAACACTGGTTTGTCTGACTTCAAGACAAATTTTCTTAATAACAGGACTTGGGCAGTATTTTTATTAATAGAGGTTACCATTCCAAAGTTTATCAATTATTATGACGGATTTATTGAGTGAGAGAGAAGTTGACATGATGAGATCACCCCCTCATTGGACTCAAAGGTTCTGCTCAGAGCCTTACATGCAAGAAAGGGAGAGAAAGGGAGGTGCTGAAGGCCTCTCCCTGGTGGAGAAGCTCATTAGTCTGCATGGCCTGTGTGAGATCTTACGGACCAAACCGAGCCACGAGCATTTCTCACACACGGTCATGGAGATGAGGAGCGGAGGAGTGGAAAATATAAGTCGTGAAAAGAAAGGCTCAGGTACTATCATGAGCTGGGAAACAGGGATTCTAAAGGGAAAGAACAGCAGCTGACTGGGAGGTGCTTTGGACAAATTCTGGAAGGAAACTGCTGTTCACAGGTGAGCTTTTCTGTCCTGATACTTTGGTAAACAGCCAGGGGCAAAGAACACATATTACCCATCATTGGTAGAATGCTGTTTTTGGTCTGTTGTGCTGGTTGTCACTTACTGCCTCTTCAATCCACCCTTCTTTTCCCTGCTTTGTGATACTGGAGCTGGAACCTGTAAACATTTCTCCTTAGCCAGCTGGCACAATGTTCGGCTTTGTTGATAGGAAGAGCTGGAAGTACACTGCAGGAGGAAGGAGTTTCTCTTGACTTCTCAGTGTATTTGTTTCTTTTAGCTCACAGTCAAGATCACTATCCTGCTAGTTTTGCTAACATGCCAGGACGCCAGGGGTGATTTCCTGGTGAGTTTTAACAACACTATGAAGGGTGGCTTCCTGGCCAGTTTTTCCTGCAGCTTCCTGGAGTGTCTCACCAGAACCCCATGGGGCAGCTTCCCAGAGAGTTTTCCTTGCTTCCCAGAAGATGTCTCCCTGTTTGGCACCCCCAAATGCAGTTTCCTGCTGGCCAGCACCGGACAAAGGCATTCCAGCTAATTTCTCAGCCATCCAAGGGCTGCAGCCACACCTCTAATGAGGTTTGACTCAGTCTTAGGGAGAGCCCTCTTGCAAATTTATTCCTTCTTTGAACACTTAGTTTTAGCCCTAGATGTAGTGACTGTTCCCTTTATCTGCTTTTCTCATGTTCTGTAGTATTCTCTTACGCCATTGCAGTTACTCCTTGTGTTACAAGTTAATTCTTAATATTACATTTTCTCTGTTCAAATTTCTCGTGCAGTTTCTATTTCTCATCTGGACCATGACGAATACACCAGCTTGCCCTCACATGCAGAGCCTGAGGCACAGGACTGTGTGAGGAGTTGTTTATTGGGGAATGTAATCTTTAAGGAGCTGAAGACAAGGGCAGAGGAGTTAAACGCGAAGAAGGAAGAGCCAGTACAACCATGTGTCATCTAGTTGGTCATGACAATGGACAACTGATTTTCAGTCCTGTAGGCCCTTCTGAGAAACCATGTAACGTGCATCTCAGAACAAATGAGGGGAAAAGATGGAGAAAACATTTATCCTTTGGCCCCTCTTTCCCATTGCTCAGAGCGAAGGTCTGTCAGATTGCGTCAGCTTGAAAGTGATTGAAGTCTGTGTAGAATGGGTTGTTGTAGCAGTGGTTGGAAAGAGTTGAAGCCAACAGAATGTGTGAACTGCTGCATAAAAGGCGTGTGGTGTAATTACAAAAATAAAAAATAGCTATTTAAAAATCTTTTCTTCAATGTCTTATAAAAATTTAGCTAAAGTTTCAGACTAAGAAAATTATGTTCATGATTTAAAAATGCATCAGCTACCACTTGGTTACTTCATTTAAGGTGTCTAGATCTAGTAGGGTGAGGGTGGGTGGTCAATTAGCCTGTATAAAATTAGTACTGAGCAGGGCGGTATGCAATTGATGTTAAATTATGGTATGTTACTATAGGAATTTACTAGGAGACATTGCATCTTGCTAAGGCAAGAGGCTCACTAATCCAAGAAACGGCATCATCTCTGCCAAAGCTAAGAGTTCATAAATAACTATGGAAAGGAAGAGGAGACATGGTTGGAAATTCAGGAAATATCAAGAGATGCTAATCATTTAGTAAGCAACTTAAAGCAAAGGCTGGATACTGAGTGTCCCAAGATTTAATATTCCTAGGTCTATGGATGTGATTAGAGAAAACTGACTGCAGGTGAATTCTGTTATTGAATGGGGAAGGTATGGAGGAACAGTGATACCTTATATTCTATTGCTATCTTCTATCTCAACTTAGTGGGAGAGGGAAAGGTCAGCATCTTGCTTACTCTTCCTTCAGGCCACTTCTTGACCTGAGGCCCGAAATTTTCTCTCATCTTTGTTATCTGAGGCCCACTGCATTTTTGTGTTCTATGACTGGTTTTAACTTACCATTTCTATTTCCTAATCTGTGAGCAAAAGTTACAAGGCTTGACAGTTATTTTGAAAATATTTATATTTATTAAAAAATTTTGTTAGTTTTGTTTGTTCATTAGATTCCACATATAAGTGAATCATATGGTGCTTGCCTTTCTCTGACTGACTTATATCACTTAGCATAATACTCTCCAGGTCCATCCATGCTATCACAAATTAGATATTGACATCTTTAAAAATATTTTTAATTTAGAGAAATATTTTGAAAAGATTTAGCACTTTTGAATTCCAGGACGCTGGAAGTTTATGTGAATCATGAAGAAAGGATATATAATTTTCTGCAAAATGGTTAATTTTTAAAAATAATATACAGGTTAAGGCTGGAAGGAAATTGGAAATAAATGATGGAGATGGCAGTAAGAACCATACTGATTGTGTTTTCAGGTTTTGTGTTAATGCCTTCATTTGATTTGTTTACAAATTCTAACAGAAATGCATTATCTTAGATATGTGGCTGAAGAAACTCAGTGCAGAGGGTCATGAGTAACACGCTCCAGGTGACACAGACTAGCCGTCCAGGACTCCTCTGCCCACAATCGTTCCTTCCTTCTCTATATTCCTGTTGCACATTTTGTATGTAGTGTGTGCGCTTTTTGGCCTTTCTGATATACAGACCTATACTGCTATATTGTAAAAATGTTTTTAAGCTCAGTATCTTCAGTTAAAGACAAGAAATATTTCTTTAATATTATTAGTGCCTAGCGATGCCAAAAGGATGATGAGCTCTGCGTGGTAGAGGGAGCAGAAGATAGGTCTGGTGGACTGATGCCAATTCTGTCACTTACCAGCTGGTGACTATAGGAAAGCCACTTAAACTTGCTGTGTCTCAGCTTTATTATTTTATAAAACAGGCATGATACAATTATCAATGAACAGTTTTTTAGGATGATTGCTGTAGTAGCAGTTCCCAAAGTGTGTCCTTTGAAATACCAAATCCAAAAGGCACTCCTCTGCAAAAAAAAAAACTCCTTGTTTAAGTTACTTTGTGAAATGTAGTGTACTGCATAAACGTTTTAATGAGTCACTAATGCAAATTACCATATTCAGGAATCTGGAAAGTTCAGCAAGAAAGTAGTGTTAGGAACCACCCTGCCTGGTTTCAGAAGCTGTAACCTCTCCCCTGTGGCTAAGCCTAAGTGAGCGGCCTTCAGAAATAAGCCACTAAGGAGACAAAGCTTATCTCCCTGGCAGGGGTGTCACTTCTGCTCCTTTTACTTTACCCTGCCTGGCCCCAGTGCTTGATCAGTTAGCCAATGATGGGTAAGATTCCCCAAGGGGCGAACAACCTAAGACAGGCACGATCATGGGGAGGCCCCAGGGAAGGACTTAGTGGGCTATAGTAAAAGGGGGTGATGGACCCTCGCTCCTTGGCTTCGACACAGCCTGAGTCCTCATTCTATCTTCGAGAAGTCTCCTAATCTCTTGGCTGCCTTACTTCCCCTGCCTGACTTAAGCCTGAAACAATGAGTTAAGCCTGAAATAATGCCGGCGGTGGGTGCAGACCTGTGCTGGAAAGGGCAGGTTCCCTAGGGTGATCAGGCCTAAGAAAGAATATGTAAAATCCTGTGAAACCTGCTTTGTTTAGAATCTCTCAATTAAAAGATAAGGGTCCAAGCAAGAAGTGAGTTTGTTCCTCAAAGTTTTATGGCTCTTTAGCTATCTGACCCTGACTCAAAATTGGCTTTCAGAGTTCTTTATATGTTACCTATTGTTTGATCCTTACTGCCTAACAATGATTAATGAGCTTTACCTGTATTCCTGTGCAAAATGAACCTAATAAAAGCCCATTGAAGGAAAGGCTCTTGGCCCTTCTCCTTTGAGGGATCGGCCACCTTTCCTCCCCAATCAGATCATGTCTTGGTAGACTTATTTTCATCCGTGGTGGCTGGTGGGGGCCCTGTGGGTGGAGCCCCCCCACAAAGGAGGCTGTTTATCTATTCTAACCAAGTATTTCTCATACTTATCTAACTAGCTATTCTTTCATGTAACATATATTAAATAGGTAGAAGGTGCACTGAGAAACACAAATAACACATTGTGTCTGTGCTCAGATTTTAGGATTTGATCATTAGATGGAAAAGAATATTGGCTGCTAAGATCATATGGGAATACATTTAAAAATTTAAGTAAAAAAAAAAAAGCCAAGTGTGGAAAGTACTCTCATTCATGTTAACAAAAGGATATATATTCTTAAATTGTATTAAAAGTTTTGGAAGAATGCAATAAACTGTTAGTAATAGTTTCCTCTGTTATGGTGTCTGTGATGGAAGGGAGTCATATATATGGATATATTTACTCTTATTTACCATTTCAGTATTTTGTCATAAGAAAATGTTACTTGATTAAAAAAATAGTTATATGTAACAACAAGTGCTGGTGGAGTTGTGGAGAAAAGGGAACCCTAGTGCATTGTTAGTGGGAATGCAGACTGGTGCAGCCACTGTGAAAAACAGCATGGAATTTTCTCAGAAAACTAAAAATGAAACTGCCTTTTGATCCAGCAATTCCACTGCTGGGATTATATCCTAAGAATCCTGAAACACCAATTCAAAAGAACCTCTTATGTTATAGCAGAGATATTTACAATAGTGAAGTGCTGGAAACAGACTAATTGCCCATCAGTAAATGAGTGGATCAAAAAACTGTGGTACATTTACACAGTGGAATTGTACACAGCAGAACTCCTGTGTAGGAACTCCTACACCTTTGTGTCAGCATGGATGGAACTAATGAGGATTATGCTAAGTGAAATAAGCCAGGCATTGAAAGACAGATACCATATGATCTCACATTTAAGTGGAACCTAATCAACAAAATAAACAAGCAAGCAAAATATAACCAGAGACATGGAAATAAAGAACAAACTGACAGTAACCAGAGGGGAGGGGGCAGGGGGATAATAAGGGAAAGAAAAGGAAGGGTCAGGTCAAGGAACATGTATAAAGGAACCATGGACAAAGACAATGGTGGGGGTAGGATTGAAAGTGGGGGGTGGGGGGTGGGTTGGGTGGGGGAGAGTAATGGGGGAAAAATTAGGACAACTGTAATTGAACAACAATAAAAAAATGGAAGTTAAGACAACATAAAGATAGTTAAATGTAATAAAGAGGACATACTAAAATGCACCTTAATTACTGATGATTTTTAATAGAGTGAAACTTTAAGAACGTTTTCATAGTATTAAATCATTTATTAAGCAATATTTTTGTAAAAAGAAATTTTATGATTAGCAGGACAGTTTCTACATTTGTTATGGGAGCTTGCCAGTTTGGTAATGTAAAAACATCACAGTTTTTTACTCTGTTATGTGAAAGCTTCAGCAAAGATGCTAATCTCCCAATTGGAAGCCTGCTTCCAGATCTCCTACACTACAGAAACTAATACTAGCAATCCTTAGTAATATTGATCTGTAGCATTGTTTCCATTGATTCTTTAATCCAGATTCAGTTTACACTAATGTTATCTTTGAAAATTTCAGAATAATTTGTGAAAATTTCAGTAGTTATATGAGATATATTTTATATTTCTTGGCTTAAGAATTTGAAAACTCATTTAGGCTAACAGACTTGTTTAGAAAGGTCACACTCTGTAACATCTTATGGTTTCAAATCCAAAAAGTACAAAGTGTTATAAAGTACATCCTATACAACAATTTCTTATAAGGCAGAAGAGGTGGATTTGAATATGCAGTGATCGATATATAAACAGGAAAGGAAGAAAAAGCTTCTGTGCCTATTCACAACATAAGGAAGGTAATTTGCAGTGTATTTCCAGTACATGAGGTACTTAAAGCACATTTGGCAACACTTAGCAGTAAGTGGCAAATCATAGTTATGTCTCTCAGTACCCCGAACACTCTCATCCATCCGGTGTTGGGGCATTAGAATAGCTCAGTGGCTATATCTGCTCTGTAGGTCTTGCCAGTCTTTTGATTTTTGAATTTTGTCTTAAATCAACTGGTGTGTTATTTAAAAGTTGTTCCTTAGGCATAAATGGAAGCTACTGGTTTCATCCCTAGTAGGGGAAAAAAGAAATAGATATAGCCTCTTGTTTTACCAGCATCCATCCTTCCTTCCCCTGCCCACCCCCTGGTCAGTTCTCCATTACTGATTTCCCAGTGGGTTCCACCCTCTGATCTCTAGCTAGAAAATTCATCATTTCTTAGTGCAGTGCAATTTCCTGTTTGATATCCATCTAAAAATAAAGTCAGAGGGAAAGAAAGGAAAGGAAGTTAGAAAGGTCAAAAGAACTGCTCTGGGGGATATTTCTTGTTGTCAGAAGTGGCAGATTAGCATTTAAACCAATGAAGGAGAAAGAATGGGATTTTCTTCAGGTACTGTTTTAGTCTGCTTTCGTGTACCTTTCCCAGTACCCACATTTGGAGAACTGGTAGGCAACAAAGAATGTTTTTACCAATCCAGACCATCACTACCCAAAAACAATGTGCTAAAAGCATCTGTGAAGCTATTAACACAGTTTGTAGTGTTGGGAACAATCTGATCTTTATTCCCCTCAGCTATGAACATTTGTTAAACAGTTATACATCTGTACCAACATTATGATGAATCTTGATTGGTATTTAAAAAGTTTTAGAATATCGTAAAGGAGAGATATGATAAAGATAACATTTATTAATTTGTTTTACCATGTGTTAGGCATTATTTGAGGTGCTTTACATGTAATAATTCATTTCACCACCATGTCAACTCAATGAGGTAGGTACTACAAATATTATTCCAGCTTAGATAAAATGAGGCATGGAAAGGTTTAATAACTTGTCCACAGTCTCACAACTGGTGAGTGATCAGTATTGGGTCCCAGACAGCCTTGTTCTAGGACTGGTGCTCTTAACCACTACAAAATACAACACAATCTCTTTGTTAATATAAAGAATTATAAAATGTAAGGAAATATGATTTTTTACAAGAGATATGCATATTTCACTTGCTTGGTTGTGTATTGCATCACAGAATCTTAGAGGAGGAAGAATTTAGCAGGAGAATGGTATTGAGGAATGACATTAATGGAGTAGCTGTTAGGTGCCAGGCCTGACATGCATGAAGAGGTAGAGAAAGCATGCGGGTGTCTCCATCAGCAAGGGGTCAGTAGACTTGCTGTAAAGATCTGAATAGTATTTTAGGTTTTGTGGGCCTCATATGTCTCTATTTCTCCTCCACTTCCCTTTCTCCACTTCTCCTTCCTCTTTCTTCTCTTCCTACACCTTTGAACAATATAAATATCATTCTTAGTTTGTAGCAGTACAAATCTGATTTGGTTCTTAGGTCATGGTTTTCCCACTTAGCTGAGCTGAATTTGCTTGCTTATATGTTAAAAAGGTAGGATGAGCTCAGGGGACAGCTCATCGAAGTTTTGGTTCCACTCTGCTGAGACTCACTTAGACCCTCCTTAGGGATTTGTCCTCAGGCTTTTTCTTCCCTCATCATTATAAGATGCCTGCGAAAACAGGTAGTGTCCAATGCTTTCTTCCTCGTATTTGAGGGATGGTGTATTGGAGAAGAGAGGGCCTGTACTCACAAATACAAAGCACAAACCCTAAGCATCACTCATATTGCACAATCTGAGCCTTATACAAATCTGAAATTGGTTCCAGAGACCAGGATTTATGGCGCTGATTGGCTTAGGTATAAATTGTGTGAAGTCTCTTGGATTGTGTATTAAGAGAGATGAGGTTTTCTGTGGCTCCAACTTATTAGTATAAAATGGGTCCTGAGGTTCTGCGTTTTTATGAGTTTCCAGGTTGTGTAGACAGTTTTTGATCCATGGCCCACACTTTGAGGAACACAATTTATCTTAAATAGCATAACTATGAAATAATCGGGGATCGCTAGAATAAATGTTGGGAAGGTAATTACAATGCTTAGACATTTTTAGAATCATATTTTCTGTAACCGTTAAAAATAATGCATGTAAAATATGTGAGCTAGAAACATATGATATGAATAATAGCTATTGCCAAGATTTTAGAGTAAGCAAGATGTTTATCATAATAGAGAGAGGAAAATTTAGAGCCAATCATGTGGTGTCAGGGAAAGGTGGAGCTGGATGTGGGAGAGGAAGCCAGGAAAAGAGAAATATATGAGCCACCTTATGTGATCACACGTTTACTTGTGAATGGTTGTGAAAACTGAAATGAGACTGGTATTCACGTGGAGTAAAGCAGAAGTGAAATCTGAGGACACCAGAGTCTGAAAGGCAAAGGATGACAATGTGTGTATTGGGTCAGGAATTATCAGATGCCTTAGTGGTATCTGCTGAAAGCACTGGGGAGTTACCACAGCCCAGGGAAAGCCACCCAATTTTTTAATATCCCAGGTATATGCAGTATTTTGTTAATCACCCCAGAAACTTTGTGGATTGGGTATTATCCTCGGTTTTAAAATGAAGAAACTGAGGCTCTGAGATATTAAAGAAGCTGCCCAGGTTTTCACAGAAAGCAGATTCAAAATTTGAGTCCCAATGGTCCAACTATAAGACCCATACTCATTTTATCACACTAGTCACTTAAAAAACTTTGAGGGAAAACCCAAAATAACATTTTGAAAAATGATATAGTAAGCGGGTCCAGTGGTGGGTTGAGAATTTCTATATGGAAGGAGTTCGGGGGCAGCAGCCTGTTTGCAGGTATGCTGTGGCTAGAGGGTCGTCCTGAGGCTGTGTTTACATAGCCAGCACACTATTTCTACTTAGGTCATACGTTTATTTGAGGTGGTTTTGGGGAGTTAGCTAAATCCCCTCCAACCCACTTTCTCATGGTGTCCCTGTGTGGGACCTCAATATATAATAGACACAAAATTGAGCTTCTCTCTTGCTCTCTCTGAAACATCTCTAAGGAATCTTAAAGTGAAAACTACTGAAGTGTGTACTTCCTGTTACTCCAATTTTATAAATGAGAAAACCAAAATCTAGAGATTTAAAGTGAATTCTCTAGGATAACACAGCAAGTTAACAAGAGTGACTCCAAGGACTATTAAACCCAAGTGCTTAGAGAGAGATCAATTTCTTCAATTTGTGTTTAAAACACAAATAGAATTAAGACAATTGCCTCAGTGTTGAAGTATTTTGAGGCTTGTAGATGACAGAATATTTTAGATTTAGAATTTGCTTTCTCCATAGAAGCAGGGTCAGATGAGGCATATTGGTTTTCAGAGTTTCTTTTAGTATAGTATAGTTTTATTATTATTTTTTGTTTTATAGTGTTTTTGTTATATTATTAAAATTTTGAAGATTTGATTAATGTTTTATCAGAACAGTATTACTTTTCTTAAAAATATTTGATTTTATATGAGTAACCACATTCTTAGCTATAACTAATACTACATACAGAGGTCAATTTTTTTGCCAGCAGACTGTGTTTCTGAATTTAGGTTAAAGTCAATGACAGGTTAAAAGAAATTCACTGTACATAAGAATTTTTTCTTTACTTAAATGCATTACTTAAATTACACGACACATGTGTCTATGTTATTGTGATTTTATAACTGTCAATTATATTGCTGTTAATTGCCAGTAGGGCCTTGCTATAAAAGAGTCTTTTAAAAAATATTGAAGAATAAATTCATCTGAATTCAGTATTGACTCTGCCTTCTATTAGGCTTTTAGCCAAAATGTGACTCAATAGGGTGAATACAGTAGCCGGAGCAATATAATAGCTTCACCCTTGGAAATCCTTCGGAATAAAATGGTAACCACAAGGGCAAAGGGGCATGTCTTCACAACAGTGCCTTTCACTGGTGCAGACGGTCAACCAAAGGACAACACACAGCATTACAGGCTACATGTATAATTCTAATGACTCAACTATTTGGCAGGAATCATCACATACATAAAAGGTCCTGAGACTAAAATAAAAAATATTCATGCTACTGAAATCTTAGTTCCCTAGATAGAAAAAAATGTATTAAAGACAGATTGCCATAGGTGGGGAGGGGGAGGGAGGGGAGGGGCTGCAGGTTGTTGTGGTTAATTTGGACTTTGTAAGGGTGTTCAAAATGATTTTCCTCACAGTTCAGTTGTATCTTTGAATCCTGTTACTCTTCACTTCTACTCCACACTCATCACCAGAATAAACACAGTAGTGAATATACTGGCTGGAGGTAAAAAATCACAAGTTCTCCTCTAATATGTCCTCTGAAGAACATATTTTTTCCCCCATTCTTGAAATAGGGATTCTTGTTTTTCATAATTAGGAGAAAACTACTCATTTACTTTTCCCCAGATATATTAAAAGCTATAATAAATGAGAGGACTACCTTGCCAGTAATAGGGTATTTATTTATGGAGCATAAATGCTTTTTATTTGAAGGTTTCAGGTCCCAAATATTCATTTGTATAACTCCCTAGTAATATAGGAAGATAAATATGGTAAGTTCCTATGGATAGATAATTTAGGGATTATTTATGTTTTTTAATCTGCTGATTTAGTTTCAAGTCTTCTTATTTTCTGTCAAATCAAATATGATTCATAGCATCAGTTTCACAAAATGAAATAAAGGCCCATCACTAAAACCGACTTTGTCCCTAGATCCAAGGCTGGGTGTTTTCAAATCTCTACAGTCCCTGAAACACAAGGCCTTTCTTTGCACTCCATTTTATGCTAAAGGGCATCAAAACATGCTACCTCAAAACATGTCAATTGGCATAAGGATTATTTTGAGTTGAAGGCAATTAAGAAATAGCAGACCGTGAGGAGCTCTCTACACTTCCCCTGTCTATCTAAAAGCAGGATACCAATTTCCCTTTGTGAAGGTATGTCCACCATCTCTCTCTTGTACCTGAAGGAGGGAAACGACCTTATCACAAAAGGCAGAAAGTTAGCACCTTACTAACAGAACTTCCCCTTATATGTTTACTTTGTAACAGTTTATTTCCCCTAAAAGCCTAAATTCTTGGTCCTTTGTTTTGTTACTTCTCTATAATTTATTGCCTTTTGTTAAGATTGTATACAAGGTCCCAATTTTAAACACTCATTTGAATTACTCTTCACTGAGTTTACCTGTGTATATGCTTATTATTATACTTGTGAATGAACTTGTTTTTTTCCCCTCCTGTTGATATGTCTTATGTGTGTTTAATTTGCGGGCCCTGACACTAAAGCTAAGATACAGGGAAAGTGTCTTTTTTTCCCTTTTTTTAGAGGGTAGGGGGATGGGAGGGAGAAGGAGAGAAACATTGATGTGAGTGAGATATATTGATTGGTTGACTCTTATATGTTCCCCCACCAGGGACTGAACCCACAATCCAGGCATGTGCCCTGACCCAGACTCAAACTGGCGACCTTTTGCTTTGTGGGACAAGGCCCAACCAACTGAGCCATGCTGGCCAGGGGGAGGAAAAGTGTTTTTCCTTCTACAAAGCCTACCTTAAATACTCAGATTTCTATTAAATTAAAACTTCGTTGCTCGTTTGTACTGGATAGCTCTATGTGATCAGTGTGGCCAGTGTAAAACTTAAGTTGTGATAATTTGGTCACTGATTATGTAGTTTCTAATTAAAAACTAAAATAAAAGCTTAGTACTATATTTGGTTAAGTCGAAGACCATATGTAGGGCTGGGGAAAGAGTTTGTTTGGCTTTTTCTGTAAGATGGTTCTAATAGCACTTCGTCGTCTTTAACTTCATTTGCAACAATTTCGTTAGATTGTATTGTGACAGCTGTGACATCAGTGCGCATTAAAAAAAACTTATCAAAATTGGTGATTTTTTTTGCAGCCATTCTAATATTGAAGATGGAAGAAAATGAGCAACATTTTCTGCATATTATGCTTTATTATTTCAAGAAAGTTAAAAACGCAACTGAATCACAAAAAAAGATTTGTGCAGTGTGTGGAGAACGTGCTGTGACTGATTGAACACTTCAAAAGTGTTTTGCAAAATTTCGTGCTGGAGATTTCTCGCTAGATGATACTCCATGGTTGAGGTAGACCAGTCGAAGTTGGTAGCAATAAAATCAAGACAGTAATTGAAAACAATCAACATTATACTATGTGGGAGATAGTTGACAGACTAACTCAAAATGTCCAAATCAATAAAGTTATTGGTAAAAATGAAAAATGTAACATCTATTTTATGGAAAAAATTGAGAGAACTTTTTTGCCAACACAAAAATATATTTTTTTCTATGTTAAACTCTTTGCATGTCCCCCTTTCTGCTTGTCCCAACTGGGAACTTATCATCTTGATTATACTTTTCAGTAAGGTAAATTACAGTGTTTACTGAAGAGACAGTGAGTCGGTGAATATGATGTGAACAATGATGTGTGGATTAGTAGTTTGGAGATCTGGATTCTGTTTGATTCCTTCTGATGGATCCAGGGAACTGGGCAGTGTGTGGATCTGGAGGTCAGGGACAGGCTTTGCATCCAAGACCCTAGGGGTGGTATTGGTAAGGGCTGAAGTTCGAGGGGAAGAAGCAGTCTACAACCAGGGAATCTACTCAGAAAAGCAAGATAGGTAGGGGAAGAGGGAGGAGATTGAGGAACGAGGAGTTCTGAGAGTGCATACAAGTGGAATGGATAGGTGGGAGACAGGCTTAGAGAATGATGGAGAGAGAAAGCTTGTCTGCAGCTTGGGCCAGTGTGCTAAGTTAATATAATAGGTTATAAGCAGGGATGATACATGCCAGTTTTAGTCTTATGTCCTTGTTTTGGGCCATATTACCTTTTTCACGACAACTTATTATTTCAATTAAGTTTTCATATCTGTAAAAACATATTACTAAACCTTTTTAAAGTTTCATTCAATAATTTGAGTTGATTTTTGATAGGACTCTTTTTTCTTTCTAAATTCAACTTGAATCATTAAGGTACACTAGAAATACAGAAGAAATTCCAAGCAGACAGAAATCTAGCAGGCAAATATAAGGTTTAATATTTCTTCAAGGAATGTTCACATCAACTTTAATTGTTTATGGCAGTATTCCCCAAAGTGTGTCTAGAGGAACACATTTATACAGTAAAAGTGCTCTTTGAGACTATGTAGAGTTCTTTAACTGAGGACTCTTCAGAACAGTTTTGCACGAAGTAATACTATGTTCAGTATTGGATGAATTTTTTCTTGAGGTCATTCTCATCTTTAATAGAACTATTAGAATCTTCTTAACAATATATGAGATCAAGAGAAGATAAGAAATTATTTTCCAAATAATTTTTGTTCCCCCTGTCCCAGATAATTATTTCCAGCAGAAAGCATGAGGAGGAGAATTCTAAGCGCTCAGTGGTAAACTACCTGGCTTCTGTTGAGGTGTCGTAGTCTTCTCAAATCACTATGTGGAGGAGAGATTATTCTAGTCTGATTGGACATCTGTAGAGCTTCAAAGGTTGTTTCAGCCAGAAAGTTCTTGGGAATTTAGACTCCTAAGATTCTCAAGGTCCCACCTTATTGGGCCAGCTCACTTTCTTTTATTCCAGTCAGCCCCTGGAGATGTTGAAAATTAGCACCATTCTTCCGTTGCAGACCTTCTTTTCCATTCTGTTTCAGAAAGGGTCTTTGATTTTTATCCTGGTGGTGAAATGATTTTCTAATCCAGTAAGAGGTCAGCACTAAAGCAGGAATGAAAAAGGAATCACTTTCTCTCCAAACTTGCACTGCTATTCGACTGACAAATAATTCTCTGCTTGAACATTTCCTTCAGAAGGGCCAAACCACGTGAATTATAAATAAGTTTTCCTCTCTGAAGTAAGCTGTTAACAAGAAGTTCTCGGAAGGCTTGTCTTTTCTTCTTTGTCCCCGATAATAACAAAGTGACACTTACTAACTGAGTCCAGTTGGATAGTTTTGTATTTCAAATATGATCAAATCAATTCTGTTTAATGCCTGATTTCATGGAGGTCTAAAGATTGCTTATTGGTAAAAATTTAATTTACAAATTATAAATATGTGTTTATTGACATGCGAAAGAAAATATCACATACTACATAAAAAAATCACATTTACTAGCAGGGAAAATAGGAACCCTCCACTTTCCCTTATTCCTCTAAAAAGGAAAGAATACCTTTAAAACCTTCGAACAGCTTTTCTTTTCTTAGTAGCTGAAAGAAATCTCAAGGAGAGGTGGATACTTTAAAAATAAAAAGAGCAACACAAAAAGGTGCTCATCTTTCTGAAACCTCTATTGTTCAGTAATGCCTAATGTTAGACATTAAAGGTTTACATGTTCATCATCATATTTTATTGAAGTTGGTAATAATTTACTTATTATCTGCAATGGGTTTCTGAAAAATATTTCTCTTTCCATTAAGGATTTCATTTTCAGCATTTGCTTGTCAGTTAAATCCTCACATCATTAATGTAACTTCTCATCATAGGGAAAATTGAATATTCATGCCTAGCTCAAATCACTGTTATTTTGGCCTCTAATTTTTTTTCTCCCTGAAAGTGTAGATCATTAACCCATCACTTTACAGCTAAGATTGTTAAATTGCCTGAGACTGCTTTGGTTTGTCAATATAACTTGAAGTTTTGGTCATTTTTTCATGAGTAGTAATTTCTGCTTTTAACCTTGACTGGGTTCAGGTCATTTAGCCTTTTGCTCTTTGCTAACTGCTTTACTAACTCTTGGCTAATGCTCCAGACCCCAGAGTCATGTTATTGTTTATACTGTGCCTTGCCTGCTTGTATACATGGCAAATAAAACCCTTTAATGATGACCATCTTCTCGAATGTCCTACCTTCACCAACAAATTAATTTATATGGCTGAAAGGCACTTAAAGGGGTATTTTTGGCTCTCCTAAGCTCTTCCAATCATAAGATTCTAGGATTCTATTTGTTGATTTATCTCACTTTAGTTGAGTCAACAATAATACGGTTAGCCCTCAAACACACTTTTTTGAGGTCAAAGACTACCTTTTACTATCTTTTTAAATTCATTTTTCTTAATCTATATTGTGGCAGAATAGAGTTTGTGCCCCGCCACCCCAGTATTGGTTCATACACATCTGTTTTTTGAGACCAGGTTCAAACTGAGCTAAGATAATAGTAAGAGGCCTTTAAGAGTGCCCCAAAGGGCGGAGAAGAGATAAAGACTCTTTTTGCATAATAACTCAAAGCAACTATGATATTCTGAGAACTGATGACCCTTAGAATTTAAAAGTTCTGATTGTCTTGTAGCTGCTTAATTCTAAATCATAATTATTGAATGAAGTTTCTTTCATCTCCTTCAGAAGAAAAAACCCAACCCTAAGGGACAAATAAGCAAAACTTTCTTAAACTGGGTGAAAACACTGGCAACTATTGTGAAGTTGAATCATAGGAGACATGAAGGTAGTCTGAGGGGCAGGGTGGATATTAGTGCAAAGCAGATAGGTGTTCAGTAACTGCAAAAACTTAAATGTCATGGAGGAGATAGGGAAATAAAAAGACAGAGATGATGCAAGCCTTTTGCAGAACAGATATTGTGTTGGTTACATATATGACTTGAGCCTGAATATGCTCAGGGATTTTATGCTTGTTATTGTCTGGTTAACAATAAGATATTATTTCAATAATGGATTATATAGTTTTGGCTTTCTATGAGGGCATAATAAAGGAGTTATATTGTTAATATGCAACTTATTTTCATTTAGGAGGTATTTGTGCTAAAACATATATGGTGTTGATGGTGAAAGTCAGGGTTCAGAATCTAAGCTCCTAAAAAGTAAACATCCTGTAGAACATGCAATTTGTGAGACCTAGTTCTTCCAGTTCTCCCTTTGCTTGCTTCCCGAGGGCACATGGATTGTTTCAGGTCATGCTTAGCCATTTAATGGTTGACTTACTACCAGAGAATTATTTGGGGGAAGCCACAGGGCATGAGAGCACCTAATTAATATTAAACATCAACAATAATTTGGGCTTGTTTTCATAAATTGCCTGGTAAAGGAACATGCCAGCCCTGGGTTATCAGTATGAATTAATGGTAGCTTCTTGTGCTGCTGGCCAGAATCATTATACACTGTTTAGCATACAAATTATTATGGATAATATTTTTGATATAGTAGAACTTGACTCATTCATATCACTAATCTGCAAATCCAATAATTCTCAAACCAACTTCAGCCGTGTCTCTTTCCTCTCGCTAAAGTTTATTAATAGCAGAGAGTTGTCATGAAATCTGATATTACAAAGAATTCATTACTTCTACAAAAGATGCTAGAGTACACTTATTGGTCTATTACCAAATAATCTAATAAAAAATTAAAATGCAAGTCGATTTATCAGGTAGAAAGAACAGTACTTTTTTTGTGACATGACATCATAGCATTTTATTATGTCTGTATGCAGAGAAAGTACTTTCACTGATTCATTTGCTTTGGCTTTTAATAAGTTTCTTCATTAGTATGATAGTAAAACTCTAGAAGAACACTTAAATAGTAGAAGAATTATGTTACATTACTAGGAATGTTCAGCAAGAGTAGGAAAAATGGTGTCTAAATGGTTAAAACAAATATAAGACTGTTAATATGTGTCTAATTTTTATGTCCTCACTCTCCATAACAATCCAATATAATTTCTTACCAAATTTACAGTTCATAAAACAGAACAGACTAAAAGAGAGTCTATAAATGGCAAACTCTAATAAATTTTCCATACAAAGAATGAGTTAACTATCTAGGGGGGAAAAAAAAAAGAAAGCAACAGTCCAGAATAACAGTGATTTGAGCTAGGCATGAATATTCAGTGCTGCCTATGATGAGAAGTTACATTAGTGATGTGAGGATTTTACTGACAAGCAAATGCTAAAAATGAAATTCTAATGGAAAGAGAAATATTTTTCAGAAATCCATTGCAGCTAATAAGTAAATTACCACTAATTTCAATAACAAATGATAACTGCATACCATCTAATTCATTATATGCTACTTGAGCTTTGGTTGAACAATAGTATTTCTGAGTAACTCAATTCAACTGTTCACAATCTGACTGCCTACTATGTGTTTCCTGTTTATAAGTGCTTCCTAAAGTTGAGGGGACAGTAAACTAGCCTTACTGACACCTGAGGAAGATTTTTAAAGCCTCTGGCAGCTAAATAGAGGCCATATCTAGGGATCTTGACACAGTCTTCCTCTTCTCCCCATTGTAGCCAAAAAACTTATATTTTAAGGAACAGATGTGGAACTCTAGGTAGGAATGTTTGTTGGAGACTTTTAAACAGGAATCTTTCCAAATGGGAGTTTGCTACCTGGAATGTGAAGTTGAGGCCAAGTGATACTTGATAACAGTGCAAAAGCAGTTCGATACAGAAAAGAGAGTCTTCACAACAAGTGATGCCGGACAAATTGGCTACCCACAGGTAAAATCTGAACCATGACTTAAACCTCACACCCACAAAAATTAAGTCGAAATGAAATACATATTTAAATGTAAAATAAAAATTATAAAAATTTTAGATAATAAAATAGAGGAAAACTTTCCAGACTTAGGGCTTGAGGAAGAGTTCCTACATATGACACCAAGAGCACAATCCATAGAAGAAAAGAATAATGAATTGAACTTCATCAAATTTAAACTGTTTGCTTTGCTCTATTATAAAGACAAAAAAATTGGGTACAGACTGGGAGAAAATATTGGCCAACCACACACCTTACAAAGGATTCATACCTGGAATATGTAAGGAACTTTCAAAACCTAACAGTAAAGAAAAATTCAAGCAATTCAATGGATAAAAGTCATGAACAGATATTTCACTGAAGAGAATTACTGGGTTGCAAATAAGTGTATGAAACAAAATTGAACACAGCTAGGCATTAGGGAGATACAAATTAAGACCACGATGAGATACCAATACATACCTATTAGGAGAGTGAAAAGAAAACATAGCAACAATACCAAAAGCTGTCTCAGATGAGAAGAAACTGGATCTCTCATACATTCCCATTGGGATTGTGAAATGCTACAACCATTTCAAAAAATAGTTTGGGAGCTTTTTAAAATATACATACATTTACTACATGGCCCAGTAATCCCAGAGAAATGAAAGTTTATGACCACACAAAAAACTCGTACATGACCATTCATACCAGCTTTGTTCATCACAGTCACAACAGAGTGACTCTCAATAGGAGAACAATTGAACACACACCCATACTACGGAATACTGCTCAGCAATAAATAAAAGTAAACTATTGACACACACAGCTACTTCAATGGATCGCAAGGATATTATGCTGAATGCAAAAAGTCAATCTAGAAAAATTTAATTAAATTTATGCTTGAATTTACAAAATTATGGACATGCAAAGCAGATTAGTGGTTCCCAGGGGTTGGGGAGATTGGTTGAAGGGTGTAGATGTGACAATTAAAAGGTAGCTAAGAGAGATCTTTGTGGTAATAGAAGTTTTATAGCGGGATTGCAGTGGCAGTTACCTAGATTTACACAAAGGATAAAGTGGTGCAGTACGAAACACACAGACTGTACCAATGTCAATGTCCTGGTTTTGATACCAGCTTATAGTTGTATAATACGTAAACACTGGGAGGAATTAGGTGAAGCATCCTTGGGACCTCTCTGCAACTTTCTGTGAATGTATAATTATTTCAAAGTAAGAAGCAGAAAGTGTTTGTTACTTAAAGTGTAACTTGAAGTTACTGTTACACTTTATATTACTTGCAAATAAACAGAAAAGCCATAGGACCTCTGCATTTTTATCCAGAGGGAAGATTTGCTGTGTTCACCAAGCACATTTAAAGGGACCATCAGAGATAGATGAAGTTGTGTGTGTGATTGTTCTTCACAATGACTGCTTGCTCGGTGTATCCATTGCTTAGAACATTTCTTTTCCCTTCAAAAGCTTTATTCCCTTGATTTTGATAACATGACACTGTCCTCATTTTGTCCATGTTTCTTCTCACAAAATCTGTTCTCTTTTTGGTATTCTTTCATTTGGCAGAGACACTAGCCTGCTAGTCATCCAAGTTGTAAACCTTTGTCTCATTAATTTTTGTTTTCTATTTTCACCACTCCAACTTCCCCTTCCCCCATTAAGCACTCACCAAGCCCTGTTTCCTTTCTAGCATTTTCCTTTCTACCACTTCCCTTGTTTTTGCCTTCATTTTCTCTCACCTAAATGACTATAACACACCCAACATTCACTCCCTTACCTGCAGCCTTGTCCTCCTTATCTCTGTTCTCCAACAACCAGCCAGAGCCATCTAGCTAAACTGCATTTAATCCTGGCATTTCTAGCCTAAAGCTTTGCAATGGTTACCCTGCTTACAGGAAAATGTGGAGCCCCTTAACTTGCCAGCCAAGGTTCTTTTTTTAAAAATATTTTATTGATTATGCTATTACAATTGTCCCATTAGCCCCCTCCATCCCCCACACCCTGCACACCCTCTCCCACCCACATTCCCCCCTTCTAGCTCATGTCCATGTGTCATAAGTTCTTTAGCTTCTACATTTCCCATACTATTCTTACCCTCCCCCTGTGTATTTTTTACCTGTCATCTATGCTACTTATTCTCTGTACCTTTTCCCCCTCTCTCCTCCTCCCACTCCCCTGTTGCTAACCCTCCATGTGTTCTGCGTTTCTGTGGTTCTGTTCCTGTTCTAGTTGTTTGCAAAGTTTCTTTTTGTTTTTGTTTTAGGTGTGGTTGTTAATAATTGTGAGCTTGCTGTCATTTTACTATACATGTTTTTTATCTTCTTTTTCTTAGATAAGTCCCTTTAACATTTCGTATAATAAGGGCTTGGTGATGATGAACTCCTTTAACTTGACCTTATCTGAGAAGCACTTTATCTGCCCTTCCATTCTAAATGAAAGCTTTGCTGGACAGAGCAATCTGGGATGTAGGTCCTTGCCTTTCATGACTTGGAATACTTCCTTCCAGCCCCTTCTTGTCTGCAAGGTCTCTTTTGAGAAATCAGCTGACAGTCTGATGAGAACTCCTTTGTAGGTTACTGTCCCCTTATCTCTTGCTGCTTCTAGGATTCTCTCCTTCATTTTTACCTTGGCCAGCCAAGGTTCTTGATGGTCTGGTCCCTGCCAGTTTCTCCAGTTAATTCTTCATAGCCTGGTTCATGTTTGTTACATGATTTATATCCCCATATCATTGTCATATTCTATCTTCTGGTTTGAATGTTGTTTGGGCTTGGAGTAATTATACACACATATACATGCCCTATTATAATTTTAAAGACTCAGTTCAAGACTTAAGCCTTCCAGGAAAACTTCTCTAACCCTCTTAGGCTCGGTGAGACTCCCATATCCTATGCTCCCCAAATTGCTTTGTCCTTTCGGCTGTGCCTATGAGATAGGTTGAGAACTGGGTTGAACTGTTTCCAGGTCTTTCAAGGTTGGTTTTTCTATGAATCCTTCTTGTGTCATCTGGCATCTCCAATTCAGCTTTCATTCAAACACAATAAACATTAGTTAATTGTTTCTGCATAGGAATTATGTTAGGGGTAGGTGATGCAAAAATAAGTGAGGCATGGTTGTTGCCCTTACTTATCTCAAAATATGTAACATGCATTTTATATTGTCTTGACTAAAGAGTTTGTTATGCTTTTTTCCATAAAAGACATTTGAAATTTTCACCAATAACTCTATTGATTTGGGTACTCTGAGTGTGTTGGTTATCTGCTACTATTGGCTTCTAGTGGGTAGAGACCAGGGGTGCTGCTAAACATTTCCCAAAGCATAAGACAGCCCCACAGCAAAGAATTATTTGGCTAAAATGTTAATAGTACAAAGAAACTTCAAAAACCACTTTTGCTATGTTTGATCAGTCACAGCACCTTCTCCATACACTACAGAAATCTTTTTTCTTTTTGCATTTCATTTGCATTTTTACCTTTCTTGAAATAATAAAGCATAATACACTGAAAATGTTGCTTATTTTCTTACATCTTCAATAATAAAATGGCCACACAAAAATTCACCACTTTTGATAAGTTTTTTTTAATACACACTGATATGACAGCTGTCACAATACAATCTAACAAAAATGTTTTGAATGAAGTTAAAGACAGCTAAGCACTGCTGGAACTATTGTACAGAGAAAACTAAATGAACTTTTTGGCCAACCAGTATCTGCAGTCACATGGGGAAAACAAGACAAGACTCTCCTGAGTGAATTAGCAACCTGACTGCACTGTGTTAGCATCTGGGTAGGCCCTGGAGACAGGCTTTTTTGCTGAGTCATGCTGTAAGAGGACTCCTGTTACAGCAAAGGTTTCCTGTGGTCATCACATTCATTTTACTTGTATCTTTGTAAATATATGGAGACACAGACTTTTAGAGTTAGTTTGTGCCACTGAATTCTTCCTGAGCAGTTTAGCAGTAAGATTCTCTGCAGTGAAGCCTTTGGAAATCTGAACTTCCTTAATGGCACTGTCCACAGCACGTGAAAAGAGCTTTCTGGAGAATGGGGACTTGTGGCAGTCACTAGTTGCTAAAGTCGGAATTTAAACATTTTCAATCATCAGAGAATTACACTGCGAGCTTTCTACCATCACTCTCTCCTCTTCTCATCTTGATTCTAGGCATTACCCTGTTTTTGTTGTTGTTTTAGTTGTAAAGGATTAGGAAATGTTAGAGTAAAATGTTGTAGGAACTATAGAAGACTGAAAGTTCTTGGTATAATGCCTGGTCCTTTGTAATATTAAACAATCAGTGTAGAGAAACAAAAAAAAGGGTGTCTTTGCAATTTTGTTAGGTATCAAAAGAACTCTTAGAAGACAAATTGGAGAAGCAATGCTGCCTCTCTTTTCATCATATGACAAAGAGCTAATTCAGCTTCTTTAACAGAAACTCAAGCCCAACCCTGTCAAAAAGCCTTTATATTCAATGTAAAGGAAAATGTGTCTTCAAATCCTAGGAGTTCAGCATCTCCCGCTTTCAATGGGAGCTGTACATTCAGAGCCAAGGGCTAATTTTGGTCTATGTGTTTCCCCAATAAGTTCTCCTGGGTGATCATTTTAGTTACAGCAAAGTATTTCCTCCAGCTATAAGAGCCAGCGTTTAAAAGTTTAAAGCAATGCGAATAGGCCAAAATCTAAATCAATATTTTGTAGAACAAATAAAGAGACAAGAGATTCAGGCGGCAGGCACATGGTATGTGCTCCAATTCCCTGGTAGGCAGATCAAGGAGGTTTCAACAAGAACTTAAAAATAAAAAAGAGCCTAAAAACAGATGTTAACAAAACAATTCTCTCCCCCTCAGTGAGAAAAGTGCTTAGGTTTTCAGATCAGGACGCTGGGGTCATGAAGGGAAATACCATCGTGTAGTGTTAAGTGAGATTTAAAGGGCAAAAAGGATTCGGATCAATAGGCAGTGGCATATTTATCTTCCTCAATGCCAATTATTTTAACAGTTTGCCCAGACTTTGTTTAGCTTTTAGGTATATTACACTGGTTCGTGTGGTAGTTTACATAGAAATTACATGGTATGAATGCAGTGTTTTGTCTTCCCCATCTCCCCTTTTGCCTCTGCACTCCCCCTTAGAAGTCCCTTCTTAGTAACATCTGTGGGGAGGACAGCTTGCCTGTCGATATCTAAGGCTCTGGAGATTACTTATTATCTTTTGCCCTTTGAGAACCTCAAGTGATTCTAGCTTCAAACTGGTGACTGCAAGGAAATACTACGTTGAAAAGACATCCAAAAACAAGTTCATCACAGGCCCAGTTTATCACAACATTGGACTTCATGATAACAGCAATTTGAGATGGAAAACAAACCACAGAAATTCATAGAAGTTTCAATAGTTTTTAAAAGAGGGATTCATATAAAATTTATTATGAGGAAAATGTAGCTTTTAAGAATGTTTCACAATAACTATAGCTATATGAGAAATAAATAAAATTTGTAGAGTAGCTATGATTTCATGAACTTCTAATGTAACTTAAAAAGGTATTCCCCAGCTTTTTCCAGGGTGTATTCCTCATAGATAAGTACACAAGCCCAAACAATTAACTTTTTTGAAAAGTGAAAAATGACTATCTACTGTGGAAAAACTAGAGGGGGGGGGGGGTCTGAATTATAAATGACAAAGTAACTGCTCTTAAAAATGCAGTGATTTATATACATTTGGCCCAATTTTAAAAAAAGGGAAAGAAAAATGCAGCGATTTGACTCAAAGTTACAGAAAATATACAATGGCAATGTCTCAGGTAATGGGTCCTCCTTGAATAAGTGTTACTGATGCATTGGAGAGGTGCCATTCATATCTACCCCATATTCTGATCCCACTGTCCTTTCTATTTTCTTCTGTGGAAACTGTGAGAGTTTCCTGAATTTCTTGGCTGTATTTTGAGACACTAACACATTACTCAATAAGAAAAAGCATATGAAAGTGCTTAAAAATGATATTTTTCATTCTAGATGATAAGTCATACCATTTTCAGAGTATAATTCTAGTAATTCTTGAAGGTTTTTACTTCCTTCCTTTTTTTCCCACCACTCAATTTATGTACTGGGTTTGGAGTGGTGGGGGCTATACAAAAGAGTGAAGTTCCATCCCTATTCTAGAGGAGTTTCTGGCCACATCAGGAAGAAGGAGCATATGCACACAAAAGCTAAATTATAAGATGGTATATGTCTAGAAGAGTAAAAACTTAGAAAATCAGAGGAACTTTTCATGTGGGACTGGGATAACTATTGAAGTCTATATAGAAGTTTCCAGAAGATTTTGATAGAGGGAATGGAGAAAGCACTGATGCAAGAATGGGTTAGGGGCAGAAGTGAGAGTAACAGAAAGGAGGAAGGAAACAGCATAACTTAAGACATGGAGGCAACAGTAATGAATGTGAGCATGAGAGACAGAGGTTGATTAAGCTGCTGGTTAGCTTGACAGGACAGGATGGTTTATATTAAGGAGCTAGTGAGAACCATGGTTGAAAAGAAGAGGTTAAAAGTAGTATTTAGAGAGAACAATTAGAAGCTGACCCCAGGAAGGCAGGCATCAGGTGACAAAGTTCTAGACTTATTCTAGCCATGAACAAAATCCACATATTTCTGTTTTGGAAACACAAAATTCCCTAATGTTCCCCCAAATCCATCAATCTCAGTAGCTTTAAACCAAATGGGACACTTAACAATTTGCCATAGGAATTATGGACATATATACATTGTTAAGTAAATAAATGTACTGTTACGGAGGCCAACTTAACTGAAATGTAGGATTATGCAGACTAGGAATAGCAGACATTCAATCTATATAATACTTGAAGACTGTCAGTAAAAAATTACTACCTTATTTAGAAGGAAAGGGGTTTTTAGGGACTGACCAAACTTGCCTTTGTTGGATCCTCTTTACTTTCCCTCAGAACTTGGCTTTCCACAGAGCCCAGTCCATATTGCCCACCCCCCCCCCCGAATTCCTTCAGTACACTGCTTGTCAATGAATCAAGACTTCATGTTGCCTTTCTTGAAAAAACAGGGGGACAGCCAATCAGTGTGATGGTTTACAACTTGGTTAACTGGCAGCACATGGTTTCTTGTTTACTTTTCTGGAACTGTTTTTTTTTTTTTTTT
>PVIA01000611.1:0-175883 GCA_004024845.1 Tonatia bakeri | reverse complement strand
AAGATGTTGTGTAGGAGTTGTTAGAGCTGGCAGACTCTGACATTACATGCTGTATTATTCATTGTTTGGTGACTAGACTTCATATCTGTGGTAAAAATAAACATGATGCCTCTCAGCTCACTTCAGTCCATTCAGTACTCTAGTGAATGGCTTCCTGTAACTATGTGACTCCCTTTAATGAGTGTATGAAGGAGGAGGAGGAGGAAGAAGAAGAGGAGAAGGGGGTCAATCTCAACCATGAACTACATGACATAATTTTTAGAAGCAGGCTGAATGGCAAGTTAGCTTACAGAGAAAGGTAGCCACAGCCTCAGTGGCACTCTAAATGCAAAGAGGTTTCTTCCCCCCCAACAGTCCCCCCTCACTCCAATAAGCATGGTTTTCCTTTCCATTTTCTCTTTTGGAAGCAGTAATTTTTATATTTAGATGTCACAGGTAAAAAACAGGTAGTAATTTTTCTCATTAAGATGGAAGAACTAATTTTTGGCCATGTTGGCTTCAACTTCATAAACGTACCAGTAGGTGTTGCTATGCTAGCACTAATGTGGGATCTAGAAAACTAACTGGTCACTTTGTGGTGAGTGGGCCCCCAAATAATTCTAAATTTGTGTATTCCTTCTGAAAGATCAAAACACTGCCACCACATACTGAAAGCTTGATGGGATTATTTTGACTGCAAAGTAAGTTTTTAAATAAAGATCTATTCTGCCATGACAATTCACAAAACTTGCAAGTAAGTTCATTAACTTTCCAGTAGTTAATGTATTTTGGCCTTTGGGGGAAGCAACCAACTTGTGTAACTAGAGGAAAAAGATTCTTTTCCTCCTTTACTCTTCCCTATTTCTGTACTTCATTCATAATACATGTTATTATCACACCCCGGTGTCCCAAACCCACATTTTTAAAAAATGGGAGGGGGGTTCTGTCTGCTTGGTATAAGCTTCCAGGCATAGATAACCTTTGAAACATGCTCTTGTTTGTCAGACAAACAAGAGCATTTACACAAGACACACAGTTTAACTCTTCACAATATACTTCACCATGTCAAGTATGTTTACACTGAAAAGTGTTTTCATATTCCCATGTGTAGGCAGAAACAAATGACTTCCTTGTGTTAACCTCTATAACCCCGCTGCCTGTACTAATTATTAGGCAGAAACAACAGACGCTACTACTTCTGTTTTTGACTAAAATTTGCTAAGCAAAACCTAAAAGCTTAGAAAGAAAAAATAATTGCAATTTCTACATTCAAAAATGAGGTTCTTAAAATAAAAAAAATTCTGATAATTGATTCTTAGGCAATAAGCCAACTATTTCAATGTGTGCTTTGATGAAAAAAATAAAAAAAGAGTGTGTGTATATTGTACTGCTTTTGCATCTGAAGTTTCATCAGTTGTACCACATATGTGGAATTGAACAGGGAAAATCTGTCAGAGCTGCTTTTTTCTTTTTAATTGTTAAACACAGCAGAAACCTATACACTTCAGATGAAAACTTGGGCTTTGATCTGAAAATACCATTTAAAGAATGTGAATGTATATTCTGATACATGGTGAAAGATAAAAAGAATAAAGCTTTAGTAAGAGATAGGAGAGCAGGCTGGGGAAAATGTGAAGAATGAATGGGAATGTGAAGCCGTTATATTTTTGTTTTCATAGTTGCAACTATTCAATAATATGAAGCAATAACAGCTTATTGAGCCTTTAACAGGTAGAATAGAATCACATGAACCAAAGTGAACATGGATTTTTCTATAAATTGCTCAGTGCTCATTTTAAAATAATCTTTCATAAAACAGTGAAGTGCTCTGTTGTAGAAATCTCTTACCACTTTCTAAATAGCAAAACAATAAAGCATCTTGGAAAGTAGGGTTCAGAGTAAATTAAATAAATATAAACATTTTTCTGTATTATTTTATAATGAATTTTTATTGATTTTTATAATCATATGATTTGCGATTTGTGATTTCCCCCCCTGGTCTCCTTCCCTCTCTCATTTCTTTCCTGCATGTTATTTTTTTGTCATCTTTCTCAGTGGTATCATTTGGCGGCAACTTCAGTATATAAGATAGCTGAATGAGATTACACAAGGTGAGGGAAAAACACTCAAACAGTTTTCTCCCTGTAGAGTTCCATTACAGAAATGCTCTGAAGTCATGGGTGGTGAGTGTGAAAATGTGGAGATGTAGATTGGTTGGTAATCAACTCAATGTTTGCAGTAACTGGAGATGTAGGATTCTAATCATTCTCTATACCATCCCATGGAAGCTGAGCTTAATTCAGCTAAATGGCCCATGATAACGGACTTCACTCCCCTTCAATTTTGTTTTTTCCTCTGGTGAGAATTCTTAATCAGAATTTCCTACTATTTAGTAACTAAATCAAAATCTGTAAATTGTAGGAAGCTGCATATAGTGCAATGATATATCCATAAGAATTAAAATTACTCAGAGCATTCCTTGTAATGAACATTCTAACATAATATTAGCACAGCTAAATGCTGGTATGGAAAAATAATCTGGTTAAATATAGCAATGAAACATAAAGGAACACTTACCTTTATTTCTGAAGAAAAGACTTAAAAGATAGATTCTTTTCCTCAGGAAAGTACTGATTTAAAAGGAGTTACTTGTGAGATTTTCACTCAAATAATAATTATATTTATGAGCTGATTGCTTAATATGTGCCAGATGTTTTGCTAAGCATTTTACATACCTTATTCATTTAATATTCACAAGAATTTAATGAGGTATGTACTGCTATTGCTCACTTTTTTTCATACCAGAAAACTGAGACTCAGAAAGGTCAAGTAACTTGCCTAGAGTTACACAGCTACTTAGTACCAGAGCTAGGATTCAAGTCCAGGCATGCCTGACTCTAGACCTTGGGCTCTTAGCACTGTTATGTAAATATTATCATAATATACTTATATCATTAGTTTTATTATTTTATTTACTTTGTATGAAGTGTTTATCTGAAATGGTGATCAAATCAAAGAGATGATTGAAAGTATGACGTATGCTTGTTGGACTTTCTGTTCTGGAAGTTCAAGCACTAATACATAAAACTGTGAAATAGTATTGTAAGTCAATAAAATGTGAGGCTATGAAAGATTAGAGTAGATAGGGATAGTGGGAGAAGGCTTTCTGAAGAAGATGAGACTTTTAACCAAATCTTATACAAATATAGAAAGTTTGAAAGTTACCCTAATAGATTGGTAGAAAATCAAAATATTGCTAAAGGCTAATGAATTGCTATCAGGAAAAGGTGTGAAAATACACTAGCTCCTTTTCTCAACCATAGTTGTGCATTAGAATCAGGTAGAGTGCTTTTTAAAAATGTAGATTCCTAGACCCCACCATGGAATGATTTTTAACATCTTTGGTGGAGAGACTCGGGCAATGGTATTTCTTAAACTCTGAAGGGGATTATAATGTAGATCTCACACTAAAAATCACTGATAAAACTATATTGCTGTATTGGTGTTGTGATTAAGTAGGAAATAAAATTGGGTGGGCACAGCACAGCCACAAAAGATGGCAAAATTCCGATGTTAGACTTGAGGGCATAGACACATGGGTATAACTGGAGTTTCTGAGCAAGTGGTCAATTCAATTTAATTGACCTGGTTAAGCTACTACAAACCTAAAGTTTATGTGCAAGATCCTGTAGGAGGACATGACAAGATGAACCAAATCTAATCTCTGCTCTTTAATGATTCATATATGTGGTAGGTGGTATACTAGGAACTGTATTAAAGCATGCACATGTTGAAGACTATAATAGAAATGCAGAAGTGGTCTGAGATTATGTAAGAAGTGGTCTGAGATGATGTAAGAAGTGATCTGAGATTACGTAGGAACACTTTATGCTTGGGACTCTCTGAAGACTTAAAAAAGGAGATAGTTATCATTTGAATTTTGACCTAAAAGTAAAATGGAATTTTTGAAAGACGTGAAGAGAAGAGCATTCTTGGTAAAGACAGTGATGAGGCTCAGAGGCCCAGAGCTCACTGGGTGAGGGCAGGGTGATGGAAGTGGAAAGGAACTAGAGAGAGGAGAGAACACAAGGAGGAAGAAAGGCTGTGAGACCACAGTGCCAAAATGTACACCTGCAGGTCAAAGTTGTGGCTCCTGACACTCTGTAATGAATTCCATGTTTGTCTTAAAAAGACTGCATATGCACTCATGATGGAAATGAAGTGCAGCTTAAAATCAGGCAGTGCAGAAAAAAGTAAGAGAAGGATAACTGCCATTGCAGGATGTTAAATGTGCTGAACACATTTAGGGATTATGCTTAATTTGCCATGCATTCTTATGACTAAGTAACTTGCTCAAGGTTGTACATTAATTACCTGATTCCAAAGCCTTGACTGGAACCAACACATCATACAGCAGTAGTTCTTAGTCTCAACAAGCATCAGAACCACCACCTGGAGAGCCCAGACTTATTCAGTGTTATGGGGTGAGACCCAAAACTTTACTTTCCAACAAGTGTCCAGGTGACAATGATACTGTTAGTCTGGGGACCACATCTTGTGAAACATTACCCAGAAAGTCTGGTTTGAGATGGTGTCCAGAAATCATGTATTTTCTAAAAGTATTCCTAGATGTACCAATTAGAAGCTAGTAGTGAGAACAACCGATCTGGATCATGAAGAGCCCTGAATGCTAATTTGACTTTATCATGGCACCAGTTTACAAGTTAGAGGAGTGTGGTGATGCCTTATGATTATGAGGGGGAAATGAATTGTTATACATACCAGATTGAAACTATCAGACTAGACACAGAAAACTGAGTCTTCCCATTTTCTCTCCATTGTGCCTCTAGGGTCAATCAGATTTTCCTAAAATATTGCTTTTATCCAGTTATTATTCAGGTAGTTAAAAAAGCTCCCAACCAAGTGTTGGTCCCCGTGAAACCTGGTCTCACCCTTCCTTTCAGGCTGTGTTTTCCAGGAACACTTCAAGATTAGGCCTGAGCTTTTGCTTCTTCCATTCCCCTTCATGATTCTGATGTGTGCTCTCACTCTTAGTTCTGCCAAAAAATCAAAACAAAATCAAACTTAAAATACAAAATTGGCACTCACATGGCATAAAAGCAAATAGCATAGAAAGGTTGATGAAGAAAACTTAACTCTCCCCTGCTCCCTAACCCCTCAGTCCTACTCCTCAGAGGAATGAATCTTTAACCCTTTAAGCTATTTAACTCTCTATAATGCCATTTTGTGATGAGCAATTATAGAAATTTCTTCCTGCTCTGAACATAGGATATAAGCCTCTTCCACTCCTCATTTCCCCTCTCAATCCTCTCTATATAGTTATATATTTAATCTGATTTGATTAGAGTTTTCAGTTTTCATTATTATGACTATATGGATATTGTTTTCTCCAGGTCTAAGTAAATCACCATTCTCATTTTATTTTATTTTAAATATTTTTCTTTTCTCTGAAGTTTTGAATGCTTTCTTTTTTTCTCTCCATGGTTTCCTTCTAATAACTCTTATTTTTAAACCCTTTATCATATAAGGTGTTTTTTAAGTTTTTAAATGTTTTAAAAATGTCCTTATTACTCAATCTTTATCTTTTTGTTCTTATGTGAGATGGTTATCAAGAAGACTGCTATAAAGTAGTAACATTAGGACTTCCCCTAATACCTTCCTGGATTGAGTTATTTTTTTCTTTTTGGGTTGACTTTTCTGGCCTACATCTTTCGATTTAATCCCTCCTTTTACTGGAGCACATTCTCAAACAACTTCCTTAGAAAGAGTGAGAGAGAACAATTGTATGCGTTCTTGCATGTATGATAATGTCTTTATACTTAGACATTTTACCGATAGTTTGGCTTAATTCTATAGAAATAAATATTGTAAATTATTTTCCATCAGAAATTTGAAGGCATTGCTTTATTCCTCCACTACCCCTTCCCCCAAGGTTCAGGGTTATTGAGAAGTGGTATTCTAAATCAAAGTTCTCTGGAAGAGAAGTAACTCTTTATTTCTTTTTTCAGGAAAATTTTAGAACCCCCTGTTTTTTATAGTATTCTGACATCTTCTGGTATAACAACTTTCATTTATTCATAACATTTCTGTTCTTTTAGTAGGGTATTTGAAGCTAGAACTTAATCCCATAAACTTTGGAAATTTTATTTTTTACTTTGAGAATTTCCTTCTCTCTGTATGTTCTGTTTTCTCCATCATCACATATTGAACACATAAATCACTATCTTATATTTTGCACAGTTTGTGTCCAACTTTCCATCTTTTTTCCTTAATACACACACAAACACACACACACATATTTATACTTATCTTTCTATCCATCATTTAAGTTTTTAATTCATTAATATTTTTAGTTTTCAAGAGTTACCTCACACAGTTCTCTTAGTCACCTTCAGCTGCCCTGTTATATTTTCTTGCATCTCATCAACAGTTTAAAAATCTCTTCCCTTTCAGAGGTAATTTTAGTTTTGGGAAAAGCCAGAAGTCACAGGGTGCTGAATCTGGGTTGTAGGGGGGCTGAGTCACCTGGGTGACTTGGTGTTTCACCAAAAGACTCTGCACAAGACATGATGCATGAGTAGGTACATTGTCTTGATGAAGTTGCCCACCACCAGTTGCCCATGGTTGTGGCCTTCTGAATCATCTGAATAGTTTCCACGGAGGAATGTTCAAGCTTAATCCAAAATTTGATGCGGATTTGTTCTTCTACTTGCTCATTTTGAATGCATGCAAGGGCTGCACAGTACCCATTCATTCAACAGCACCTACTGCTCCCACTGACTAGTACAGTGAAGTCATCATTGTCCACACATACACATTTTAGTCCACTTGCCTTGGCTGCCAGGTTACATTGATGTCACACAAACCATTCTCAATATATTATCAATGGTTGGACTTTTTCTGGACAGACCTTGTATGCTTGCTCTCCTGCTGCCATGAGTGAGTTGGCCTGAATTAAAGCAGCAAAGAAAATACATTGCTTTCATTGGAACTCTAGCTCTTTCTCTTGTCTAGGAAGGCTGGGCTAACGTGTAAAGGGAAAGACAAAGATGAGAGGTTAATGTACATTTAGTAGGGGAATATACTAGAGGATATATTCGGTAGAATGTGGGGATGGGAGTAACTATAAGGAAAATAAATTTTGTTTAGTTTTGAATATGTTGGGATTTCAAGGGTAGTGTGGTGATTAGTTATCTTTGGGAATATGAAATGGAAGCTTGAGTGGAAATTTAGGCCTACAGATAGATGAGAATCATTCACAAGAGATGATAACTGAAGCCAGGAGAACTGAATCTATTTCCAAAAGAAGAAAGTAAAGAGACAGAACAGAGGACCTGGTACTGAGCATGAGAGAATACACTTATTATTTATAGCAGTACTGGGGAGGAAGAATAGCCAAGAAAGAGAATGGAGTAAGCAGATCAATAAGCAGAGAAACAGAATGATATTTCTAAGGAAATCAAGGCAAGTTCAAGGAGATACTTTAAAACAGCCCAATGGTACAAAAGCGTGAGATCCTCAAGCACTATACTTTGTGTACTTATCCTTCTGTTTCATAATACATGGGAAAGGCTCAATAAATGTATGTTGGATATATAAATAAGTGGTCCAGGAGTGTAAGGATTGGGAAAATGGAGTAGCTATCTTTTAAATTTTCAGTAGATTGGGATGAGGCAGACACAGGTTTCAGGCATTGAGGGACAGAATGAGAATGTAGGCTTAGAGGCAGTTGACTTACATAGACCACATGTTTGAGAAATTTGACAGGAAAAATACTATATAAAATAGATACTTATCAAAGTGACAGTAGAATCCAATGAAAGTATTTTATAAGTTAGACTTGTGTGTGTGTGATTAAGGGTTCAGGGAAGGAGACAGTAGAGAGGTTAAAAATATTGCAGAGGGAATGTTACATGAAGGAAATGCATGTATTGAAAGTCTCCTTATGTGGGAAATTATAGAAGCAGAATTTACAGATGTATCTCTGGATATAGTGCCATAAAAATGATTCAGTTCTAATTTATTTCAAGTTATATTACAGTACAGAACCTTGGACCATCGAATTTGGAGCTACAACAATTCTCATCCTCCTCATGTTATAGAGCAGATTCCAGAACTGTTTTATCTTAAAGTCTGGTGTAGATTCAAGAATTGGCAAGGATGGGGATTGGCCCAAGGTCACTTTCTCTTTGGTTTATTAATGAACTGAACAGTTCAAAATATGTACATAAAACCAAGATACAACGAGTAATTCACCTTCTTCATACTCCCTTTGTTTGTATCAGCTGAGGCATAGGCTAATTTGCTACAACCAAGTGGACCTAATCTATAGTGTCTTAAAAGTGATAGAAGTTTATTTCTCTCTCATAGATGAATGGCATAAGGCTTTCAGAGTAACGTCACCCTAGGTTGTTTTAGTTGTCATGATTTCATAGCCAATAATGAGGACAAAGAGGATTAATTCAAGACCAACCAGAATCTATACAAATGTAACTCAAAAGCTGTAGAAATCCCTTCCATTTACCTCCTAGAGCAGGGGTGTCAAACTAATTTTCACAGGGGGCCACATCAGCCTCACAGTTGCCTTCAAAGGGCCGAATGTAGCTTTAGGACTGTATAAATGTAACTACTCCTTAACAGTTAAGTGAGAGCTCCACTCTGCCGCTGGGTAGAAACAAGGTGCCAGGCTGGTTGAAACGGGTGGAGGGCTGGATTCTGCCCGCAGGCCTAGTGTTTGCCACCTGCATCCTAGAGGCCTAAGTTGAGTCATATGACCATACTTAGCTACAATGGAGGCTAGGAAATAATGTTGGTAGCTAGCACCCATTGCTGTTACTGCATGTTAAATTCTTCAGAGCCTTGGATAAACATTCTCCTCATATCATTAAGTGTTTCAGATGGGAGAACTGAGGCAATGGAACAGACAAGCAAAATGAATACTTAATGAAGCATCACAACATATTGAATAAATATGAGAGATTAAATACGAGTTTACAGAGGCATCTATTTAAATCGACAATTCTATTTGGGTGCCTGCTTGAGTTTCTACCATGGGGCATTTTCAACCAGTATGTATCTGTTGTCTCTGGTAAATTAAAATTATTCAGCATCAAAATCTTAGCTCTGGGACCAGAAAAAAGAATCTAAGAAGCATTCACTGCTAGCTTGATTCAAAACAACTGCTTTTTCCTTTAGTCTATTCATGCATATTTCAATTGGCATTAACGTAAAGTACCTCGTGGGCTCTCTTCTACATGAAATCCTTGTTCTCAATTTGGCAGCAATCCTGGTACTAGATTCTAAATGGTCATTTTGGGCTGGTAAATCAGCTATCCTCAGCTGATGGTTCTAACAATGAGGAGATGGCTCGAGGCAGGTGGTGTTGTGAGGCCTAATTCTGTTGGCATTAAGTGACAATTCATATTTGCTACAGGAGCAGTAAATTGCACTGTTTTAAAACAGGAAGTCTGAGTTAAAAACTGTGTAAAACCATTATTCTGCAGCCAGCACTCCAGGCTTTTCTAATTAGGTCATTTGGAAAAAGATGACCTTTTAGTTTCTGTGCCTTTTTGCTGGGGACACATGTTTCTAATTATCATTTGTATTTTACTTTGCCAAAGCTGTTGACAAGCCGAGCTTTTTTGTGGTGCAGGCATGAGTGTGTGTGTGTGTGTGTATTCACGTGCACTCTATGAAGTTAGTAACATTTCTGTGTTCTACATTGGGAAAGCAGAAGTAGATGGAAAGAATGTACAGTCATTTTTATGTTAGAGCAACAAAAATCATATGGATTTGAGTGAAGAACACATTTCTGGTATCCCCAGTGTTTTAGGCCAACATGACTGTAACTTTTTTGGAAATCACTGTGTCAAGATTTCTTCTGTTTTGGGCTGACAAGTATGAACACACTGTAAGGCACAAGGGAGAAAGAAACTTTGGTCCACACTGTTACTGGAAACATAACTGCTGGTCATGCTTGAAATTCTGCGCAGGACCAAGACCAAAAATCTCATTATCTCTGTAGGCTGTTTTTGGAGTGTTTACAAACGCAAACAAATACTGTCTTTTAATGTCTGCTTCTTCCAAAAAGGAGTTCTGTATAAAGAGACAACATCTATGGTTCCAAAATATATTTCATGTTTTAGGAGATAGCCCAAGGAAGTGAGGCATTCCCTGAGGCTGGCTTTTCCACTGAATTCCTTTTCTCTTTAGGGAAAGTTTCTCAATGTGCACCATGTTCTTCATCTGAAATTGTACAATCACAGAGCTGGTGGGAATTAAGAGGAGTCGTCCAGCTCAGGGACTGCCTTGAGGCCTTTCTTAACTCGACTCTCCTGAATATAATGGTCTCTTCTTTACTAAATCCCTCATGAGGGAGACTTGACAAGGAAGAATGGTACTATCTAAATGTTTAATATACAAATTACTCTGGCAGTTTGAGGAAAATGTATGGAAGATGACTTGAAGTTTATTATGAAATTGCTAATAATTTATTCAATTCAATTTTCACTTAGAAGTTCTATGGTGGGTAATGATGGGTCTCTAATGGAGCAGTTAGTTCCAAGTTTAAGAAGGGAGCTGGCAGTCATTGTGTGACAGAGGTTGGTGACATGCCCGAGTGTCCTGGAGCTGGACACTCCAGCCCAAGCTGGAGTTCTAAGCAGCATAGCCCGAACCTATTCCAGGCAAAGCCATTATGTTGGTGAAGGGGTTTCTTCATTTGGGCCCTCTCTAAAGTCTTCTGGTTTTCTTTCAGTCACTGCTCTAGTGATCCTAGAAGATCTGACTTTCCTTTCCTTTCCCTCTCGATTAGCAAGTCTTTCCTATCAAGATGTTCATCAATAATTAAAACATCAACTGCAAATGGCTAAAAGGAGACATCTGAACAGATGCTAGTGTGAATGACGGTGTCCCACACGCACTTTTACCAGTCAAATAGCTGGTTATGGACTGAACAGACCTCCAAGTACAGGAACTGTAAGTGACCAAGTTTCCTAGCCACAGTACTCTGAAATCTATTGCTATGTTTGTATGAAGGCCACACTTTCTGGCCAGTAACTCATCCAGGCAGGGATAGCAAAGCAGACTCATTCCTGGGAGACACACGATTCCTCTGACAGCCAACTTTGGCTAGTAGACTTCCCACTGCCTTGAGGAACTATCCTTAGGCTGTTGAGTAGTCTCTAGGAGGCTTCTTTCCTCTTGGGTTTTTGTAGATTAGTGCAGGAAAATTTCTTAAAGTCGATGATCTAAGAATTGGGAAAGATATGATGTTCTTATTTGCTAAGTAGACTTCTCCTGATGTATTTCATTCTTTAGTTTATGTCAAATATTTTTCTCCATTCCATGATCTTTCTTTTGAGAAATTTAATTTTAAATTTTCAATTACAGTTTACTTTCAATATTATTTTGTTTTGGTTTCAGGTGTGCAGCATAGTGGTTAGACAATCATAACTTACCACAGTGTTCCCACCCCAATGTTTCCAGGACCCAGTTGGCACCATACGTAGTTATTACAATATTATAGACTATATCCCTTATGCTATACTTTACATCTCCACGACTATTTTGTAACTACCAATTTGTACCTCTTAATCCTTCACCTTTTCCTCCCAGTTCCCAAACCTCCTCCTCTCTGGCAACCACCATTCTGCTCTCTGTGTCCATGAGTCTGTTTCAATTTTGTTTCTCATTTATTTTTTTATTTTTTTAGGTTCTACATATAATTGAAATCATATGGTATTTGTTTCTCTCTGATTGACTCATGTTACTGAGAATAAATATCCTCTAGGTCCTTCCAAATGGTAAGATTTCATTCATTTTTTTTATGACTGAGTATTATTCTATTATATATATCACACAATTGGCCTATTGATGGTCACTTGGGTTGCTTCCATGTTTTGGCTATTGTAAATAATGCTGCAGTGAACATAGGGACACATGTATTCTTTTTTAGTTAGTGCTTTGGATTTCTTTGGATGAACTCCCAGAAGTAGAATTCCTGGGTCCTCACCATGATCTTTTGGACAAATCATATGCAATGAAGCAATTACATGATGATGCAAAGCAAAAATAAGACTAAACATCCAAATGAATGGTGAGCACTTAACTGGTATCAGAATGTATATAATTGGATTATGACTGAGGGTAAATTTAACCTGGAAAGTGCCCCAGGAGGCTTTGGAACTTGGATGGGGCTTTGAAGTTTGGGCAGGACATAGATGGGCAGGGAGAAGATGTTTTGCAGCACACACCTTGGGTGTGTACATGTGTTAAAATAATATGAGGGAAAGCTTGAAAATAAAATCAGATGCCGTTGAGGAGAAGGCCCTGACAGAGGAGATTTTGGCAAGGAGGAGTGGGGGAAAAATTTGGACAGGTAGCATGGGGACCATCCTGTGGCATTTAGTTTGGGAGCTTTTGGAAATTTCTTCCAAACTTTCCTTCTGCAGCTGCAATGACAATGGAATAACTAAAATCTGATTTGGGGTGGCCCTCACTGTTTTAAAAAACAGTTTTGTCTAAAGAGTATCTCTGGAAAATTTTGTTTTACTGAGAAGACATGAAATCAAAAGTTGATTGGTTAAGGCCTTGTTCTCTAAAAATCAGCAGGGACATTATAAAAGCACAAGAAATTCCTCTTTTGTGAGCAAAGTCCTTTAGAAAGGAAACGGGTGAACAAGACCCCAGGCCGATGCTCCTGGCATTGCAGGGCATGGCTCAGTGTGTTGTGCATTGCCAAATATTCAATATGTCTGGAGTAGAAATTGGCCCCACTTTCAAGAGGGAAAACTTGTATATTGACTTTTATAAGCTCTTGACCTTAAGTTGTCATAGGCTGATTTTATAGATACAATGAATGTTGGTTAGCTTGCTTCTAGAGTTTTAGATTAAGTTATCTTAAAGATGTATTATTAGCACTGAAAGATGGGGGTACTCATGACTTTTAGTCTTTTTCTTTATTCCCTTTTTTCTAAAAGAATCTGGTTGCTTTGAATTTTACCACTTGAAAATTTAGGTTCATAAAATTCCAAAAGACTCTGAAAAAACTAAGTTCCAACCTAAAAAAGAAAACGTAAATGTTACTTCTAAACCTTACCTAAGATAATGCTTTAAGAATGATCTGATACTAAACTGGTTGCAGAAGGTGATTTATTCAAGCACTGCCTGGTTCCAAAAGCAGCTATTAAAAGAGGTTGTTTAGCATTGGGAAACCTTCTCTGAGGCATGTTTTTTTAAATAGCTCATTATATTATTTAATGATTTCATAGTGGAGATAATTATTTAGATTATAAAGGTCAAAAGCTGGAAAATTTTGGAGGCTTATGGGGAGTGAGGAAATTTTTTTGTCTATTTTTATCTTTCCATATAGGTGAGGTGAAGAATTGGGAAATAAAGGGAAACAATATTAGATATCTCTCTTTATGAACCAGTGAAGGTTTGATAGTGGGGTGAATCCACCCGAATGCGACAAACCTGAGGAATCATTCCAAGTGAACACTGAAGACAAGATGGCTGCTGACGGGAGGATCTCTCTCTTCCCTGGTGTTGTTGAGAACACTAGGAAACTCATTACAAACTTGGGTGTGGCAGACAGAGTACTGGACCTGGAGTCAGGCAGCCTGGATTGCATGCAGTCGCTGGGGCCATCCCATAGGTCATGGAGATTCTTTGTGGCACAGGTTCCCCTTCTGTTCACTGAGGCTGCTCCTTGCAAAGGTGCCTTTTCTGCTCTGATTCCTGTTTTATCTTCTAAACTTATGATTCCAAAATTCTTTGATGTTTTCTGTTTTAACTTAATAATGTATGGCGCTTTGCACCCAACTGTGTAGGTTTGTCTTTATAAAATTACTTTATTTTTTTCCTCAAGAAACTCACTTTTTGTTTTCCAGCTTTATTAAGATAAAATTGACATATAACATTGTATAAATTTAAGGTGTACGATGTATTGATTTGAATGAATTTATATATTGTAAAATGATCAGCACCATAATATCCATTAACACCTCCATCATGTCATACAATTACCATTTCTTTTTTGTATTGAGAACATTTAAGATCTATTCCCTTGGCAACTCTCAAGTATAAAAATAACATTTAAGATTAAGTAGTCCAGCGGTTGCTTTGATACTATGAGCCTCTCTTATCCCGCAGCTTTATAATCCCTTGGCATCAACCCCTTGGCATATAACAATGTAACCCCAAAGGTACTTTAGTTTGGGGCAGTGAATTAAACATTGTAAGTCCTTCTCTGCTCTTATTAATCAAAATATGGTAGGTTATACTGTAGTGAAACTTAATGCCAAGATTTCAGTGGCTTAAAAGAATAAAGGCTATTTCTTGCTCATGGCAAATAGTTCCCATTGGTCAGTTGAGGAGCTCTGCCCATTCTGACTCAAGGCCCAGAGAGGTGGAGATTCCACCTCTATGTTTTGATGATCCACGATGGGAAAGGCAGTACAGTGGAGAAGTGGTGGATGGTTCACTGGTTCTCATATCACTCACAGTTCTTTGGCCAGAACAGGACATGACTATGCGTAACAGCAAAAAAAGAATGAGGGAATGCTATTCTACACAGTTCCAAAAGGCAGAGAGCCAGGAAGATTTGGTGAACAGGACTAACGATTACCACATCAACTGAAATAAAGATTGAGGCAGAAACAGGTGCTTAGGAGATGAAGGCAGTTTGGAGATGTCACCATGAAGTTACTAGCTGCCCAAGTCTCCTCATAAAATGAACTCACAGAGTGAACTCATGATTAATTTTTTTTTCTTTACTATTCTCAAATGTTGCTTAAGTCTTTCTCTGAAGAGTGTGTGAAAACTTGAAGACTACAGTCACACTCTAGTTCCTAAGATTTATTCTAGAAATGACCTTGATTGGAGATCTGGGGTTTTCATGTCCCTGAGGTTGTGCATGACAGTTTCCTGCATGGCTTTCACAACTGGTTAAGCATAGTCGTCGTCTCCGGATTTTACTTGTTTAAAAGGGCTACCTCACTTCCATTTAATGAGGTACTCTTAAAGGGTACCTGATTATTAAAAGAAAAAGGCATTCCCCCTCTTTTAATACTAATGTTTTGCTCTGCACAGAAGGAGGAAGGACACACCACCCTCGAGGTGGGCTCTGGCCAGTCAACCTAGGGTCCTTTTCATTTGCCCTGGTCTCTGACTTCTGGTTGGGTCATAGACAAGTGTCATCCCAGTTTTGCACTTCTCTCTTCCACCTGCAGAACGTCTGGTGACCATGAGGGATCATTTTCTGCACATATTCTTTGTAACACGGTTCCAGACAGTACAGGAAATGTGAAGTAAACCAAGCTCCTCATTCTCCTTCTCCTCTTCCTTCTTCCTCTTCTGAGACTCCTGGGATATCAAAAAAATAAAGCAATACCAAGAAAGGATCATAGGAACTGTAAAGGAGTTAAAATTGTTGGGTAAAATGTTTAAAAAAAAAAACAACAACTGTTGCCAGTATAGCCATGAAAGCCTAGTTATTTGGGTATAGTCTTAGGTATAATCTTAGTTTGACTCTTATTTTGAATATGAGGCTTACACCAAATGGTTCGTTTGGATTGCCATTCCCACTATCCCCATGATAAGTTTTGAGAGTAGGTATAAGACAGTCTGTCTCTTCTTGAGACACTTAAAATTAATTTGGGAAGTCAGTATTAAAAATATAATAGAGACTAATACAGGTTGGTATATAATAAAGTTCTTAGTTGTCAGCAGATACTATATGTATTTTCAAGGGTCCAGAGAATGGAGGGATCATTGTGTGGATAAAGACTAATCAGGTGTGGTTTCATGGAAGAATTGGGATAAAGGGATAAAAGTATTTTAGGAACACAACAACAAAAATATATTAACTTCCTCCTATAAATTTACATTTAAATAAAACTGGCTCTACTTTACCAGTTTCAATTGTTGGTTCATCCTCAGCCAAAAAAGCCCTGGATGTGAGCTCTTCTGAAATTCTGTATAATTTAAGCCCTGTGTTCCTGTTCCTTTGAAGTAAGCTATTATGTGAACCAACAGCCACTAGGGATGCAGATTTGAGAGCAAACAACGGACTCTGCTCACTCTTCCCTTTGAGTCCAGGAGGGAGCTAATAACTTTCTTTTCTGGGCATGCACAACCTAGCAGGGGATGAGCAGTATGGAGGCAGAGTTGATGCAGACAAGCCTTCTGGAGGGGCTTCTGAAGCTCTTCTGTCTTTGAAGCAATACCTCATGCGGAGCTATCCCAAGCGTGGTGGGACCAGACCCACAAAACATTGTCACTGGTGCGAGGCTGTGAGCATCCCCTACAGCTTCCCTTTTGGACAGCAGGAGCCCAGGGAGCAAACCCCATGGAGTCACCAAGTCTGCAAGAGCAGGGGAGGACAGTTACCACCCATTGAATCCTGCTCCCACTGTGGGGCTGACCGGAGGGGGGCCCCTCACATTGCATTTTCTTCCCTTCTAAGAGGATACACACACACACACACACACACACACACACACACACACTCTTATACAGAGTTATACATACATATATACATATTTTTTTTTTCTTAAAACTAGAGTTAAAATTTTTGTTTGAAAATGAATTCTCTGACTCTGGTTTTAGTTAGAAATTTCCATAGGGAACAATAGAACTATAGTACATTTCTAATTTAAAACTTCGCATTGTTAATGACATCTTGAATATAACAAGACTAGGCAACCCAAACATCTGTTACTTTCAATCTTTTTTCCCTCAACTTGCAGCAAACTGTGGCACTAGTCTTGGAAAGTGGGCACTGTCTCCGATCAGTATTTTTTTTTGGGGGGGGGGTTGGAATGCACAAGAAAATATAGATAAGATTCGCTGCTCCAAATTTGTAATGCATTGCAGATTGTACTGTGGGTTTCTGAAACAACGAAAGCTTGTGGTGGGTTTTAAAGCAGTTTGGAAGAACAGCCCAGCTCTTTGATGTAAGGTATTTAAATTAATGTTAGTCACAACATAAAGCTCAATTTCAAAATTTGTGTCTCCCTCCGATTACCACACATCAAATTACTTGACATGGAGACAAAAATTACATTTCTCTGGGGGGACATGCAGTGCTATTTTGATGATCAAAAGCACGGGAGACAAAGGTCCTTGTAAGCCATATTGGGTGTGGTGCTGGAGTTTCAGCCCAGTTGGCTGTGGACCAGTTATGGTGGCTGAGCAGGGTGGCTGTTGCTACAGCAGCCTCTGATTTGGAAGGTGGGGTCTGGGCCTGGTGGAAGCAAGGGCCAAAGTCCTTGCACTTACTGAGCTGGGGCATGCTAGGCACTAGGTGCCTGGGCTGAGAGTCATGGAGAGCTGGCAGCACTCTCTGCATAAACCCAGAAAGCCATAGGGACACAGCTTACTTTGCTGTTGATAGTATGCATCCTGGAAAAAAAATCCCTCTATATCATTATTATTATCATTTTCTGGCAAAGACTTCTTAATAGTAATATGATATTGAAATGCTTACCATTAAATAAAAGTGCTACTACACTACAACCTGTCAAGAAATTATCATGCTGCTCAATACATTAAAGACCATTTTCTTTCTCTTTAACATTCGCTATTACACAGCTGTGTTGGGCAGTCTGCCTGGCAGGGGTGAAGTGGCGCTGGGAGGAGACTGCAGGGGAGGAAGGACTTACCTTCTACCCTTCTGGATCAGATAGCTGGCTCAGTGAAATAATGGACAGTAGACAGATTACTAAGAAGAAAGCAATACAAGTTTATTAATTTTTATTATTATGTACAAAGGGCATCAGTGAAAAAAAAGTAAATACCTCCCAAATGTCAAGTTTTGAAAGCTTATATACCATCTTAATAAGGAAAGGGGAGGAAGAATGTAGACTAGTTGGGTGGATGTAAATGATTTTCAGGAAAGACGAACAGGACCTTAGAAAAGTAGATGAGAGATATGATAGTTTGTGAGAGTTTGGGTGTGGTGTGGACTTCTAGCTTTCTCTTCTGTGATGAGTCAGTCTTCCCTGGTTGATGAACTTCCTGACGAAGAGATTTATTACAACTGAGATCCTTTTGGAAAATCTGTCTTTAGATAGATAAGGGGAGATAAGGGATAGATAAGAGTTTTCTTCCCTTCCTGAAGTTTTACTTGTAGCTTCAGAGACTTTCCTTTCTGGATAATTCTTTTTCAAAAAGTTTGAAGAAAATTTGCACAGCAAATTTGACTTCTCTGTAGGTGGGAAAAAGAATAATTTTTACACTTTACAGCAATTTTGGATTTTTTACATGTGGGTAATTCTACAAACTTTAAAAGCAAAACTTAAAAATTTCCTATTCTTTACATTAAAATGGTTGAAAGTGCTATTATAATGTTGGTGTTCCCTGTTTTATAATTATTACTACATATACACATTTATATATTTATATAATCAACATTTCTATGAATTTCTAATTGATTAGTTGCTTACCTTAGTGCATTTTTAAATCTCTGAAATCTACATCTATTTTAGGCACAAAGGCAGTCTTCTTTTTGAATCTCTGGAAAATCTACTTATTTGCTTGTAGCACTGGAAAAACTTATTTTAGCTTTTGTTAAGTAGGCATTTATTTTAAGTTGAAAAATAAAGCATACTTTGTTTCCAAAAGTTTACTTTTTAATATCATCTTCAGCTCTGGGCAGTGGAGACTGCATCACTGTCTTCCTTACCCTACCTACTTTGACCCACAGTGATTAGGATTTGGGTGGCATTAGTCCTTTATGTAGGTGACAGCATGTCCAGGAAATATATGGTAGTGTAAAGTCCTATGGAAGGGATTAGAAATTCTCTCTCTTTGAAAGTGAATGTCTTCTAACTGGTAAAAAGTGAGTGTCTTCTAACTGGTAAAAATAAGCCTTTTTAATTTTTTGCTGTTGGGAGAACTTCAGGAGATCTGAAAGCTAGGAGGAAAAAAATTTCACACAGTCTGAGAATACTATGTTTAGGAAATTTTGACAACAGAGTAAAAAACAACTCTGTTTTAGGATTCCATGCCTGGGAGGTAACTGTTTTAGAGGGGCTACTGAAATCAAGAATGGCCTCCTTTTATTTCTTGGAAAAATAAATCAGCTGTAAAACAGTAAGAATTTCAAGATATAATAAGACTGAATTTTAACTTGTAAGGTCTTTTAATAATACTAACTCAATTGTAATTCAATATGATTTGCAACCTGTATATTAAGTATTATTTTATAGTGAAAAAATGTAGTACACAGGCAAAATATTGTTATTATGTGAACCTCATTTTGATATGCCCTTAATTTTATGTGTAGAATTTATAACTGCAACATTATTATAAGCAACATCATATATCCTTGTGCATGTGTCCCAAAATTATTTGAGATGGGTTGGCAAACTAGGAGCACAGGCTAACACTTGCCTACCACTTGATTTTGTAAGTAAAGTCTTATTGGACACAGTCATGTCCATTTATTAAATCTTATCTATGGCTGCTTTGAGGTTAAACAGCAAGTGAAAAATATTCTGGTGTAGAGAAAAAATTTGCTGGCCCCTAACCTAAATATCAATTTTCTTTTCTTTTCTTTTACTGATGGCATCACAGAAAATTAAATAATGTATATTTATGTTCCTGTGACTAACACCCTCCCTTTTTGAAAGCAAAACAGAAAGACCAAAAAATGAACAAAAATATCACTAAAAAGCAAAAAAAGAGAAGTCCTTACAAAATTTAAGAAGCAGTTATGTAAATTAAAAGGATCACAAAATAGGCTCATTAAAATATGCTGATATTAACAAAAAATTGTATTCTTGTCAGATAGCACATGAGAACAGGATACTTGAATAAGAATCAGAAGACTTACATGCACGACTCAATTTTGCCATTCTCTAACTCAGAAGTTGGTAAACTTTTTTGGTAAAGGGTAAGCTAGTAAATACATTAAGCTTTCCAGGCATTTTATTTTATTTTATTTTGATTTATTCAAAACAGACAGTGGGCTGGATTGGTCTGCAGGCCTGTAGTTTGACCAACCCTGTTGTAAGTCAGTGCTCCTGATAAGCCACTACTTCCATGGGCTGCATTTTCAGGAGACTGAAATCTATACCTCCCAGTTTTAGCTCTTTTGTTATATAAATCAAAGCCAATGCATGTTTTCTTTGATTCCATTTTAGGTGGATAATTTTCTTACCACATGGGAAGTAGAGTCATAACAATACAGGTGAAGTGGCATGTGATGAGAAAAGTTTACATTTCCTGGTATATGAATTTCTGTTGCTTTGTAATAAGTTGATTCCAAAACTAGGAATGTGACGACATTGATCTTACTCTTAGTTTTCTGGGTTAGAAATTAGGGATGTGCTTGATTGGACAGTTTTCACTTGGGGTTTCTAATGCAGTTATAGCTCAATGTCAGTCAGGGCTGTGGCCTCTGAAGGTTTGACTGGGCTGGACACCCAATGCAGCTGGCAGTTGCTGCTGGTCATCTAATGGGAACCTAGCTGGGCTGGCTACTAGAGCACCTACACATGTGCACATCATCCTGGAAGACTCAGAAGGGTCAAACTTTGTATATGGTGCTTGGCTTACCCCAATGTGAGCATCTCCAGGGAATGAGATGGAAGGGGCATGACCTAGTCTGACCTAAGCTGGGAAGTCAATGCTCTACTAGTCACAAGCTTTCCCCTATTCAAGTGGAGGACAGGTAGACACCCCCCTCCACCCATGTGAGGAATGTCAAAGAATTTTGTGCCATGTTTTAAAATCACCACACCCAGCTTTACTTATTTTTAAGTGTGTAACTGTACTGAATTAGTAGAATTTTGTACCAGCTGTTGTATAATTAATCACAGTCATTAAAAACAAGATATTATAATTAGGGTCTTCTCAGATCTCAAATGAAACTGACATATATATCTATATATCTCCCACATTTTCTTTATCTATTTATCATGTCAGTGGACATTTAGGATACACACACAAAGGGCACAAGCATATACACAAACATACATACACATGCACTGGAGTATTATTCATCCTTAATAAGGAAGGAAATCCTGCCATTTGTGACAATATGAATGAACCTAGACAACATTAATGTAAGTGAAATAAGCCAAACACAGAAAAACATATGTTGCATGATGTCATTCATATGCAGAATCTGAAAAAGTAAAATTAATAGAAACAGAACAGAATGGTGGCTACTAAGGGCTGAAGGGTGGAGGGAGGGAAAATGGGAGAAGGTCAAAAGTTACAAACTTTGAGATATAAGATGAATAAGTTCTGGAGATTTAATGTAGTTAATAATAACTTATTCTACACTTGAAAATTGCTAAAAAAAGTAGGTCTTAAGTGTTCTCAACACACACAAGACAAGAAAAAAGGTAACTATGAGAGGAGATGGATATTTTAATTAGCTTCATTAATCATTTCAAAATGTAATCTCTTCAAAATGAATATGTATATAAAACATCACATTGTGCACCTTAAATAGGTACATTTTTATGTATCAATAAAGCTGATAAAAAAAGAAAAATGAGATCAGGGATCAGTTCTGGGAATTGATAAACAATAATTCAGTTTCATTTCTTCCGTTTCAATAAGGGTGCAAGGGAGTACTGACATTTATGTTGGGGGTTTGGAAGCAAATCCAAGGAATGCATACTTTTCATTGAAAAATAGACATTACAAGAACTACTCATTGTGGTACCTTAGGGATCCTGCAGAGGCTCTGTTGATTAGATCTTTTCAGGGGGCAAAGAATGAGAGGGAAACTTCATTTCTATTCTAGTTACAGTGCTTTGAAATATGTTTATTGGAGAAGAAATGGACTCTTGTCATCAAGTTCATGGAATCTTTTTTGTATTTTCTTCACTGTTTACTTCCTCTGTGATCACTCTGAGCTGCTGACAGAATGCTTTACTTGGGGCTCTAACACCTCCCCCTTCGTCAGAGTGTGAGTTACATTGTGCTTCCCCTCTTCCACTCCGTGGAGACCTTCAAAGTAAGCATCTTTCAGAGAAGTGACCTGCAAAATACTGCTGCAAGATCAGTAGCTCCCTTTCAAGCAGCTTTGCCTGAGGTGACGGTTGACTGCCAGGATGGTGATTCATGTCAGTCACCAAAACAACACCTTGGCTAGAATGAAGTCTGCAGTGTTTGTGTATGGGAACAGTTTTACATAATGAGATTTTCGTTTACTCCTAGCACCTCGTACAGTGCCTGGAACGTGGTAGGTAACCAATACATATTTATTAATATCTATTATAAAACCATAGTTTGAAAGCTTTGCTAACATATGGTAGGTAGATTTGTTCCAGAATGGAGCCGTGCAAGAATTTCCTCATCAATCCTGGATAAAATGTATTAATACTAGAATAAATAACTCTTCAAGAAGTCTGAGACTTTTAGCAAGACTCAATTAGTTGATATAAACTTATATTTTTTAAGCCATCAAACTAAGAAGAGGTTAAGACTAACGTTTACTTATTAAGATAATTTCCTAATCATTCTTATAAGAACTTAATGAGTGACAAACTGACGCTGGATATAAATTTATGATTTCCCAAAATAACATTTGATTGGTTTGAGTGATGTCTTACATCAAGTAATCATAGTTAATTTTTGCTTCTGGAGAGATTTGACTTTACCAGTCTATCATGTCATCAGATGTATTTCAAGAGTGATATCTTTGTCTGTTGATTGAATTAAAGAATTCCTATGGAAATCCTTGAATCTCTAAATTGTGTTTATATCAGAGCAGATGAGACAAGTTCAGAATAGTGGCAAAAAGAGTATATATTCATTTGAAATATACTGCAAACACATAAAAATAATTTCACGTTGAAAGTATTTTAGCCCTATAAATCAAGGGCAAATAGAACTTTTCATTATATATGAATATTTTCTCATATATGTTTATTTTCCTTGTTATGTTTATTTTGTTAATATTCAATAGCTATAATTAAGTCTGTTGTTTGATGTGAGCTCACAAAATAATCCAGGTCTAAAAGAAATTTTAGAGAGTAGAAGAGTATGCATGTAACACAGGGGTAAAATTGTTAGGCTTTACATTTGCAGTTTCTTTTCCATAGGATACATTTTGAATGGTCCTCTCCCTACTTTTTTTGGTAATCAACCTATCACTCTAACAAACAAACCAATAGAGCCCTAACAATATTGACACCATAATCACTGAAGGTACAATGAAAAATAGGAATAGAGTAATTTACTGTGCAGAAACAACTTAGGAGACATAAAGGAATGGAGAGCTTAATCTGGGAGAGAAATAGGGAATGTTGTCTGTATTATTCTATTTTTGCATTTGCTGCCAGGGATGGTATGAGGAGTCTGGATCTGGTTGTCTCTTGACCCAGAGTCCAGTTTTTCCATTGGCCCTGGCACAGCACAATTCACTCCCCTACCCTTGCCCTTGAGATGTGGTGGTTGGTTCACTACACCGTGTGTACACAAGTGTGTGTTGTACATGATTTGATTAAACCTGCCATTGAGTATTGGAGGTGGCTGAATGTCAACCAGGCTAGTACCAAGTCACAGAGGAGGAGAACAAAAAGTATTTACTGAATGGCCAAGCCTAATTGGTTCTAGGTGGTGGCTAGTCCTAGTCATTCTTGTTCATCTGAGTCAACGGGACTTTTCCAAGGTCTCAGTGTGATTGCTTTAGCAATGCTGGTCTACACATGTCTTTTGGGTGTGAGAGAACTGGGGTTAAAGACACAACCTAGCCCAACCTATCTTGCTGGAGATGCTGTCAGGGCTTCCAGCCCTGGTTCTCATGTAAGGATCTACCTAAAGTAAAGGTAGGGAAATAAGCTCCTATGATTTCTTAAAATAAAAAAATAATTTTCAGTGAGAAATAACATTCTAGATATTCAAACACTAGAGAAAATGGGAAGCCTTCATTTTGACTCTAGGATGGATCTAGTGAGGGGGTTGTTGATAAATTTCAGAAAGCAGCAATTTCTTCATATTTTCCCCCTTGTAACTGCAGTTAGTCTCTGATTCTATGACTAAAATCTTAGAATTACTGCACGCTAGTCCTAGAAAAAAAATTCTGGAAATGATCATTTTTACAGATGAGGAAACTTGGGTCAAATATTTTATTCAGTGTCTACAGTGTGCAAGAAAACAAAACAAAGCAAAACAAAAACCTCAGACTGGAGACCGTCACATGTTCAGGCTCACATGGCTACTTAGTTTACACATCAGCCTGATCCCTGACCTCCTGATCTCCATGGCAATCCCTTCTCCGTCCACAAATGTCCATGTGGAAGTGGAATCGTGGAGACCACAGTATAGACTTGTCTGATTCAGTCTTGCCCTGCAGCCAGCTTATTTCACTTTCTCCTGAGTTTTCATGATTTCTTTTTATAATGCATTATTTTTTTTCCTCAAGATCTTGTATTATTTTAATAGGTGGCTTGTTGAATGTGTATACTTCAGGGCTAATTATCTTATTACTTATTTAAGGCACATATCTGGAATTGGCAATAAGGGAACATTTAAGTAGCGCTTAAGAAGCAAATGGAGGGCAGTTGAGAATGGCCATACTTAGGCAGTTAGATATTTTTTTGGCTCATGTTTTATGGGCAGAGATTTTAAGTTTTTGTATACCTCCAAAAATATAATTAAACTATTGCCAACTGCTGATGATTTTTTTTAATGGAAGAAAGCCGAGGTTGTGGTATTATGAAATGGGAGCCTGGTCCAAAAATAATAATATTTGACATGAGATTATTTTTCTTCTCGCTTGTTATATTCAGCAAAACATTGTTGAGCATTTTTGTGTGGCAGGCACTGTGCTGGGCACTGCAGACACATTTGCATTTATCTGTATATAGACATGGAAGCCAATTTAAATTTCATCTTCAAAGTACAATTAATTATGAACAGTAGAGAGGCTCTTTCGTCTCTCCTAGATATCTATTCTGGGGACTTGATTTTTTTCTTAATGTAAGATTTGCTTTCTCCCCAGCTGCCCCTGGAGGAATCCTCCTGGATTAGCTCGTGTCTTTGTATGCAATTGCGCAGAGAGACTTGGAATGTCAACAGAGCTGTCATCATATAGATTAAATATTAGCTGCTAAAGTAATTCCTGATATAAGCTAAATAATGATTTAGATGGAACATGTATTCCCAATACACTAGGAGGCAGGTTCTGCCTTTCACAAACCATATTGACTGGTCAGGTAATTAAGACTGTACCATTTTAATTGAAAAATCTCAATAAGTATGAAAAAGATTTAATGATGCTGAATTCATATTCTTTTAGAGTAGACAGTCACATGCAAACCAATGAAACTTTCTTTTACCTCTCAAAACTAGTATTTCTAAGTGGCTATGGTAAGGATGTAATAATAGTTCTGGTGCCTTTAAGAATTCCAGATGTGCTGTGAGTTAGTTTTCTCAAAAATAGAATCACAGAACAATAAGTATCCCTCTATAAAATAATAAATAGAACATCTGAAGTGTGTACTAATATCTAAAATCTAAAAGTAAAGGAAAACAGAGGACTTACATATTGAAGGTTAGAGTAGAAAACTATGGACCTAGAAAGTACGTCTGAAAAGATACACACATTCAGATGCATGAGCATGCATATACCAGTTTTTCAGACGACAAAGAAGTGAGAACCAGTTAAGCTTCTTTCCAATCTACCCAGTTACCTTTTCACTGGGCAGACCCAATGATTATGTGATCTAATGCTGTTTAAGGGACATTCACCAGATCCTTCTACTTAAAGTATTATTCCTTTCACTATATTTATATTAAAACATCCTCTTCATAACATCTCTGCCAAAATATCGAAAGGTGGCATGTAAGGCATACCGGCTGGGTAACACAAAGACATTTCTTGAATTAACTCAATGTTCCTCCATATTTAGGCAAAGGCGTAGGATTCTAGAAAGATGAGCAAGTATGGATGGAGGTGAGGAAAGGTGGGGAAGCTCCTATAGATGGGACACAGCCCTAAAAGAGATAACTAAGGGTGTTGTGGAGCTGGGAAAGGGTAGGAAAACTGGGGAGCTGAAGCTCCTGGAGAGGCTCCTCCTGTCTGGATGGTGGCCCAACTGTCAGGAGCCAGGCTTGCTGGTGCTGTCCCTGCACACTCTCCCACTCGCATTAAGTGGGGCATTTAAAATTGCAGAGCAGATAATTCTACCTGCCTTATGTGGCTGCTTTGAAGATTAATGAGGTAATGTTTAAAAAGTGCTGGGGATGAAAGGTTCAATAGAAATGTTTGTGTACTCTGCCAAGAAGAGCTCTCTTTCAGAGCTGGTGTTTTTAAAATAAATATAAACACCTAGTGTTCCTGGTGCCTTCATCCTATTATTAAGAAGTTAACACACTGGTAACTGGACAAATATTGATATTTGATCCTCTCTATGTTTTTTGCACAGTTTCCCTTGGACATTCTCTGCAGAGATGAGCCATGTCAGGTCAAGTCAGTTCATATAGATGTAAGATCGTGAGGACAAGCATCCAATCCATGAGCCTCAGACAGGGTTGGGTTGCACATTGATGCTCAAACCTCCAGTGCTTAAGAGCCCAGCAAAGCAAACACAGACACATACATGCACACATTGGTAGATCTAGACAGACCTAATTTCACATTTGCGTACACATGTATTTGGTGCAGTTTTGAAAACTACAAAACAATTGTTTATGGTTTGGTATTGGTTTTGTTTCTAATGATGTGTTGGGGTTAGGAATAGCGGCTCTGCAGAGTGCTTAGTGCATCCGAGGGTCATAATCCTGCCTTGGCCAGGAGAAATAGCAGCAGAAGAGCCATGGGTGGATCTTCTTGTAACTGTAGGAAGAGGTCAGTGATTCTAAGTGGGTAAGGTTTCCTGACTGTATTCTGTAAATCTGTTTCTCTATTTTATACCCCCGTGTTAGACACCTATGCTTGATCTACACTTGGGTGCTCAAAGGATGGAATCACCAATTTACATCTTATTCTGCAGCATGACCTGAGGGAGCAGCAGTGGTGTGGCTGGGGAATCGCAACGGGAGTAGCGATTTACCAGGGAGAGTATAACAGATGAGAAAGACCTGGACCATCTTCTTATTTTATCGAGTTACATTTGATCAGAAGAGATTGATGGGAAAATGGAGGCCTCTATTTCTATAAAACTGGTGCAAATATTTATGGGAGGAAAAGCAGGGCTTCTAGACAGAATAGTAAAGTTAGTGAATATATTTCTCATTTTTATCTCAGGTTAGGATCTATTTTCTTAACCCTTTACATTTTTTTCCTCCCAAATACTGGAGTTTGCATTTTAAAATAAAACAGCTAGAAATAATATACCAGAAAATCCTCTGGAAAGAAATTTTTATACTTGTTTTGCTTATGTAAAAACCTGGATAATAAGTACATTTAAATATATTACTGATACTATAATTTCAAGCACTTGGGTTTCAGAATGTGATGAAGGATTTTTCAGAAAATTAAAGAAGATAGAGAGGGATGTTAAACCTGATAAAGGTCTTCTAACACTGCGGTTGTTAGGAAGAGAGAAACTAAGTCTCTAACTTGTCCAGGAAATGAACCAGAAGGCCCAAATCACCTTTCCTTTTCTTCTTGCCAGTCTGCAGGAACCTCTGCTTGCCCACAGAAAGAAACTTGACAACACTTTGGCCTATAAACACCGGCATACCAACTGTACTAAATCTCTGCCCAGCTATTTTGGGTAAGCTAGAGGAAAAATAGCAGACTGCATAGGAGGAAGCTTGGGGGCCCGCCAAGGCCATGACGTACAGGTTTCCAAGCAAAGCTATGGATGAATCAGAAAAAAACATGTCTGAGTCACGCTCAGATATAAGGCTTCCTGTTCTTGAGTTTCTCGGCTTATATCACAGGAAGAAGAGGTAGGGATTCTCAATAACTTTCCAACCTCTCAGAGGTCATACAACCCACCATCAAACCATATTTTGTTGAAGCTTCATGAAACCTACAAGGGGATGTTGGTAGAGGTGCTCTCTGTATTCTTTTTACTTTGCCATTTGGCCATTAAACAACACATATACCTTTTTCAATGAAGGCAAAGATTCCCAGTGGAGAAATAATTAAAACCACTGGTATTTTCCTAAAGCTGTTTCATGTTTCAACAGCTCCAGTGAGTGGCTGCACAGCAGTAGCATTCATACTGCTGTTAGCTTGGAAAATAAAGAGACTTTGAAAAAGAATATTTTTCTTGTGTTAGGTTGTTCCCAGTTTTGACCTGATAGCTGGGTCAGTGGTTTATTTTTCTTTTATGTGATGTGAATGGAATTGGTAGCAGGGTAATCTACTGGATATTGGATAAAATAACTCAGAAAAAATGTCACCAAATTTCAAACCCACATGTAAATAAATCTAGGGGTCTCTCATTTCTTCCTGTTTTTCGTAGGAAAAATCCAGGTTACATCTGTCAAAATCTCATAGCTTTTCAGAAAAAATAGTTTTCTATCTTAAATGGTCAGGGAAATCTTGGACGTGATTTAAACAAAGGTTGTTTTAATATAAGCATTTTAGGAATATGTTTATTCTTTGTCCAGGGTACAGCTGAACCAAGGGTCAGAAAGTTCAGAATTGTCGGTAATGATGTGTATGCCATCTTAAAATTCTTGGGGGGAAGGAAATATTTCACCTCTATCCTGCTAAGTACTTTGGCTGGTCTAGTAATCAAATTAATAGAAGACAGATTAATAGGAGAAATAAACAAATTTAATTTCCTATGGATGGGGGCGCCACTAAGAATATGAGGGCCCGCAGGCATTCAGGCAATTGGGGGTCATGTGTCATCCTGAACTGAGGACGAGGGGCAGGAGCCTGTGACTCAACAGGGAGGAAGGTATTTCTCATGGAGATGGAAAGACAAATGTTTGCTGTGACATGCAGAGACGGTGGGACCCAGACAGCACTTTAGTATCTAAGCTCTGAGGAGTTTCCCCTACCACGTGTAACCCATACCCTTGTAGTTATCTCTAGTGCTCCTCCTAGACCTGGCCTTTTATCTAAAAATCTTTTAGGCAGCTAAGGGGGAGATAAAAACTTGTTGTCTGAGACTTTTGAGTCTTAATTGTCTTTACTTGAAAATAATCTGTGTTCCAGGGTGGTACATTTTAGGGACACTTGTTCCAAACCTCTACAAAAATCACACAGCTAACATTTGTTTTGAGTAGTTCATTTCTTACTGTAATTTTTTCCATTACCATTTATCCCCTATACCCTCTTCTACCTCCACCCATTCCCCCACCCCCAATAATCACCACACTGTTGTCCACGTCTATTGATTCTGTTTCTTTTATGCTCAATCCCTCTACCTTTAACTCCCCCTGCCCCATGAAGAGCATTTTAAAATATGAAATTTTCACATAAAGTTAGGCTGTATTTTTAAGACCAATTGGATTAGTCAGCTTGGGCTGCCATAACAACTGAATCTGCTCCCTGTGTTGGTTATAGACTGTGAGTTATCTTGCATATTATTACCTTCCATATTATCATCACATTACATTACAACAGGCATCTTCATTTAATGTGGATCCCTCCAACCGCCCCCCGCCACACACACACCAGGATTACAGTTGCTAACGATGGTATCCTTGATGGCAAGACTGATTTATTGAGGCTCATTATATTAGAGACTCAGTAAAGATCTCTTAGTGGATACATATCACTTGATGTATCCATTCATGTATTTAAGGGAATGATTTAGCTGTTGAATTTGAAGTCCTTTGAATCTATTTGTGTTAAAACGATTTGGACAAATTACAAATTTTCTCCAATTTAATTGTCCCCTTTATTAAAGGGATATTCAAGATGTTTGTGAAATCTGATTCACCAAACGAGTAGAAGCTCTAAATGGGTCCTTATTATTTCCTTTTCTTGTCTTTTTTAAATCCCAAGTTCCTGTGTTTCAAGAGAGGCAGTTCCTTTGGGGACTTCCTCTTTTGACCAAAAGCAGAGTCTCAGGGACCTGCTTTTGAGAAACTGGCAGTTCAGTTTGACGTGATGTTGCTGGGAAGACGTCAGTTAAGAGCCTGAGCGACGCCTGCTAGCCTGGTGTCCCTGCCTGCGGTCCTAATGAACGCAGCCCTGCACCTGGTTTGGAATCTCCGAAAGGCATGTGGGTGACTGCAGGCACGGCGGGGAAAGTGTGGTTCTTTTATTCACCGTTATTCCTCCTTGTTTTCTGTTCTTATTTTTATTTTATCATATTTTTTCTTTCTCTTGGCCTTTTATTCTCCCACTTACTGCTACATTTCAAAGAACATGGCCTGTTTAGATTGTAACATTAGTTCTGAGAAGAGCCTTATAAGGCAGGCAGTAGAGAGAAGGTATGCAGACGAACAGAGCAACACAAAGAAGGCAATTTAAGCACATATGAAACTAAAACTATGCTTCTGCTTATTTTTTGCCTCTATTGAGGACTTACAGTGTATACTTTGCAGTTTTATTTTACATGGTGATCTCCTTTCTCTTTGACTTTTAAATGATCTCTCTCTGCTATTGGCAATGTTCAAATTGTGTATTCATACACTATTACCATTAGTGTACATTTTTCTGTATGAAAAAAAATGCACTCCAGACCTCTGTTGTCTGACATATTATACCACTAATCTCATCATCTGAATCTTATCTGGGGGGCAGTGGCAGGATGGGGGACTTGGGAGGATATACTTTGTAAAAGTTATGGGAGGGCAGGGAGAAGAGTTTGGATTACAGAGCACTATAGTTCCCTTGAGAACTATTTATCCCCATTATGACTATTTGCATTCCCTACAAAGCTTCCGTTTCTCCCTTTCTGCCTTTCTCATTTTCTCAGCTGTTTCTCTGCTAGAATTGGCCTGGATGCCGATTTCTGGGTTGTAGTTCTGTGCCCTTGTGCTTCTTGCAAGCAGCAGCTCCCTGGACTGACTTGGTGGAGTTGCACTTTAAGGGTTGTGGCTGGCACACTTTCTCTGCTATCAGTATCCTGTTCAATTAGTGTTGCATGACAGGCCGAGGGAGTGTCTGCAGTCTTCTTGGGGAGTGACAGCCAAAACCTGCGTTTTGTCTGGTGACCCTACAGGGGCTTCTCCATCAGGATATGAATCCCTGGCGCACAACTCGCTGCATCTCATTCTCTGCTAATTTGCATCTTAAGCGAAGCATCTTACTTTCTAGTCATCCATATTTATGATTTATCATAGTACATTGGTGACTCCTTTCAGTGAAATTTTCCAGTGCCATTAGTCTCTGTATTCCAAATCAGGGCCACCCTGATAAGCAGGCAAATAATTTAGCAGATCTCAAACAAGGATTTGATAAACAGGGGTAAATAAGAATAAAATAACACTTGTAGTGAAGCCAATTTAGAGGAAAAATGCACATTTTATGTCAACATCTGGTCACCTTAAATGATCTATTAATAGTAGTAATAAAAAGTTCCTTCATATTTGTATAGTATTTAAAAACATAGCAAGCACTTCCACATGCATTTTTCCCATGTGTTTCCTTTAAAAACTGTGAAGTTTGGCACAATGCGAATGCAGATGAGAGAACTACCAGAGATAAAAGACTTATCAAAAAGTTCTGAGCAGACCAGACCTGACATGCTGACTTTCTGTGTCCTAGTCTTGTACTTTGTTACTACAACATGTTGTTGGATAGAGTAGTTTTAGACTAGAGAAATGTTTAGAAAATTCTTCTTCATCTAACAAATCATAATTGAAGCTCCATACTAGGTATTGTGTGAGGTTCCAGGTACGCAAACTTGAATAGGAACTGAACCTTCACATTCGTCCTGCTTACTGGTTTTGACACTGAGATTAGCGTGGGTGGTGTGGTATGGATACATTAGCATCATTGGTCTTCGACAGCATTCCAAGATGGAACTACCTCCCAGGCTTAGAACTGGCTTTGTGTTTCCTACTAAACAAAGAAGAACTTGCATCCAACACAGTTTCTGTTCTTTGATTAACAGGAACAGCTCTTTTCATATGTGCAAGAAGATGAATCCTAAGGTAGCCTGGATGGTGGTTTGAACATCTTGGTGTACTGGGACAGGTATGAGAAGATCTGGTAAACTTTGTCTTGCCTCCACTACAAAAGTGTGGCACGGTGGGGGTTGAGAGGGTGTGTGTGAGAGAGAGTTTCAAAGGAGGGGGAAAGGTTGAAGAAATCTGTAGTTTAGACTGGTCTTAAGATATATTGTATGATTTTTGATCACCCCTTATTGGAAAGTTCTCCCCTATCTCTAAAAATACCTTTCTTACTTTGTTGTAGTGACCATCTGATTTCTCTTTTTTCTTGTTTGGAGGATTGGTCTACAGTTGTTACTCCATTTTTTAAACTCTGAATTCTTGTTAGCATAAAGTGTAGCTTCCCCTGTTCTTTCTTACTTTCTCAAAGGTACAATTGCTAAAATAAATGTCAGTATTTTTTCTGTGGTTATTTTCTTTGACCTCAACATAATAGCAGACAGAAATTACAAAGCCCTGTATCTTAAAACTATTCTTTCAACTCATAAGTTTCCTATCCTATAAGTTTTTCTTTTCTGCACCTCACCATTTTTATTCCTGCTGTAAGCTTAAATGTGGACACCACTAGATTCAATTCTCTCTCTCTGCTGAGGGGTGCCCAACCTTTTGGCATCTGTGGGTCACACTGGAGGAAGAAGAGTTGTCTTGGGCTTCACATTAAATACATTGTGACATGTAATCACAAAAAAACCCCACAGTGTTTAAGTAAATTTATGATTTTGTGTTGGGAGGCATTCACAGCCATTCTGGGCTGCTTGCAGCCCATGGGCCACATGTTGGACACCCCTACACACATTGGGTATTTTATGTGTGTTCACTTATTCAATAATTATCCAGCTCACAATGATTTACAGATCAGTAGTGGCTGCTATATCACTTTAGGTAGATGATCTGCTATTTCCTCCAAAATGCTCATATTTAAAAGTCCCCCAAAGGCCCATATTAAAAATAAAACAAAAAACAACAAAGTAAAGAAAAATGTTATCTTTCCCAAAGTCTCTTTATTTGTTGTTCCTATATTTGCTGTCTGGTTAATACTGTCACCATCTTTCCCAAGCTAGAACTGAGACAACTTCGATATCTCTCTCATACTCCAAACGCTGATATTTGCTGAAAGTAACCTAGTTCTTAGGTGTCTCTCGTAGCTCCCTTCATCATCCCCTGTTTACTATCCTGCACTTTCATCATTTTTCCCTTAGACTATTGCAACAGCTTTCCAACTTTTCTGTTATTTACTTGTAACTTTTCAGGTGGGATTGACTTTGTTTCCAAGTAGATAGTTAACACACTTGTAGTAACCAGGACAGTTCCCTATACATGGTAGAGGCCCAGTATGTATTTAAATAATTTTTTTCAATTACAGATGACATATATTATATTAGTTTCAGATGTATAACCCAGTGATTAGACATATAACTAAATGATCACCCCAATAAGTCCAGTACCGATCTGATACCACACATAATTATTTCAATATTATTGATGATTTCTCTGTACTGTACTTTACATCCCTGTGACTATTCTGTTAATTACCAATTTGTATTTCTTAATCTCGTTACCTTATTCACCCATCCTCTACCCTCCCCTTTGGCAACTGTCAAGATGTTCTTTGTATTTATGAATCTGTTTCTGTTCTGCTTGTTCATTATTATTATTATTATTATTATTTTTCAGATTCCACATGTAAGTGGAAGCCTATGCCGTTGGTCTTCCTTTGTCTTATTTCACTCAGCATAATACCCTCTAGGTCCATCCATGTAGTTGCAGATAGCAAGAGTTCATTCTTTTTTATGGCTGGGTCATATTCCATTGTATGTATGCAGCACTGTTTTTTCTTTATCCATTCACCTATTGATGGACATTTAAGTTGCTTCCATGTCTTGGCTATTGTAAATAATGCTGTAATTAACATATGGATGTATATGTCTTTTCACTTTAGTGTTTTGGGTTTCTTTGGATAAATACCCAGAAGTGGAATTACTGGTTTCTTCTTATATAGCCTTTGGTTTAAAGCTTATTTGGTTTGATATAAGTATTGCTATCCTAGCTTTTTAGTTTATTTGCTTCCATTTTCATGATACAATTTTTTCCATCCCTTTACTTTTAATCTGTTTGTATCTTTAGATCTGGAGTGCATGTCTTTTAGACCGCACATGGAAAGGTCTTATTTTGTGATCTAGTCAGCCTCCATATGTCTTTGATTGGAGCATTTAAAGTAATTGTAGGTAGGTATGTACTTATTGTCATTTTATTATTCATATTTTTATCTTGTTTCTTTTTCTTAAAAAAGGCTGTTTAACATGTCTTGTAATACTGGCCTGCTGGTGATAAAACCTTTATTTAGCTTTTCCTACTTTGAGAAGCTCTTTATCTGTCCTTTAGTTCTGAATGACAATTTTATTAGGCAGAGTAATCTGGTTGTAGGTCCTTTCTTTTCATCACTTTGGATATTTTGTGCCAATCCCTCTGGCCTGCAAAGTTTCTGTTGAGAAATCAGCTGACATTCTATGGTAGTCCCTTGTAGGTAACTAACTGCTTTTCTCTTGCTGCTTTTAGAATTCTCGCTGTATTTAACCTTTGGCATTGTAATTATGGTGTGTCTTGGTGTAGGCCTTATTGGGTTCATCTTGTTTGGGCCTCTCTGCATGTCCTGGACTTGTGTGTCTCTTTTCTTTATCCAGTTAGGAAAATTTTTTGTAATTATTATTATTTTTAATTTTTTGCTTTTTTATTTTTAGTGTACTTTTTCCCCATTGCCATTTATCCTCCTTATACCCTCTTCTACCTCCACCCACACCCCTTCCCCTGCTGTTGTCCATGTCCATGAGTCCTTTCTCTTCTTTTTTTCAAATAGGTTTTCAATTTCTTGCTCTCTCTCTTTTCCTTCCAGAATCCACATGATGTGAATGTTGGTATGTTAGAAGTTGTCCTAGGGGATCCTTATACTGTCTTCATTTTGGGGGAATTTTTTTCTTTTTCATTCTGATTGGGTATTTTCTGCTTCTTTATCTTCCAAATTGCTGATTTGGCCCTCTGCTTCATCTAGTCCACTGTTCATTCACCCTAAAGTATTCTTCATTTCAGTCAATGTATGCTTCATTTTTGACTGGTTCTTTTTTTTTAATCTCCATTTTTTTATGTTTTCTATCTCTTTGTTTTCACTAAATTCATCTGCTCTTTTTTCTTCTAAGTTCATTGAGTATCCTTATAGCTAGTGTATTGAACTCTGCATCTGGTAAATTGTTTGTCTCCATTTTGTTTAGTTCTTTTTCAGGAGGGTTTTTTTTTTTTTTTTGGTGACATGTTTCTTTGTCTCTCCATTTTGGCTGCCTCCCTGAATTTGTTTCTACATGTTAGGTAGAGCTGCTATGTCTCCTGGGTTTGGTAGAATGACCTTATGTAGTAGGTTTCTTATAGGGTCTTGTGGCACAGCTTCCCTCAGTGGCCCCCATCCATGTAGTATGTGTATACCCTCCTGTTGTAGTTGAGCCTTGAGTGCTCTTGGCACACAATGGGAGGGATTACTCCCATGTCAATGGGCTGCAAACCTGGCTGTGACCACCAATCACTATGGAGGATCAGCTGTACAGGGGCCCAACCCACAGAGTAGGACTTACTTTAGTAGGGTTCTGGTGCCCACTGAGTCTGCCCCTTGAGTATGTCACTTGTGAAGGTGGTTAGGTGGTGTTTTGACTAGTCTGAAGCTGTTCACCTTATGTGCTGGTTCTGGGGCCACCCAGAAGGTACAGGCCAAGGTCAGCCACCACCTGTTTCCTGTCCAAAGTCACTTGGCATGAGCTACAAAGAGACCTGAAGATAGCTGCTACTTGTTCTTGACTTGCAAGTGCCCAGACAAGACCAAGCTGCAAACCAAGGTGGGCTACAGCTGGTGCTGGGCCACTTAGCCAGTGGTCAAAGGCATGCTGAGGCCAGATGCTGCTTGTTTGAGAGATTTTAGGAAAGTCCAAAGCATTAGCCAAGATCAGCTGAATGTGTGGAGAAGCAACTGGAAACAGCTTGAGTATGCCTGAAAGGCTGGTGGGGCAGGGTCTCAGAGAATCACCAGGGTGGGGAAAACAGTGTGAGCCACATAAATGGAGACTTCAATATGGTGTCTGCCTGCTGGCTCTGTTGGAGGAGGGCCTAGAAAAGGATCAATAGCCTCTCATAGCATTTTGGGTACCAGGGAGAAAGCTGTCCCCCAGATTTTGCCCTGATGCCAGACAACTGAGTTCCCTGTATGTTCCAGTTACCCCAAAGCTGGAACTCAGAGCAAGTGAGTCTGGGTAAGTTCATATGTAGACCCTTTAAAAGGAACACCTGGAACTCCAGCAGCCTTCCTTTTTACTTAGCCACAATCTGAGCTGTTAGGGTTTTTAAAAAAGATTTTTAGAGAGAGGGGAAGGAAGAATAAAGAGAGGGAGAGAAACATTGTTGTGCGAGAGAAACAATATTTGGCTGCCTCTTGCACAGCCCCAACCAGGGAGGCCCACGACCCAGGCATATGCCCTGTCCTGGAATCTAACTGTCAATGTTTCAGCTTGTGGGACAATGCCTAGCCCACTGAGCCACACCAGTTGGGGCCTGAGATGGTTTTTATAGCCAGAAGTTGTGTGACTTTCTTTTCCCATAACTCAAACCCTAGGCTTGGGGTACTGATGTGGGGCTGACAACCCTCACACCTCAGGGATGGATTCTGCAGCCAAGATACCCCACCTAACTTTTATCCACAACACATGGGTGTGGGGCCCACTAGATTCGAGTTTTTGCCTAACTGTTGGGAACCGCCCTGCCTGGTATCAGAAGCTCTAACCCCTGCCTAGGCTAAGGCTGAGGGAACGACCTTGGAACTGTAAGCCAGCAAGGAGACAAAAGCTTATCTCCCTGGCAGGAGCACCGATTCTGCTCCTTTTACTTCACCCTGCCTGGTCCCCAATGCTTGGTCGGTTAGCCAATGATGGGTAAGATTTCCCAAGGGGGGAACAACCTAAGACAAGGGAGGTCCCCAAGGAAAGGACTTTGGGGGGCTATGGCAAAAGGGGGTGATGGACTCTCACCCCTCGGCTTTGACAAAGCCTGAGTGCTCATGGTCAGAAAGAAAATCTCCTTATCTCTTGGTTGCCTCAGTTCCCTTGCCTCACCTAAGCCTGAAACAAAAGGGAGGGTTCCCTGGGTGATCTGGCCTAAGAAAGAATACGTAAAATCCTGTGAAACCTGCTTTGTTTAGAATGCTCTCAGTTGAATGAGAAGGGTCCAAGGAGGAAGTAAGTTTGTTCCTCAAAGTTTTACAGCTCTTTGACCCTGACTCAAAATAGGCCCTCAGAGTTCCTTGTTATTTGATCTTTACTTCCCAGCAATGAGTAATGAGCTTTACCTGAATTCCTGTGTAAACCAACCCAATAAAAGCCATTGAGGAAAAGGCTCTTGGTCCTTTTCCTTCGAGAGATTGGCCACCTTTCCTCCCCAAGCAGATCATGTCTTGATAGACCTATTCTCATCTGTGGCGACCGGGTGGGGGGGTGCTCTGTGGGCGGAGTCCCCCCCACCTAACAGTCTTGATGTGGCTTCTTCTGTAGACCCTTAGTTGTAGGATTTCTGTTTAGGTCGATGTCAGGTGGTTCTGAATGACAATTGTTCTGTCATTTAGTTGTAATTTTGATGTGGCTTTGGGAAGATTCAAATACTGCATTTACTCACACTGCCATTTTGACCAGAACTCCATTTTTTTTTTAATTATAGTTGGGGTTCGTCAGAGTTAAGAATGGTCTTGAGGCAAACTGAGTCTGAAATCTGATTGAATTTTCCTACGTCATCCTTCCTTGAGAAACTTCTGGCATAGAATGCTCCTCAGGCATGACCTCAGGCTCTTTCAGTGTGGTGGAAAGATTTGTTTACCGGGCTTCTCCAGTTGACAGCACCAACTTTTTGGATTGTGCCATAATATTAAGCAAGTATCAAGTTGCCTTGTGAATATGCTCTACTTCTATATGAAATCCTTTTTGAGATATAAATATTCATACTTATCTGTATTTGCATATTCAAATAATTTGCATTATGAGTGCACAATGCATTATGGGTATATGATGCTTCCGTGTGAGAAGTAAATATGCAAATATAATCTACTTTGCACTGGGTAAAAATGTGTTTTGTATTACCGTGAGTGCTTGGTATCCATGTGATAGTAGATGGCTAAAGTGAGTGTAGGTACAGTGGAGTCTTTTATATGTAAATCAGGTTTTTCAATGAACAACGGTGAAAATTACATAGGATCGAAATAAAACTAAATTTTTCTTAACAAATTGTTTATGAAAGATGGATATATCCTACTGCCTCATTGAGTCCTAAATATCTGTATCTTCCGGTGTTTTAAAAGTTGCTCTTGGTTAAGAAATAGATGATTGGTTAACTTTCCTTTACAGGACACTCTAAATTGATAATGCATATTGTTAAACCCTGGAATTACACTGAGAATGGTGGGATGCTCAGACGCATACATGAATTGTGGTGATTGAGAGGCCCTGGAACACCAGCTTCCATTTCTAGCATCCTAGTCTATCCACCCTGTGTGCTCATTGAGTGGAAAAGTGAGGACAATCACCTGCACTCTTTATTTTTCAAGCTGTGGAATGCATAAGGTCAATTTTTGGTTTGTTGAATGAACTTGGGCTATGACACATTAATATCCAATCATTTATACATGGATTAGGTTTTGGATATCCTGATAATTTTTAAATGAAATGCTATTCACTGACTTGTGTTCACAACACTTGTAACATCTGAACCAACTTTTAACTTTTCATCATTATCAATGAATCTCAAAGATGAGACATAAAATTTAGATTCTCTCAGAAATTAAAGACCACATGGTGTTTACTATGATTTCTCCTTGTAAAATAGAGGGATGTGTCACATTACACCATCGGCACCCTGGCCACATTAACACAAGTATATGATACTGTACTCTAAAAAATTTCAGCTTCATAAATTATACCTTTGCAAAGTTATAACTATTGAATTTACTTTCATTGTGTAGCTCAATTTCTTCTAGAATATTGTAATTTACTGTTAAACAATGGTTATATTTTATCTTACATTTCTGAATGTGTTTAAATAAGTTTTTGGAACTCCTAGGGATGAAACAGTATATATTAAGGAATTATTAATACAAGATGAATTATAATTATCTTGGTAACTTTTAACCTGGTCAAATATTGCTAAAATAAGTGGGTATGAGGTTCAGCAGGATCAAAGTTAGTTAGTGTTTTCCAGCAGTAAGTGTGATAGACAGTTGCTTATCACACTTGCTTGTTAAGTCAATTACATCAAGACAAAACTTGAATGTGAAGGAAGGGTGTACTGTAAGTAAATTGCAAATAGCATTCATGTGACAGATCCACTAATTTGCCACTTGTTATTCCAGCAAGATTTGAAAAATCAGATAGCTGGAGTTGCTGTAAGAAACACAATTTACTGTAGAGATACCCCAAGAGAAAACTTTAAACCTCAGTTTTGCATGTTGATTTTTGCCAAGTAGTCACCTAGGGTCTGTTTTGAAACAATCTTGATCATTCACACTAAAGCAATAAGTGTATAGGAAGATTAGAAACAATTAAACACTCTGCTTGGTAATATGATGCTATTTGCTTAAGATATGCAAGTACTTGCTGCAGAGTATCAGTGATATTGGCCTAAAATATGAGTGTAATAGGAAAGGCCGTGGAAGAAATGACAGCATTCCCCATTGAGATGAAATTTAATGAGGACGGTGGAGGGATGTAATTGTGTGTTCTACCTGACTCAACTTTTAATTTAGCTGAAATCTGTAATATGTGTACTGAAGTTATTGGTACTTAGTAAAGTAAGTTACAGTTTTTACTTAGGGTTAAAAAAAGAATTGAATTGAAGTTGGAAAAATAAAAATTTTCCTACATGATCCATAATTTTACATTCACATTGTCAGGAATTTTGAAGATGAGAAATTTAATTTATTGAAGTTAGTTATTTCTGATTTAATAATACTTAAAGATAAATATTCACATGATTTATTATTTCATTGATTGTGGGTCCTCTTGACTGAATAACATACTCTTCTTTAGTACTCAGATACCATGGTTGTCTCAATGTGGTCATTTTTAACCTTTGACATTTATTGATAAAGAAATTGAAAATGTCTCTGGAAATGAGAAAGTATTTCATGACTATAAGTAGTTGAGTTTTTAAAAAGTTTGATTTCCTGTCACAGATACTTAATTTTATTTACATTCTTGATTTTGGTGACTAGACTTAAATTTTTCAAAGTTAACCTAATTTTCTTTTTCACCTGGGAATTGTTTAGAGGACACTGCGTGGAAGACTGTAGTAAACTCCCAGCATGAGTAGAATGATTTTCACCACTGAACTTCCCAGAAAAACGTTCTAAAACAGTGCATAGTATTACTGATAAAACCTAAACATGTTTCTGGAGAAATGGGTCTCTCTGTAATGGGAAAATGCTTGGATAGTGCTGGCTTTTGAGTTAACAACAGTCTCACAGACACTGTTTCTCTCATTTTCTTGTGTTTTTCTCAGGTCCCTCCTTCACAGTTGCCACTGTGGCCTTGTGTGTGAGAACTTGAACTAGCACCAGGTCTGTCTGCTATTAGTCATGTGACTCTGATCTAGAGTCTAGCTAAATGTAGCTTGATAATACAAGGATGATGATAATCGTTCCTGCTTTACAGGGTGGTTGTGGGAATTACAAGGACACTTCTTGTAAAACACTTAGCCCAGTTCTTGATGCACATGCTAGTAACTCCTAGGATCAAGAGCGAGGTTCCTGCTGTCTCAGCTTCATCAATTGTTGAGCCTTCATTTGTATCGCAGTAAGATTCGATTCCTCATCTCCTAGTTTGCAATGTAGGCAGAGAAAAATATATCCTCCACACTTTTAGTTTTTGTTTGTCTCCTCAGTATCATATTTTTTATCTGATGGCTGATTTTTTTCTTGCCTAATTGATAATAATAATGTTAAGTAACTCAAATGATGATGAGTTTAATAATTCAATTAAAAATATTTATTCATTTGAGAGAGAGAGAGAGAAGAGAGAGAGAAACATCACGTTGTTGTCCCACTTATTTATGCATTCATCGGTTGCTTCTTGTATGTGCCTTGATTGGGGATCAAACCCACAACTTTGGCGTATTGGAACAATACTCTAACCAACTAAACTACCTGGCCAGTGCTCATCAACTCAACTTTGAGCACTTATTATGTGCTAGAAACTTTGTTAAGCATTTTATTTGCATGATATTATTTAATTCTCAAAGAATTTTGATCTACAATATTATTATACTTATTTTATAAATGAACCATATATTTACAGGGGTAAATAAGCAATCATTTTCTACTTTTTATGAATAAGCTAACAATATGAGGTACTACACAGCAACAAAGTTTGGAAATAGGATTGGAATTAGCATTTTTCCAAGACTGAGCCTGGAAGTCCATTTCTAAATAACAGTAACAACAATATCAACAATTAACTTTACTTAGTGCTTATGGTATGCACTATATTAAACACTTCATGTGTATTATCTCTTAATTTTTATGCCAACCCTATGAAGTAGGTACTACTATTATTCCAATTTTATTTAGGAATAAACTGAGGGTAAATGCCTCACCAAAAGTTATGAAGCTGGTGTATGGGAGAGCCAGGTTTTGACCCCCCAGATAATCGCATTTCCCCCTTAACCACTAATGATTCTCTGCCTCCCACTACGTGTGGTGAAATGGATATATGATGGATTGCATATGGGTTTTAGGAGGTTTGCCCAGGAAGTATCCAATAATGTAATATGAGAAATAGGGACATTTATTGAAGATGATATGAGATACAAGAAATACTATACGTAGGACAATGACACCTCGGTCCACTTCCAAGTAAGCACCTTCTTGGTGCTTACTTCTCACATAGTTCTTCCAATTCACCATCAGCTGCCCCATTGTATTTTTCCTGAATCTCATCAATGGCCAGAAATCTCTTCCCTTTTGAAGGTGATTTTAGTTTTGGGAAAAGCCAGAAGTCACAAGGCACCAAATCTGGGCTATAAGGAGGCTGAGTCACCTGGGTGATTTGGTGCTTTGCCAGTAAACTCTGCACAAGATGTGGTGCATGAGTGGGCATATTGTCGTGATGAAGCTGCCATAGCTGTGGCCTTCTTAGTCATCCCATTAGTTTCTGCAGAGTAATGTTCAAGCCTAACACAAAATTTAATTCCGATTCATTGCTCTACTTGCTCAGTCATTTTGGGTGTGATAGCCACACAGTACACATGCTCATTCAACAGTGTCTGTTGACCCTGCTGACTAGTACAGTGAAGTCGCCATTGGCTGCCAGGTTACATCGATGTCGTGCAAACTAGTTTTATTGTATTAACAATGGTTGGAATTTTTCTAGACAGAACTTGTATATCTTTTCAGCACTAAGCAAAATTTAAACAGCTGTGAGAAAAATCTTTTTTCTGTTTCCTTCCTTTCTTTGCTTTTGTCATCACTGTCTACTCTGATGAGTATACTTCCAAAACCATCTCTGCCAAATCACACCTCTTTCCTTTTTTCCAACACAATTTGAATCTTGACTTCAGATAGTCTATCTGGACAGACCAATAAAAGAATGGTATGGCTCCTAACCCATATTAACAGGGCCCTTTGCCCAAATCAACGAACTTAAGCCTGACTGTTTGCGTTTTTGTCTATTTTCTATCCAATATCAGTTACATAGTTACGTCTTTGTCTGCATTACAGTTTTTATAAATCCTGAGTTCAACAAGGGGTAGGAAGCCTGTTACCTCTTGGTGTCTTCTTGAAGGATGTTGCATGCAGTAGGAGCTCACTAAATAGTTTTTCATGATTATATAAATTTAAGATAAGCATAAACAGAAATGAAAATTGCCTTAACGATTTAAACCTGTTTGGGCCATCTGCATATGTCTGTGTACAGTTCTGCACACAAAGTGTTAATTTTGAGATTTCTTCTTACTCTGGAGGCATAGTAGAAATGATTAGGTTGAGAATCACAACCCTGATAATTAGCTTAGAGATTCTGAATCAGGATGTGTGCTGTAAAAAAAAAGTGATTTTTTGGAGCATTTGGCCCTAAGGGTTTGGATTACCAGCTGTCTCAGATTTTATACCTGCTAACATCTGGTTCAGTCAATAGGTACTAGGAAATGTAACAGAGCAGGAGGGAGTTCTCCTAACTCTGTCTTGACCTCTGGAGAGTAGGACAAGGGCCTGATTCTCTTTTGGGAACAGTTGAAAAAATAGAGAATTATTTATGTTGTATAACATTTGTGAAGTGCTTTGCAAGCATTTTTTAAAAGTTCTTGCTCTCAACTCTATTTGAAGTAAATTTGTGTGTTATCCCTATTTTATAGAGCTTAGTAAGGTGCAGAAAGATGTAATTTCTTTGCTTTGGTACCCAAATGAGTTAACAGCAGGCCAGAACAAATACTCGTATGCTTTCAAGGGCCATTCTGTTTTTTTGGTGTTTTTTTTTTTTTTCAGTTTCCATGTTATCTTATTTCAAAGGTAAATAAAACCAAGAGGCAAGGAAAATGGAAAAGAAAAATAGTAGAATGACCAAGGAGAAAAGGTTAAAAAAAGGAGAGGATTATTTATGTACTTCTCATCTTTTTGAATGTCAAATGTGTGTTGGTTCTGTAGTGGTTTTAAAATATATGCATATTCCATGAGCTGTCCAAAGATAACATTACTTCTTTATTTTACAACTCATATAATCTTGCTCACTGATATCTCCCCCATCTGACCCCAACAGTGCTGTGTGGTTGGAAAGAAAGCAAACACTAACTTATAACTTTAAACTTACAGGTTTTGTGGTTCTTCAGACTTTTCCAGTTTGACCAATCTTTCGATTATTCTACAGACCTTGTCCCTTTTACCCAAGATAGGACTTGAGTTCAGGAGAAATATTGATGATGTCAGGACACTGAGGTGTGAGGGGGGCCTTTGATCTTTTGCTGGTCTTGGCTGCAGGGCAGCTGTGTTTTCCAGGGTGAAGATTGGCTGGCTAGTCTCTACTGAGGTGTGATTGTTGAATGGTAGGCTGGGTGTCCTGGTTTCCTGCTCCTGTAGTTCACAACTGGTATACCTCCTGTTTTATTTCATGGCCTGGTTTTCTCACCCCTTTTTTATGGGTCCCCTCTCAGCATCTACTGACTGTGGAGAATGCTTAAGAAGGGGCTGGCCCTCTGCCTTTTTCATGCAATTAGTTTATTCCTCAACAGGTCCTCAGCTATCTTCTATCTCCATCTCAGGAAACAAGGGCACTTCCAAGTCCCTTCTATAGTGCATAAGAGAGAACAGGCTTAAAGTATTAACTCAGATTCTTTCTCTGCCCTTTCATTGCCATTATTTTGCTTTGCTAATTCTGAAGTTGATGGTGGAATTGTTGCAACACTATTTCTTCCTAGATTCCCCAAGGAGAACTTGGACAAAGTGGTTTTCCTTTTAGCATTCCCTGGGAATATCTAACAAATTCCTCCTCTTAGACTTGCACCTAGAGTGCTGAAGTTGGGAGGTAAGAGTCTCATTCTGTTCTTTTATCTTCTCCGTCTTTTCTTCACACAGTTTAACACCAAGTTCCCTAGTGTGCTTGTTATTTGTGTTGTGTTTGAGAGGATAAGCACTTTGTTGAGAAATTCACACAGTGTTGGAAACAGTTGTCTTTGTGTGTTCATAGAAATAATAGTCTTATAGTTGAACCCACGGATTTTAATCTTAATTCTATGACTTTAGAAATTTTATTTAACTGACATAATTGTGTTTTATTTATCTCTAAAATAGAATAATAATTGTTCTTTGTATCTTGTACAATTGCTGTGAAAATTAACACACACACACATACACACACACATAAAATGTTCTGGGAGGAAACAGTTCTACAGGTGGTAATGTGGTTACTTACAGAATTTGAGGGGATAGCCTCAATGTCAAAATTCTTTCTGTTTTTTTCCTGTCCTCATGAATTCATGTGTGAATTTGGCCAGTTGTATCTTTATGATCTCTTCATTTGTTTACATTCATAAGTAATTTTTATTTTTGAATAGAGAGACAGTAATTTTTAAAAAAATTAATATAAAAATTTGACCCCATAGGTTCTTTTCTAGACATAAGAAGATATTGCAGACTTCTAGAACACACAATCTGATAATTGTAACACATTGTTAGAGTCATAAGTGAGTTAATGGATAATGTATTATAAAAACTTTGATGGATTCTAATGTGTGTCTTATGATGACATATATTCATAAAGTATATTTATTTATATTTAATAATACCACAACTATATTTATGTATGTATATAATTTATATGCATTCATAAAATACATACATATATACACATATAAAATACATATTGCAAATAAACACACTCACATATGAACATACATTTAGAAAAGCTTATACAATACAGAAATTCAAGCTTGTAAGTGCTCTAATTGCTTTCCTAAGAAAATGAAGTAGATATGTGTGTGTATGTGTGTATATATGTATGTATACATATATATATACACACACACACATACATACATATAGCTTCCATAAAACACTGTATTTTATATGTCACTGAGGGGCCTTCTCCGTACTTACTCTCTAAATCAGTTCTGATTTGGAGGTTGGCCAAAATAAAGGCTAGTCACAAAAACAACTGTATTCATCTGATCTCTGTAATACTAGCTTTTGGAGGCTCTTATTTCCCAAACCAAAAGATTTTGCCTAACCTTTTACAGATAAAAGCAGTTTAGTTTGTGTAATGGAGAAGGAGAAATCAAAGAGAAAGATAGTTATAGAAAGATGATATATAGAAACATTTTCTTTTTTCATGTTAATATCTGTTTCCACAAATCCCTAAATATTATACTTTGGTCAAAAGTAATGGTTTAAGAGAAATATTTTTAAAATAGACATTCTAAAACTCACAGAATACTTCTGAGTAGACTTATTTTCAATGGATAAAAATGGTGTTAAAAATGAACATTTTATGAGATACATGCATACTTATTGGTATGCCTTTGAAATGAAGCTTTCAATCTGTGCATTAATTTTAGAATTCTATCTAATGATGTTGTTAGAGGTAAGATAAAACAATAAAAAATAGTCAAGATGCATTTTGCAAATATTAAGCAAATTATATATTCTGTTGTTAAAACAGTAAAAGAAATCACAATTGTGGATATCAGACTTGGGATTTTATACATATCCTTTTGAATTTGTAGCAATTTTGCATTATATTTTAATGTGGGGGTTTGGTGTCAAATGTCCTAAAGGGCTCTTCCAAAGCTGGATATTCTGAGGAGGAAAAGAGCTTTACCTAATTTTGGATATGTCATGGAAGATGCAAAGATAATGTGGTGCCCAAAATGAATTACCAGGCTTCAAACTTAGAGTTTCTTTTTGAAATTGAATCCCAAAAGAAGTTATATTTGACTGTATAATTTTTGCTTGGAGGATGCCTTCAAAATGTGTTACATTCTTGAATAAATGTAATTCCAAGATCTAATGAGATTAATAGTAAAAATAAATATTTCCTGAGTGTCAGCAGTGGGGGAGATGTTGAAATCTAGTATATCTTAATATTCAGTTAAAGGGAATTCTTTTTGTCATGGTAAGTCAGGCCTATTTCCTATTACTGAGTGAGAAATACAGCAGCCTCATGGGTTGAACTTGAAAAAATGCCATTTATACACACATGTACAGCTAACCTTTGGGGTATCTTACACATTTTGCAATCCTTTCTGGGTTTTTTTTTTTTTTTTTTTTTTTGAGCAGTTGCTTTCTTTGGTTATCCAACTGCTTCCTTGATAATTTCTAACCTACAGGATATATATTTCTTACTCCTGTTATTCTCAAACATTGGCCTAATTTTAAAGCTATGTGAAATGCTCAGCTTTAGAGCAGGATAGTTTCTTTGGCAAAAGCTCCTTTGTCTTTCCTTGCCTTCCCTCTGTCTCCTGCTATCCCTTTCCCCTTCATTTTCTTTCATCATTTATTGCTCTTTTTCCCCATCTGGAACCCCCACTCATATTAAAGGTAGTAAAATGTGTATTTTATTATTTAAGCATTCATGAGTTCTATAATTCAAAATTTGTCAAAATATTTGAGAGCTTTTTTCTATTAATAAATGGAAAATCAAATATTAAAACCATATTGTATACTTATGAAAAGTATGATACATAGAAAATAATTGAACATTCTTTTGGGTACTTTCTAGAACAGTGTCATATCAAGTTAAAATATTGTTCTGCTCTGGGGAGGAGGTGGATATTTTTTCCATCAGATGTTTGAGACTTTTCAATGAAGTAGAAATAGTGAAGGAGAGAGTGGCTGTGTTTGAGGAAACAGCAAAATAACTTTGCAGGAGCTTCAGCTCAAGAAAATCCATGTATGATGTTTGTGACCCCCAGAAGTCATACGCTGAAACTTAACTCCTGATGTAATGGTATTTGGAGGTTGAGCCTTCAGGAAGTGATTAGATCATGAGGGCAGAGCCCTCATGAATCGATTAGTTCCCTCATAAAAGAGACTTCAGAGAGCTCTTCCCCTCCTTCTGCCATGTGAGGGCACAGCAAGAAGACTACAGTCTGTGAACCAGGAAATGGGCTCTCATCAGACACTGATTATGCCAGCATCTTGATCTTGGACTTCCCAGCCTCTAGAACTGTGGTAAATGAATGTACATTATTTATAAGCCACCCAATCAATGGTATTTTTTATAGCAGCCCATATGGATTAAGACAGTGTAGGAAGCAGCAGCTGAGATGGTGAGGCAACAAGGGGTGTGTGGTAGGTGGCTGGGGTGACTTTAGCTAGAACATTAAGGTGTTCTTTTTCTTGAGCAATTGCAGGCAGTTCAACATCAAAAGAGACCATGAGAGCAGGAAAGGGGCGTAAACACATGGATTAGTATATCAGCTCTGGTTGCTCCAAGATTTTTTTCTTTACTGCCATAATTTGTACTGTACCTTTAAATCTAAGTATAAATATCGGGGCAGTGCTCATTGTTATGGTGTTATTATATTTATGAAATGTCCTTAAAGCTGGTTTTACTTTATGTGCAGAAAACTAGGTAGATGCAGGTTTTAAACAAATCACTGGAAATTTCAGAAAATATTGCAATATATTAAGTGATTTAAGTTGTCAGGAAGGATCAGAGATTAGTTTCTGAATCTCAGGTTGAATTTTCTCTATTGCCAAATAATAGTGGAAAACAGAGTTTAGCTATTACTCTTACTTGAGTACTTCTCTTCTTGATTGAAATTGACATTTTTATGTGGGTCACAAAGCATACAAAATATAGTCATATTCTGTCTCAAAAAATGTTACACCAAATAAAATTCAGATCATATACATTTCTATTTTTTTCATTCTGGTACTAACAACAAATAATTTGTACTGATTTCTTATAGAAGGTAGTTATTTGAGTTCTTTATATATTTTGGATATTAACCCCTTGTTGGAGCTGTTGTTTGCAAATATCTTTGCCCATTTGGTTGATTGTCTATTTGTTTTGTTGGTAGTTTCCTTTGCTGTGCAAGTGCTTTTAAGTTTGATGTCCCTTTCATTTATTTTTTTGCCTTTACTTCCCTTGCCTTTGGGGTCAAATTCATAAAGTCTTCTCTAAGATCAAGGTCCATAATTTTAGTACCTATGTTTTCTTCTGTGTAATTTATTGTTTCAGATCTTATATTTAAATCTTTGATCCATTTGAATTAATTTTTGTAAATACATCAGGACAAACTGTAATCTAGTTTCATTCTTACAACTTACCAACAAACAAACAATTCAATTAAAAAATGGGCAGAGGACCCAAACAAATACTTCTAACAATACATACAAGTAGCCAACAGATATATGAAAAAATGCTCAACTCACTAGCTATTAGGGAAATGCAAATCAAAACCATAATGAGGTACCTCTTCATACATGTTAGAATGGCTATCATCAAAAAGAAAGTAATAATAAGTATTGAAGAGGTCATGGAGAAAAAAGAATCCTTATTCTTGCTGGTGGGAATGTAAACTGGTACAGTCACTATGGAAAAGCACTATGGAGGTTTCTCAAAAATTAAGATAGAGTGACCATATGGCCCAGCAATCCTTCTTCTGGGTATCTACCCCCAAATTTGAAAACTTTTATTTGCAAAGATATATACATCTCCCAGTGCATATATCCCAGTGGTACACAGGGAGAAACTGAAACATCTGGCATCAAGGTGAGCAGAGGCCATTGGACCTTTTCTAAACCCTCCCCTCCCCAAGCTGGTGCCATATGTCAAGCTGGTGCCATATCTGAAATTCCATCAACCTGGGTAACACTGTTTGACCTGCTCTGGAGATTTCCAAAGACCACTCAACCCAATTTACTGGCCTACCCAAGCTGCTTTTCCATATGAATGGCTGGTCTTGCCTTATGCTGCAAACTTCTTAAATCCTCTCAAACAAGAAACAGCAGACCTCAGTGAGCCCCAGACCTCAGTGAGCTCCAGGCCTGGCGCAGCAGCAGCCAGCTTAGATTCACAGCTTGTCTTCACCTGGGAATCTCCAAGACCAGAACAAGTACTAGCCATCTCAGGCAGGGTGCTTTGTAGCTCAGGCAGGGTGTTCCCAGGCAAAACACAGGTGGGAGCTGAACTTGACCTGTACCACCTTGGAAATTCCAGAGCCTCTGTACCCCGTGGACAGCTATAGACCACATCAAAGCACCACCACCCTGCCTTTGCACAGCTGATACTCCATGGAGGTCAGAGGTTGGTAGATAGTGGTCACAGCTAATGCTTATAGGTGACTGGCCTGGGTAATGCATCCCATTGATCTATCAACAACAACCAAGGCTCAACTACAAGAGGAGAGTGTACTTAGCCCACACAAAGGGTGCATCTCCAGGACCCAGCTTGTGCATGATAGGGGAGGCTGTGCCACTGGACCTTATAGGACACCTACTATATTAGGTCACACTACCAAGACACAGAATCAAAGCAGCCCTACCTAATACATAGAAACAAATATAAGGAGGCTGCCAAAATAAGGAGACAAAGAAACATGGCCCAAATGAAAGAATGGACCAAAACTCCAGAAAAAGACCTAAATGAAATGAAGATAAGCAATCTATCAGATGCAGAGGTCAAAACACAATTATAAGGATACTAAAGGAACTTAATGAGTATCTCAACTGCATAAAGAAGGTCCAATCAGAAACAAAGGATACATTAATTGAAATAAAGAATAAAGAACAATTTACAGGGAAATAACAATAGAGTAGATGAAACCGAGAATCAAATCAATGATATTGAATATAAGGAAGCAAAATAAACAACCAATCAGAACAATATGAAGAAAAAAAGAATCCAAAAACTAAAGATAGTATAAGCAGCCTCTGGAACAACTTCAAGAGGTCCAACATTCATATCATAGGGGTGCCAAAAGAAGAAGAGAAACAGCAAGAAATTGGAAATCTATTTGAAAAAATAATGAAAAAAAACTTCCCTAATTTGGTGAAGGAAATGGACATGCAAGTCCAGGAAGCACAGAGAGTACCAAACAAGATGGATGCAAAGAGCCTCACTCCATGACACATCATAACTGAAATGCCAAAGGTTAAAGATAAAGAGAGAATATTAAAAGCAGCAAGAGAAAAGCAGTTAGTTACCTACAGGGGAGTTCCCATAAGACTATCAGCTAGTTTCTCAAAAGAAACTTTGCAGGCTAGAAAGGAATGGCAAGAAATATTCAAAGGCATGAAAAGCAGGGATCTACAGCCAAGAATTCTCTACCCAGCAAAGATATCATTTAGAATCAGAGGACAGATAAAGAGCTTCCCAGACAAGAAAAAACTGAAGGCATTCATCATCACCAAACCATTATGTGAAATGTTAAAGGGACTTATTTAAGAAAAAAAAGATCAAAACTCTGAACAATAATGTGGAAAAAAATACAAATCTATCAACAATTGAATCTAAAAAACAAACTAAGAAAACAAGAACAGAGGCAGAATCATGGATACAGAGAGCATTTTGATGGTTTCCAGATGGGAGAAGTGTGGGGGATTGGGTGGAAAGGTGAGGGAATTAAGAAGTACAAATATGTAGTCACATAATAGCCATGGGGATGTAAAGTACAGTATAGGAAATGTAGTAGCCAAAGAATTTATATGCTTGACCCATGGACATGAACAATGGTGTGGGCATTTCCTGAGGGAGTAGGGGATACTGGGTTGACAGAGGGCAAAGGTGGAAATGTCATGACAACTGTAATAGCATAATTAATAAAATATAATAAAAAAGATAAATGCACCTTTAAGTTCACAGCAGCATTAATCATGGTGGCCAAGATGGAAACACCCTAAGTGTCCTTTGATAGAGAATTGGATAAAAGTGATGTGGTACATATATACAATGGAATACTACTCCATTACAGAATACAATGGAATATACAGTGGAATAGCTATAAGAAAAGATGAAATACTGCCATTTGCAGAAACATGGGTAGACCTTGAGAATATCATGCTAAGGGAAATAAGTCAGTCAGAAAAAGCTAATAACCATATGATTTCACTAATATGTGGGCCATAAAACTGAAACTCATAGACACAGACAATAGAAGGGTGGTTACCAAAAGGAACTGTGGTAGGAGGTAATTTAGGGTCAAGAGGACCAAATATCTCCTGATAGAAGATAATTTGACTTTGGGTGGTAAGCACACGATGCAATATACAGATTGTATATTGTAGAAATGTATACTCGAAACCTATATAATCTTATTAACCAATGTCACCACAATAAATTTAATTTTAAAAAAGAAGACAGTTTTAGTTTAGTAATGCCTCTTTATGCTGCTGGCATATATTCATTTAATAATTAATTTTGAAAGATTTAGTGCATGCCAGGCACTGTCTTGGTGGTTGGTAAACATTATTGAATAAAAGAGTCAAAGATCTCTGCCTTAGAATTTGTTTTTAGTAGAAGGCAGACAATAAATAGTCAAATAAAAAGTAAGTGGATTGTAGTATTTTAGAAAGTGATGAGTGCAATGGATAAAATGAAAATTAGAGCCAGGTCCGGAGGATGGGGTCACAATTTTCAGCTCAGATTAGTCCTCATTGTGATGACATTGGAACAGAAACTTGAAGTTTAGGAGAGCCATGAAGAAATCTGGGGCAAGAATGTTCCAGAAAGAGTAGCCTATGCAAATGTTTATTGAAGGAACAGCCGGGATCAAAGTGTTTCACTATTTCTAGCATTTTTGTCAGGCATCTGATAGGGTGGGAAGTCAGGGCTCTTTCCTTCACTCGACTAATACATAGTAAATGCCTGCTCAGCAACAAGCACTCTGCTAGGCTTTTGGGAAGACTGACATATTTCCTGGACTCTTAGAGCTTACAGTCTATCAGAGAAAGTATACATTAAACACTAAGATATTAATAATAAAGTGAAAAGTACTCTGAAGTATAAGGATGCCATGGAGGAGTATAATAGGTGAATTTAAACTTGGGACTCTTTGTTGATTTTCTTCAAGAAACAGCTATTTGGTAAGGCATGAAGAATAAGGAAGAGTGAGCAGGAACAAGGGGTGACTAGTGTTTCTAGCTAGGGGAATTAGCATGTGCAGGAGAGACTGAAGCAGGAAGGAGGTCAGCAATTTATGGATTTAGAAAAAGGTCAGTGTGACTTGAACATGGAGAATAGGAAAGGTGGCTTGAGTTGAGACTGTGGGCCAGATGATACAGGTGCTTAGACCATATTAAAGAGTTAGGGTATATCCACAGGGCCGGAAGAAACCACTGAATAAGTTGTACGGACTGCTGGCAATATACACAGGACAGCTAACTAGGAGTCAGCAGACCTGGTTCTACTGTTAGTGTAACCAAAAGCAGGTCCAGCTGCCGGCTGTTACAAAAGCCAATACTTGAGAGGCAGGTGCTGATGTAAAGTGATGTATTTGCAGATGCCACCCATCTGAAAGATGGGGGACTCACGTCTCAAAGCCCATCTTCTGGGAAGATGGGAGACTCATGTCTCAAAGCCCATCTCCACATCTCAGTGAAGGCAGAGATTTTTGTAAGAAAGGAGGAAGGGGAAGAACAAATAGAACAGAGATTGAGAGAGGGGGATGAAAAGTTCTCTACATGCAGACTAGCACAGTCCATTCTGATAAAGCAAATGATGGTCCTGTGTACGTCATCCTGGTTTAGTCATTCTGGCTTCACGTCATCCTGGCTCCATGAATGAAGGTCAGCAAATCTCTTGGGGCTGAGATGCCTGAAGGTCAGGGTGTGTATCTTCTGAAGTTAGTTCCTAAGATTCTTATATAAACATGCTATTCATCTATAAGCCACATATTAGTCAGAGTCAGCACTTACAGAAACACTGCCAAAAGAATGGTGGGTTACAGTTTCCCACTGTCACACTGGCTGTGGTACTAATTAGCTGTGTGACGTAAGTGAAAAAACCTCTGTGCCTTATTTATTTACTTACTTACTTATTTATTTATTTATATCCATAATTATAGTTATTTGCTAGATTACTTTCTCTCTAGGATACTGTAATAGATTAAATTATATTCCCCCCAAAGAGACATTAAAGTCATAATCCCCAGTACCTAACAATGGGGTCTTGTTTGGAAATAAAGTAATTTCAGGTATAATTATTTAAGATTACTTCATACTGGAGTAGGTCAGGCCCGTGATCTAATATGGTTGATGTCCTTAGAGGAGGAGGCTTGGATGCACACAGAGGGAAGACAGCCATTTAAAGGAAGAGACAGAGACTGGAATGATGCAGCCACAGGCCAAGCAGTGCCCAGGCTTGCTGGTTTACCTAAGGACATCTGCAAAGACACTGTTTCCAAGTAATTTGTATGCACAGGTACTAGGTACTAGGGCTTGAATGTACCATTTTAGGAAAAAAAAACTCAATCCACTGTATTACCTACTGTTCTACTCTCTAAAGAACTATCTATGCTCATGGTTTTCAATTTCTTACCATCCTATATAATCCTGGATAATTTGTGTGTTTTTTCTACCACTATAAACCAGCTGCCATGACAAGTCACCAATGACCCTCTAACTGACAAATTCTTCACATAATTTTTTTAGTTTTCATTAAATTTATTGAGGTGACACTGCTTAATAAGATTATATACCAAAGTTTTTGGACTGTAAGACACACCAGACCATAAGACACACCTGGGTTTTAGAGGAGGAAAACAGGAAAAAAATTTTTGAAGCAAAACATGTGGTAAAATATTTAATAACATAAATAATATGGGCCACCCCCCACCCCCACCCTGCCACAGTGAGCCAGGTAAGCTACATTAGTACTATAAAATGCACCCCCCTTCTTCCCAAATTTTGGGGGGTGTGTCTTATAGTCTGAAAAGTATGGTAGGTTTCAAGTGTACATTTCTACAACACATGATCTGTGTATGGGCTTGTGGCCCATAGTTTTTAAGTCTCATCATACTATCTCTAAGGGACACTTAAATGTGTTGGCCACTTCTATCTTCTTAAAGGTAACTCATTCCTTAGTTTCAAACCTGCATTTATAATTTTCTTGTACTTCTGTAAATTTTTAATCTTCTTTATGTTACTCTTTTCCTTTGCCTGCTGTTTTAAGCACTGGTTTCCTGAGAGTCCTGTGCACCTTTTCTGGCTTATTTATCAGTCCCTATGTCTTCACTTACTGAGTGCAAGCTTTTGACAATTCTCAAATTTGCATCTTTAACCAAGCCTGACTTGAGCTCCAGATTACAATGTTGAAATGAGTATTGGAATCTCTGCTTAACTGAACTTACTGTCTTATCTCTTAACCTATTCCATTTACTCTATTCTTTACTAGTGACTAGCATCACCTTCTACCCATTGATTTAAACATATACCTGGAAGTTTAATTAGATCCCTCTGCCACCCTCACCTATTTCTCATAATAACTGAGTCACCAATCCTTTTCATTCCTTTCATTTCCATCACAGTGGCATTAGCTCTTGAACATGGCTGGCCCATTCCCAGCTTCACATGCTTTTAGTCTATTTTCCACTTCACTATCAGAGGGAACGTCCCTAACAAGAACTTTAGGATAGAAATCTGTGTCACCTCCTCAGTTATATTTTACTGCCCAGAGAATATCAAACTCCTGAGCATGGTGTTGGAAATCAGCCTTCTGCCCATTACCTATTTTTCACCTGTTCTGAATCAAGATGATGTTTAACTCACACTCAGGTGGCTGCAGTTCTCCAAATATGCCGGGTGGTTTTCATAGAACTCTGTTTCCTCATTCTGATGCCTGTTAATAAAGCCTTTTCCCCAAATCTATCTTAATGAGCATCTTTCATCTTCCTTTGAATGTAACCGCTAGCATTATATTTTCTATGAATTTTCTGTGATTGTCCCCATTCCCCACACAAATAAATTACCCTCTCTTTTGATACTATCTATACATCTATGACACTTTATGAATTAAATGGGTATGCATCTTTTTCCCCTTCCACATGGGAAATACATAGAGTGCAGGGACTATCTTTACTCATGTTTTTGATGCCAGGACCTAGAAGAGTGCCTAGCAATAACTAGTTCTCAATGAATGCTTTTTGAAGGCATAGCATATACAATTTCCAGGTATGCCATTTTTAAAAAGAACCACAGTGATTTTAGGGTTTTCTTTTTGCAATAAATTATTTCTCTGTGTTATCCCCAAATGGGGCAAATCTTGAAGAGCATCCAGGAAAGAAAAAAAAAAACAAACTATGTCTAGCTGAATATAAAATCACTTCATAGGATAATAGATAACAGAATACTGTACACTGAAATTTTGTCATGTTCTAACTTCCAATGTGCTTTGGGGTTAGTCACTTTTGATTTAAAATTTCTAAACTGATCAAAAGATCATCACTCTCTGTAGACACTTTAGGAGAGAAAGTATTTATTTAAGTCAGCAATAGCTAGTGAATTAATATTTATTGTCTTCAGCTGAAAGGAGTTAGCCAACTTTTCCATGTTATCATCCTGGAGAACAGAGGGGGTTAGCGCCTTTAAACAGTAAGCAATAATGGAGGAGCACAAGTCAATAAAGGTTTCCTCACAGTGAGGAAGCTGCTCCCAGCTCATTTTGAATGCTTAGTGCTTGATGAGGGTGTTTCTGAATGACTTTTCTCCTTTCTTTTCTCGCTACTTGGACCCCTCCCCTAGGTCTCAGTAACACGGTAGAGATGCTTTTTGATAGACAAGAGATAATCTTACACTTGACTTCCAATATCAAGGCATTTTAACTGGCACACTTTATATTGAATAATTCATGGGTATTCAAGCTTTACTTCACTCCACAAAGAAAGTGCTTTCTCTTAGCAGCCACAGTAGATATGAGCAGCTAATTCATTATTTAAAGAGATTAAGTATTAGCAACTGGTACTGGCTCTTCAGAGCTCTCTTTATTCCCTTTGCTCATGTTATCCCCAGCCTCTCAGCTGCCTAGAACAGTTTTTAGATTGATTTTACCATATTAAGTCTCTTAAAAAACAGATCTACCCCCAAACCTCACTATTTTCAGACTGCTTTGTCCTATTTTAAAAACGTAAAGTAAAGTGTGTTAGAACTCTGCGAATCTCTGAAGGCTCGTGGGAATACATACAATTCCAACACTTTTGCTTTCAGTTAAGAAAATGTGGCAGGTGGGAGGAATGTAAGAAATCTGAGTTTGCTCAAATTTATGGACCACTTGCTGCAATAGGCCAAGGAAGGCTTGGGTGTTTTAAACAGGTGGTGAAAGGGGATGAATCCTCAACTTTCAAGTATTGTTACTCTGAAAGGAAAAGTCCCTATGGAGAATTGTCCTCTTTATATTTTCTGAGAAAAAGAGAGGAGGAAGGGTTTGAAATATCTGTTTCCCTTTTGTAGACAGATCCTCAGGTTGGATCTCATTCAGCACAAATTTTCACTCTTTCATTTCCAGTTAAGAGGAGAGAGGAAAATTTGTCAAGAGGTTATGAGATTTCACTTTCTGTAGACCTTGACAGAGGGTAGCATAACAACGTAATCGGGACTGGCATGGTGAAATAGTAAGAAAAAAGAGGAAAAGAAATATATATATGAAACTTTTAAAAAGTGGCTGATTCTAAGGAGAGGTATTTCTAGAGAATAAAATAAAACATTGGATACTATGTTGCTTAAAGCAGTAATAAATGCTTTTCCTAATTTTATATTATAGATTAGGGTTAGCCTGTTCTAGAAATGTTTTAAAGTAAATATTCCACTATAGTGATAAAATAAATTGATGGTATTAGTTTACTCTATATGGCCTGAAAAACTGAGTGCCTCTAAAACTAAGGAACTAATAACTCATACAGCTTTTTTTTCCCATTTAAATTTTTAAAGGATATGGATTATAATTGAATCCCCATACCTCTAGTATGCTCTTGAATTTGGGTATCTTTTATTTACTGCATGGGGAATATATTATATGCATAGTCCATTTACTCAAAAATTTATTGAACTAGAAAAATAAAAAACAAATAGTAGATGACCAATAAAAATACATTTCTTGAATGACTAAATCTTAAATAAGCCTGGAACTGGACCATACTGTGAAAAGTTTTGCTTTGAAAGGTAGAAAAAAGATTCTATTTTTTTTAAGATTTTATTTATTAATTTTTAGAGATGGAAGGGGGGAGAGAGAGAGAGAGAGAGAAACATCAGTGTGCGGTTGCTGGGGGACATGGCCTGCAACCTAGGCATGTGCCCTGACTGGGAATCGAACCTGCGATGCCTGGTTCACAGCCCGCACTCAATCCACTGAGCTACACCAGCCAGGGTGAAAAAAGATTCTATTAATCTTGATGTAGAATCATCATCAAAGATTATTCTACATCAAAGATTAATTGACCTTTCATTGTATTAAAGGGAAAGTCCTGTGTACTGTCAAATTACAGATAGAAGTAAGATACTTCCTTTGCTTCATAATACCTAGTGACTACACTAGCCATAGAGCCATGGGGAATAGAGAAGAAGCTCATAGGAGACTAGAGGACCCTCAAAATTTTTCCTAAAGCTGATACTCTACAAGCTTTCCAAGCTTTTCCTTGTCTTATATGCAACAAGGAGTCCAAATTGAAGATTTTTCATGCAGAAGAGTACACTATGGTACATAGTTTGGCTTTTGAGGTTAGAATGACCTGTGTTTAAACATAGTTCTATCATGCAATAGTTGTTGAAACCTTGTACAAATGGTATAATCTCCTCAAGTCTCCTTTTCTTATCTGTGAAATGAGAATTTTAATGGTATCTACCTCATAGGTATTAGAATTAATGAGATAATACCTAAAAATTGCTTAGTGTAGTGCTGAACACATAAAAACATTCAATAAAACTCTTTTCAAAATGTGTTTTTGGAAAATTAATGTGACACTGACATAGAAATTAAATTTTCATTTGAGATTGTAGAAATGTAGGAAATTGCCACATAGTACAAAATTGGGAGTTTTATCAAATGCTACTGCTATTTGGACCTGATTTAAGGCATTTCAGATTAGCTGTGCTAAAAAGGAGGGGACACATTTTTATACTATTCTTGGACATAATTATCTATAGATATCAAAAGAGATCTGCTCAATATGAGTAGGAGATATTGCACCCAATGAGGGTGCTTTTACATAACATCATCGACATTAAATGTTTTTTTTTTTTAAATATAGTTCTATTCATTGTGCAAATTTTGGTAAACATTTTTAAGTTTTTGTAACAGTTTGATATTATGTATTGCATTATGTATTGATTATTTTAAGTGTTCTACAGAGATAGAGATAGGAATTGAAAATTTTGTTTCTGGAATGGGAAAAAGGATTGGAGAAAGGGGGCCCATTCTATTATCATTCCCTAGTCTTACAAACTTATTTAGGAATCTGAATTGTGAGAAGTCAAGACAGCCTGGTTGGAAACAAAACCTCTTCTCTAAGTCTCAGAATTTAAATTGTGATTCCTAGGTTTTAAGATGCACCTATCATGTCATCCATATAGAATCAACATGTTTTTTCTACTGGTTTTCTTTCAGAGATATTTTGAGACAATATTACTGTATTCTAACACATATACATTTATAAACATAAAACTTTTAAATGTAGGAAGCCACCCCACTTCCTCTGCATTGATGCAGTCTCAATAAAGAGAAGACGAAATGGAGAAGACTAAAATATGTATTTATAAAAAATTTATAAATCATTCCAAAACTTTACAAAAGTAAGCTAATTTTTTTCCTTTGTAAGCATGCTTACTTTAATATGGATTAAAAGTGCTGACAGCCAGTCTGTAGGAACAAATTGTGTTTGGCAGTTTTCATTTGCAATTAGTGAAGGGAGACAATTTCTCAACAATAGGGCCACCTAATGGATGCTGAGTTGAGTCCTACCACAAGTATTGAATGTTTATAATGTGCCTTCCTTGCACCATATGCTAGGGACTTAAATAGGAACCAATGTTGAAATATCAAGGAGCTAACGATCCTATGAGGTTTTTTTCTATTGAGGGTAGATACTAGAAAATTTGTATTATTTTGAGGTATATAGCAAATATTTGATTGCTAATAATAGTCAAATATTTAAAGTTTGGGAAGGACATCAAGTCTTCATCTGTCCAAATTGTTTTAAGGTTACTCCTATAACTGTATAACTGGCACCGAAATGTATTCTCATAAGATCTTGAGAAGGCAGAGAGAAACCACAGGGCCAGTAACTTCCAGGGACCAGCCATTACTGCTCTAGAACTAACAGTTGTGTGTTAGAGCATTTTGTAGGATTTGTGAATTATGATATGATTAGTTTCAATGTCTTTAATTTTACTCATGAATACACTTTTAATGAAAAGGAGGTAAGACTAGATAAAATAAGGGTGCCTAGAGCTTTACATATGCCTTATTGAGAATGATGCTCTTTGTAAAAAACATGTTACAGACTGTATATCCTATATATTGTAATAAAAATGAGTTGTATTTATGAATACCCCATAGTTAACATAATTGCTTAAATTATTAATATTATTGAGTAGAATTCTAGAAACTTCAAAATAATATTTAAGAAATGCAATTTTAAGGGGAGGGGAAGATGGTGGCATTGTTGGAGGGATCGTAATCCTCTTCCCCTGTGCTTGGGAGAGAATCTGGCCGATTTGAGGAGAAACAGAGCAAGGGGCCACTGATATCGCAACATTTATGAAAATAGGACATCAAAAATTATAGCAGACATTGAAAAAACAGATGGTAAGGAGACTGCTTCAGGATAATAAGGGCCCAGTGATTAGTGCGGGGACCAGGGAGGTTGCAGCCCCCAGGCCCCGTGCTCCTGGGTCTGTCTCAGGGAACCTGGGAGAGTGGAGTCACTGCTCCCTCCCCGGACATCAAGGATTAAGCAGAACCGGGGGAGGCCTTGTTGCTTGAAGGCACAGAGGGGAAGTGAGGACCTAGAGACAATCACACAGGGGCTGCGGCCACCCACGCACAGCTTGGGGAAGAGTAAGTGTTCCAGCCTGCGCGACCAAGGACAGCCTGGCCTTGCGCCCTGCCCCAACCTGGTGAGAGTGTGGTTTTGTGGAAGACCCAGACACCACAGCCCTGAACAAGGGAAGGGCATGGGTGTTCATGGGTTTCTGGAGCCTGCGATGGTGATCTCTGGCAAGCAGGTGCCCATCTGGGATTCCTGACTCTCACACTGTGAACCTGGAAAAGACGCAGCGCTTCGTGGGTTCCTGGAGCCTTAGGAGGAAAAGTTGGGGAAGTGTGTGACCCCTTGGGATCCCTGGAGCTTACACCCTGAACCCGAAGCAGCAGATCAGTTCTGGGGAGAGCATGTGGTTAGCCCTGGGGACAGTACCTGAGAGACTGAGTTCTGACTGGGAAGGGTGAAAAGCATTGCAACCGCCCCTCAGCCTGCCGAAGCCAGCAAGACCAGAAAAACTGGTTTGGCCAGTTAGAAATCAACAAGAGGGCTTTTTTTTTTTTTTTTTTTTTGGCTGCTGTTGTTTGATTGTTTGATTTTATCTTGTATTTTTTTTAAGTAACTTTTTAGTTTTTAACTCATTATTTTATTATCTCTTGATTCCTTATGTTTCTCTTCCTTTCATCATAGTGCTATTCCTTCCACTCCAAATTTCTCTCTCCTGTATTCCATCTTCTGCTTTCTTTTTGAGCCTGCAAGTTATTACAATTTTGTATTATCTTTTTCTCTCTTTTCTGACATTTTTTATTTTAATAGTATTTTGGTATTCTTTTTCTTTCTGTATAATCTTCTTTGCTTGGCTGGTTATACTATCATTTCATAGGTTCCCTCTGTTATCACATTCACAGTGTGTTGATAATTTACTGTCCTTCACTTGGGTTCCATTAGTACACCACTGAAGGTTCTATACTCCATATTCTTGTTATCTAGATCTCATAGATTCTGCCACATGATTGTTGCTTTAATATTACTGTAAATAAGACCTATTTCATACAATTGTAAATATTACTCAACACCCCTCCCAGATTTCAGCCCACTATGCAATTTCCTGAACTCTATTATTATAGGGGTTATCTCTATTCTTTTACACACTACTCCTATATACTATTCTTTATTCCCACCCTAACTCAGAATCTGACCTCACACAGCCTCACTGTTTTCTAGATCCAACTCACAATCCTTTCCTCCTCAATAAGAGTCATATCTTCTTTCCATCCTTTCTAAAACCTGGCTAGTAGGGTGGAAGAACACTATACATAGCCAAAGGATCTCCCATCTCTTCTCCACTGGCTGCTACTGTAAATATCATGGAATACTGTCTTGCTGTCTTAAACCATTTTGCCTTACTTCTCCAACTGATCACAAAAAAGAGTAGGGGGAAGCTGTGAGCACCAGGATACCCAAAAGAGACTACACCACTGAATCTCACAGGTATTCTACCACAGAAGTCCACACCATAAACACAGGGAACCAGAACAGATCAATTTAAGAAACAGAGGCTAACAAGAAGAGTCTCACAAACAATGAGAAGACAAAGAAACAATCCACAAATGAAAGAAGGAAGCCTCAGAAAGAATGCTAAATGAAATAGAGGCAACTCAACTATCAGATATTGAGTTCAAAACAATGATTATCAGGAAACTCAGTGAGCTCACAATGAGCTTCCAGAAACTACAGGGAAGCTACAATGATCTCACTGCAAACTATATCAATATGAAGAAAAAAAAAGAAACTATCAACAAGGGCCAAGAGGAAATGAAGAATACAATTGCTGAACTGAAGAACACAGTAGAAGGAATGAAAAGCAGGATCGATGAAGCAGAAGATCGGATCAGCGAATTGGAGGACAAAGTAAAAAGAAAAAAACCACCCAGAAAGAGCAAGAAAAGGAAAAGGGGCTCAGAAAGAATGAAGAGGGATTACGAGAAATGCAAGACAATATGAAACGTAATATCTGTATAATAGGGATACCAGAAGGAGAAGAAGAAGAGCAAGGGATAGATAACCTACATGAAAAAGTAATGATGGAAAACTTCCCTAGTTTGATGAGAGAAAAAGTCACACAAATCCAGGAAACACAAAGAGTCCCAATCAAGAGGAACCCAAAGAGGCCCACCTCAAGACACATCATAATTAAAATGGCAAAATTTCAAGACAAAGAGAGAATATTAAAGGCAGCAAGGGAGAAACAGGAAGTGACATACAAGGGAGCCCCAATAAGGCTAACAGCTGACTTCTCAATGGAAACACTCCAGGCCAGAAAAGAATGGCAAGAAATATTCCAAGTAATGAGAACCAATGGTCTGCAACCAAGGCTACTTTACCCAGCAAGGCTCTCAATCAAAATAGAAGGCCAAATAAGAAGCTTCCCAGACAAAAGAAGTCTAAAAGAATACACCTCCACCAAACCAGCTGTGCAAGAGATGCTAAAGGGACTGTTTTTAGGAAAGGAAGGGAAAGAGAGAGAGAGAGAGAGAGAGGAACACAGGTACGTAAATGGCAATGAATAAGTACCTATCAATAATAACCTTAAATGTAAATGGATTAAATGTTCCAAACAAAAGACATAGAATAGCTGAATGGATAAGAAAACATGACCCACACATATGCTGCCTACAAGAGACCCACCTTAGGATAAAAGACCTGCACAGGCTGAAAGTGAAGGGCTGGAAGCAAATTTTCCAAGCAAATGGACAGGAAAAAAAAGCCAGGGTAGCAATACTCATTTCAGACAAAATAGACTTCCAAAAAAGGGCCATAAAGAGAGACCCAGAAGGTCACTTCATAATACTCAAGGGAAAAATTCACCAAGAAGACATATATATTGTAAATATATATGCACCCAACAGAGGAGCACCCAAGTACATAAAGAAAATCTTAGAGGACTTTAAGAAAGATATTGACAGCAACACAATTATAGTGGGGGATTTTAACACCCCATTGCCAAAAATGGACAAATCTTCCAAACAATATATGAACAAAGAAATCATGGCATTGGAACAATACCCTAGACGAAATGGACTTAACTGATATATACAGAGCCCTCCATCCCAAAGAAGCTAAATACACATTCTTTTCAAATGTACACGGAACATTTTCAAAGATAGACCACATGATAGGACACAAAACAAGTCTCAACAACTTCAAGAAAATCAAAATTATACCAAGCATTTTCTCAGATCACAAGGGACTGAAACTAGAAACCAAGCCCAAGGAAAAAAACCCAAAACACTCAAAATCATGGAGATTAAACAGCATGCTATTAAACAATGAATGGGTCAAGAATGAAATTAGGGAAGAAATCAAAAGGTTTCTGGAAACAAGTGAAAATGAAGTCACAACAACCCAAAACTTATGGGACACAGTGAAGGCAGTCTTGAGAGGGAAGTTCATAGTGATGTAGGCATACCTAAAAAAGATAGAAATATTTCAAACAACCTAACGCTGTCTATAAGAACTAGAGGAACCACAACAAAGACAGCCCAGAGCAAGTAGAAGGAAGGAAATAACCAAGATCAGAGTAGAATTAAATGACATAGAGACTAAAAGCACAATTCTAAGGACTAATGAATCCAGGAGCTGGTTCTTTGAAAAGATAAACAAAATTGACAAGCCTTTAAGCAGACTCATTAAGAAAAAAAGACAGAAGAACCAAATAAACACAATCAGAAATGAAAGAGGAGAGATTACAACTGATACCACAGAAATACAAAGGATTGTAAGAAATTACTATGAAGAACTGTATGCCAAGAAATTTGAAAACCTAGATGAAATGGACAAACTCCTAGAAAAATATAATCTTCCAAAACTCAATGAAAAAGAAGCAGAAAACCAGAACAGACCAATAACAGCAAAAGAAATTGAAGCAGTAATCAAAAACTCCCCACACACAAAAGCCCTGGACCAGATGGTTTCATAGGAAAGTTCCACAAAGCATTTATGGAAGAGCTAACCCCTATCCTTCACAAACTATTCCAAAAAATCCAAAAAGATGGAAGACTCCCAAACTCTTTTTATGAGGCAAACATCATCCTAATTCCAAAACTAGATAAAGACACAAAGAAGAAAGAAAACTTCAGGTCAATATCTCTGATGAACATTGACTCTAAAATCCTCAGCAAAATACTGGCAAACTGCATCCAACAATGACCAAGTGGGTTTCATCCCAGGCACGCAAGATGGTTCAATATTTGCAAATCAATAAATGTAATATATCACGTAAACAAAAGCAAAGACAAAAATCACATGATCATCTCAATAGATGGGGAAAAAGCATTTGATAAGGTCCAGCACCCATTTATGATAAAAACACTCAGCATAGTGGGAATAGAGGGAATATTCCTCAATATACTAAAGGCCATATATGAGAGACCTACAGCCACCATCACACTCAATGGGCAAAAACTAAAATCTTTTCCAGTAAGATCAGGAACAAGACAAGGTTGTCCATTTTCACCACTTTTATTCAATATAGTATTGGAAGTTTTAGCCACAGTGATCAGACAAGAAAAGGAAATAAAAGGCATCCAAATTGGAAAGGAGGAAACAAAACTGTCATTGTTTGCAAATGACATGATAGTGTACATAGAAAATCCTATAGACTCAGCCAAAAAACTGCTTGACCTAATAAATGAATTTGGCAAAACAGCGGGATACAAAGTCAATATCCAGAAATCAAAGGCATTTCTGTACATCACCAATGAAACAGCAGAAGCAGAAATCAAGGAAAAATTCCCATTTGAAATAGCAAAAAAGAAAAATAAAATACCTAGGAATAAACCTAACCAAAGAGGTAAAAGACCTGTATTCAGAAAACTACATACCACTGAGGAAAGAAATCAAGGGAGACACAAACAAATGGAAACATATACTGTGTTCATGGACTGGAAGAATCAATATCATCAAAATGTCCATACTACCCAAAGCAATTTACACATTCAACGCAATTCATATTAAAGTACCAATGGCTTATTTCACAGACATAGAACAAACACTTCAAAAATTTATATGGAACCATAAATGATCCCGAATAGCTGCTGCAATTTTGAGAAAGAAGAGTAAAGTGGTAGGGATCACAATACCTGACACTAAACTATACTACAAGGCCACTGTAATCAAAACAGCCTGGTACTTGCATAAAAACAGACAGATAGAGCAATGGAACAGAACAGAGAGCTCAGAAATACACCCAAGTCTTTACGGTCAATTAATACTTGACATAGGAGGCAGCAACATAAAATGGAGTAAAAATAGCCTCTTCAACAAATGGTGTTGGGAGAACTGGACAGCTATGTGCAAAAAAATGAAACTAGAACACCAACTTCCACCTTACACAAAAAAAATTCAAGATGGGTAAAAGACTTAAATATAAACCGTGACAACATTAAAGTACTAGAGGAGAACGTAGGTAGGAAAATCTCAGATATTTCACGCAGAAACTTTTTTACTGTCATGTGCCCTAGAGCAAGGGATATAAAGGAAAGAATAAACAAATGGGACCTCATCAAAATAAAAAGCTTCTGCACAGCTAAAGGAAACAGTATCAAAATAAAAAGATAAGCAACTGTATTGGAAAACATATTTGCCAATGATACCTCAGACAGGGGCTTAATCTCCAAAATATATAAAGAACTTACACGACTCCACTCTAAGAAGACAAGCAACCCAATTAAAAAATGGGCAAAGGACTTGAACAGACACTTCTCCAAGGAGGACATACAGAGGATCCAAAGACACATGAAATGATGTTCAATATTGCTAGCTATCAGAGAGATGCAAATTAAAATCACAGTGAGATACCACTTCACACCAGTCAGAATGGCCATCATACAAAGCAACAAACAATAAGTGTTGGAGAGATTGTGGAGAAAAGGAAACCCTAGTGCACAGGACTGGAGACTGGTACAACCACTATGGAAAACAGTATGGAACTTCCTCAGAAAACTAAAAATGGATCTGCCTTTTGACCCAGCAATTCCACTGCTGGGACTATATCCTCAGAATCCTAAAACACCAATCCAAAAGAACCTTTGCACCCCAATGTTCATAGCAGCACAATTTACAATAGCTAAGCAACCTAGGTGCCCATCAGTAAATGAATGGATTAAAAAACTCTGGTACATTTACACAATGGAATTCTATGCAGCAGAAGAAAGAAGGAGCTCCTACCCTTTGCAACATCATGGATACAACTGGAAAGCATTATGCTAAGCGAAATAAGCCAGGCAGTGAAAGATAAATACCATATGATCTCACCTTTAACAGGAACCTAAACAACAAAACAAAGAAACAGGCAAAATATAGTCCAAGGAACTGAAATAGAGGACAGGCTGAAAGTGACCAGAGGAGAGAGAAGAGGGAGTTTCAGGGGAAAAGTGGAAGGGTTTACAGAAACAAATTTAAAGGACACATGGACAAAATCTAGGGGGAGGGTGGTAATGGGAGAGAAGTGGGGAGGGATGGGTGGGTGGGCTGGAATGGAAGTAAAAGGGAGAAAACTGTACTCGAACAATGATTAAAATAAAATAAAAAAAGAAATGCAGTTTAATATCAAAGGAAATATCAGTTATTTGTTTTTCTCTATAAAACTATTTTTCTAGATCTTTAAAAGTATGGTTTAATTCTCATGTTTTAAAATACTTTTTTGAATGCTATGCCAGTGAAAATAAGACATTGATACTATTTGGTGTGTTTTTCTAATTTTCTTTTCTCTTTTACAAAACCTAATTTTGCCACTGAATCATCAAACATGTGGAATGCGATGGGAAAGGAAAAGCTGGATACAGTGGCCCCATGGGTTTCAATCACAGCTTTTCTCTATAGTGTGTGATTGTCCTATAGACACTGTTTTAACTTTCATTGAACTTTCAATACTTGGCAGGCTACAAATTTGCCTCTGATGCTGTCAACTTTTCCATTTTCTGAACCTTGAATTTCCTGATTTTTGTCATATTTTGGGGAGGGGTAAGATTGAAGACTTCTTTGAGATACTAATATTAGGATTGAGGAACTCTTTCCAATCATTGATTGGTTATGTTCAGACAGGTGAATGAGAACCCTTCCCAAATACTCTTTGGAAAGAAAGCGTTCTATTTAATGTCTAGAATTGGATTTATCAATCTTATTTCAGTAACTGTCTTATTATCTAAATTCTACATTTACAAGAATCTAAATTAGCATAGATCGGGTGACTCAAAAATAGTAAGATATTCCAAAATTTTTACAAAACAACAGGTGTGTTTTAAAGTAATGTGAGCCTAACGAGGCTGAGAAAGCTGAATGTATCTGGTACTAAACAGCCCCATAAGAAAAATAAACATATATTGCTGGCCAACTTTGGTACCAAGATTGTGAGTTTTAAAAGTTAAGTAATCAAAATAGATATGATCAAACCTTAGAGATGCTGTTATCAAAAGAGGGAAGGTGAGAGAAATTAATGTGTTATTTAAATGTTTTTGGTAATTTTTATTGTATTATACTAATTCCCTCTCTAAAGACAAAAATAATGAATTAACTCAACAAATAACAATTGGTTAGAGAATTCTAGTGTCTTTAGGGGGACTGATCTTTACGATTATTTATACTCCACCATTGGTCCATTAATTTTTATATTTGGGTTTGAAAAGTATCTCTCTCCCTTTAACAACTTACAAGTTTTTGCCACTTCAACTGTAGACAATTTCAGAATAAAGGAAATCATTTTTGTCTACTGTCCCCTGGATATCACCTTTTAAATAGAAGTTCAAATCATGTATTCTAGAGCACTTGAATCAAAACAGAGCAGATGTGTACACTCAACTTTTGTCTCTGAGGCTGTTATTACCCATTAAATCAAGATAACAAGGATACGTTTTGGACATTTTATCACTGGTAACCATTATTTATATAGTTAAAATGTCTAAGAAACATGGATTAGAATTTCTTCTGAGTGTCACAAATTTAATGGTTGTTTTTGTGTTAGTGAACTGTATTTTTTAAAAGTTAAATTAACTATCATTAGTATTCTTGTCAGTGACAAATAAAATAATACAGAATTCAAGTATCGTTAGAGCATAATTTGGGAAACATCATGCAAGTTTATGTTGTTATCTACCTACCTGTCTCTCTAGATTATCTATCATCTATTTATAAATCTTATTTTACACATAGTTACCAGATAAAAAGCCACGACAGACCAAAATCAAAATTTGGTCATGTAGAGGCTTCAAGATAAATCATTCTGCACATGGGAAATTCGTGGGAAAGTGGATTTCTTGTGTGAGTTTGACATATAACATATAGGGAGGATTTTGTCAGACCCTAGGCTAACATTCTACTAGGGTCCCTGAACTCAGATTATGAGAGAAGAAACACCGTGTCTTCCATATATATGTAGGCAAATGAAGGAAAATGTAAGAAACTGAAGTTTTTGACACTTGAATTTTTCCTCTTTAGTTTATCTCAGTTTCTGAGAAACTGAATAAATCTTTAAATTTGCTTATTCACAAAAGCCTGTCTATATTTTGTATGATCTTTCTGTGTATTTACCACAGAAACTTTAAATTTATATTTATATAAATACAAATTAATTGATATTGTCAAGACATATAGTATTCATATAAATAAATAAATGACTTTTGCACATGACTGAGGCATAATTTTATGAAAACTGCACTTAAAAATCACCAATTTGAAGAAAGAGCATCTTCAAAATAGTAAATGCTTTTCGAGCTTCTTAAAAAGAATACATGGCCATAATTATTTCCTGTTAAGTCAGAGTTAGAATATACCTTGGTTCCTGATACAACAAAGTTTGCAAGAGCCTCAGAAGTGTTTTGCCTGCTCCCTGAGGAGTTCACAGGGATGTGCTCTTTACTGGTACATATACTTTTATACTTTATCCTGTTTCAGCCATACTCAGTGTTCATCGCTGTTCATGAGTCTGCTTCTCAAACAGCTCTTCTATTGATCTCCTAGGTTCTCTTTACCATATTTTTCATATTCTATTCTACCTTAGGCTGGGAGTCTTTATTTAATAAAATTTTCTTTAAGTATTGGTTTAACTAGGCTCCAAGGAAACTCCTGGGGAGCTATTCCATGACTAAATATAGGCAATTGTGTTGAAAGAATTGTTGGAGCAGTTCTATTGTTTGCACTTCTGTGTCCTGTAGGCGAAGGAGCTGATAATATAGTTGATTAAAACACATGCCACTTATTCACATTTACAAGCACAGAGTGTTACCATACCTCTAATGCTATGACCCACCCATTTACCATAGCCTATCTCTGGCACTTTTGACAGCCTTGTATTCAATGATCAAATAGGGTTTACTCCTAGGGACAGATCTAGCTTACTGATATGCATTTTTGCCTTCTATTTAGCCCTCTGTCTTTATGACTGGGTAGGTAAACCATATTTGGTCTATTTTTAAGGGCCGCCAAGTTTTAGTTTTTTGGGAAGAAGAGTAGAAATGCTTGTTTAGACCTCAGGCCAAACTTTCCTCTTAATGAGAGAAACTCTGTAAGTTGGTAGTGGTTGAGGTAATTAGTGAGGAGAGAATAGGGAACCCTTTCCTAACTAGTAAGGTATTCACCTTTTACTCAGCTACTGCTCCTTTCATGCACAGTTTGTTGGCCAGAAAAACCCAAGGGAAAGAGTGCAAACCCTTCCCTGATCCCTGGTATATTGAACATACTCATATGTTTGCTTGTCAACTTGTAACATCTATCTTGGCTACTTGGAGAGTTTTGGGACTCTTGAGTTCTTGATGAATGAGGCCTCTCTACAGTTGAATATTAGATATCTGATATGTTATTCTAATTAAGGGGATAAGTGATAGTTGAAAATTTAGAGACTTGAGCTTTATTTAATTTAAGTCTGTAGAGGGGATGAGTGTTAAGTAAAATTAACTTTGTTAAGGAGTTTTACTTAGTCTAGTAAAATTTGGTGTTAGAGAATGAGTGGCAGACTCTCCAAGAAAGCTTAATCCAGATAATTGTCACTGAAATTTCAGGAAAATAACTGTTAGTTCTTAGATTTAGAAAAAGGAAAAATTACTGCAGTCAAATCTAAAACCTAATTCAGATCACTTGAATTAAACTCCATTTAAAAGGTTCATAATTCTTTTATTAAAGAAAAAAATCTATTTTCAAAACTTTATACTACAAAATACTCCATTTGTTATGAAGATTTTGGTCTTTGGTCTAATTTGTTTAACGGGAGCATAACTGAATTGCCATTTTTGAGCCAAATTTGTGATTGACTGTTATTACTGGAAAGAGCAAAGATTACTTAGCTGAAACTTTTGAGGTGTTGAAGACATAAAGCCTGCAGGCAAAAAAGAAAAGAAAAGCAAGCAAGAAAAGTATTTTTATGTATAATGATATGATTAGACACTTATTAAAATTTTTGATCATAGCCTGAGAGACAAACACATGTAAGTGATATTTGAGCCTTCCATGATGAAATAAGTAAATAGCTCACACTTTGCATTTTTAATGTTGTTGAGAAAACATCACTCTGCACTGGAGCAAGAAGGATGGGATCTGAGCTGCTAAAACTGTAGAGATCTTCTACTTAACTAACAGACCCTTGTGAGAGACACTGGGGTTCTGTTTTGAGTTACTAAGCCATTACTTTTGAATTTTGTGTCCTCAGATATCCCAGGGATTCCATTTAGCATTTACTAAACCACTTATAGGATTTCCTTCTGGAACTAGCAGAACTCAGCTCTGGCAGGGACCTGATAAAGTTCTAGCCCTGGATGAGAGTAAGAAATAAAATCTCTTTGCAATCCTGTCTTCCAGGGAGGATAGATAAATGTGTCCCATAAAAATGTATGTCAATTGTATTACTCTGTTTAGGGGGTTGGTTGTTTCCCCCCCTACTGCAGTGCATTTTAAAAACCTAATGCCAGTTACTGAAAACTTATGGTGTACTAAATATAGAAGACATTTGAAAACTCAAGCAGTAGCTAGCATTCAAAATGTTAGGTTAATTTGAAGTTAATTTCAATTGCATAAATATCTAAAGAACTCTTGAACAACTGGGTCATATAATTTTCATTAGACAATGCTTAAGTTGTAGGAAGGCAAACACTTGGCTATGTGTGGTCATCTCTCTAAAACATTTTTGGCTTGAATTTTTTAGCCTATATAGCCAATTCAAATAGCTACTCAGAGAACTGAAGATATCAAGGCATCCCTTGTGTTGTGACACTTATTCTGTTTTAGATTCACAGAATACAATTGTTCATACTAGAAATAATCAGAGCTAATGTCTTATATAAAAGATTCCTATTATATGCTTATTTAGACTTTAATATTTTCAAAGAATTTCAAAATTTACTTTAGTCATTTGGGAAATCTGTTTACCTTTTCTTAAATTCTCCTGAGGGGTGAGCACAGTTCAAGTAGTTTCCAAACGACACATCATGTTGTACTGGGAGTGGGCTGTGCGCATGTGCTAGCATGTTGCCACTGCAGTTCCTGAACTGTAAGCATAGGTTTGTGAGCTGGCCCAGGGGTGTGTTTGGGAGAAATTATCTTTATTTTGCTTTCAGTCTATTGCAATCTTTGGCAGTACTTTTCCCAGTCTAACCTGATAAAACTTTAGGGAAATTAGAAGTTTTCCTCTTTTCAAAAAATAAAACAAATAAATAAATAAATGAAAGTTTGGGATGACCCTTGCTTTATGTTACCCCTTGGCAATGTCACTTTCTCACAGCCTTTTCACTCTATGTACTTACACAAATCCATTCTAAATTCTTTGTGCTCCAACCGAGTCCTTTCTGGTCCTTAGAAGAAACAGGGAAAAGCTGCTCCTGATCACTGATAGCACAGTTCTCCCCGTACTTGATGACTTTTGACTCCTGGCTGATCTGCTGTGACAGAAGCAATGTGTGACTCATCAGGGGCTGCTCTTGAGTCAGCGACTGATAAGACAACTGGCTGTATCTCTGAAAGACTCCTCAAATCTGACACTCAGCACTCACTGGCTTAAGAGTGCAAGAATGAACAACAAAGGCTGGTTTCTGGAGAGGATTTTGCTGAGCTTTCAGATTAACTTTATTTTCATTTAGACACCCAAACTTCAAGATTGTAAATGTTTGACCCACTTGCTTCTTCATGCATAAAGGTGACTTCTAAGTTCTACTGCATTTGCTATAAAGGGAGAGGCAGTACCACATGCTAAAGGATTTAAGGGACACTGAGAAGGTCCTCTCATCAGTATCAAGTCATCAGAACCAGAAACTTCTTGAGAAGGAACAGAGATTAGCAAAAGGAGCTTTGGAGACAGACAACCCTGTACTTGAATTTCTGCTCTTCCATTTAATAGCTGATGGGAAAGCGGGGAGGGAAAGGGTGCAGATATCAGAGCTGAGGTGTTAAAGACAGGGTCAGGGCATCATACACCAGCTAGGAAGGCCTTGGGCATATATATGCATGTATTGAGGACTGCTGAGTTAACATAAGGGACTCATAGAAAAGGTGAATTGAGGTATAAAAATACTAAATACTTTTGTAATGATAATAAAATAGGAAGTTAGAGTAAAGGATAGCTAAATCTGTCAATGCTCCAATGCAGTTGCTAGATTCATTTTCTCTCTCTGTCTCTCTTTTTCTCTCTTCCCTGTATATCAAGCATTGTGTTAGCCATTGGGAAAGCAAAGAGAAATAAACCATAGACTTAGTACTAAGATTTATTAATGCACACCCCTTTGTATCTTTCAGGATAATTTTGCATAGATTGTTTCGTTCTATGTCCTCAGCAAGCTCTGACAGATATTTTGTCTTGCCAGGGTATGCAGGATTATGAGTCTACAGGGAAATGTTGCAGGGGAAATGTCTTATATTTCAATTTGGTATTTTTCCATATGACTTTCTAATGAGTATAAAACCATAAAGTGTATACAGATCAAGCCTACCTAAACTGAGGATTATTAGGTACTAGATAATATAAATTATGCAACCTCATGAGTGTTGAAGAACAGGGTGTCTCCATCTATCCCTTTTCTGAAATGTCCTGTGTCCTGAGAAAAGAATCTTGTTACTTTGGGGAAGTACCAGGATATCATCTACAATCCCATTTTCAGAATCACATTAATGGCATGTGTCCCCATTTAGGGGTTCTAGAGAGAACTTTCCAAAGCAATTGTAAGGTTCACTCTCCTTCTAGGTGGTAAAACCAGGAACTTTTAAAGCACTTCTCTGTACTGATGATAAGATGTAAGTTATAGGGTGAATGAACATTTATATTCTTAGAACAAGTTATGTAGACAGACACTTAGGAAGGCATTTTCGCAGATGAAGGGGAAATGGAGGAACAAATTTTGAAAAAATGTCATCAGAGATATTATCCATTATCATTAAATATAGATACACAATATAGAATGCAATTAATGTTATTTTTGATTCCTGGCAGAACTTGAGATGGTGGTTTGTCTGACTGCTATAGGACATCAGTGAGTAGGACTGGGCCTCATTAAGGAGGCGAAAGGAAGAACAAAAACTGCCAATACAACAAATGGAGCCCCCTGATGCAGATAGCTAATGTACTTTGTCGTATTGCAGTGGGAATGGGAGGTCTCTGTGGTCATGAACAGCATAGAGAGAGAACAGGCTCCCAGCTAGGATGTTTAAGGATGTAAGTAGGTATGAGTTATATGAGAGTTCAGTGAAGAGCAATCTTTGGAAACTAGCCATTAAAAAACTGAGTTTCATTTTATCATTAGCAGGTTCAAACAATAGAGGTTGGTGAAACATTTATTTCAAATGCATTATGGAAAATTTCAGAGAAATCAAATTTAAGTTGGCAGTATTTATTTAGTTTAGGAACTAATAAAAATATATATCAAGGCCATATAAATCTTCTCTCTAACCCCCCTTCAATGACTTCTCCATGCTCATAGGAAAACCTAACTATTTATCATAGCCCCTTGACCATAGCCCCTCAGCCCTCCTGGTCTTGTTCCAACTCTTTAACGGGGCAGGCTCCCTCCTGAGATCACCTTCCCCAATCTCTTGAAATTCTAAGTGCTGCTTTGTCCTTCAGATTTTAGCTTAAATGTCACCTCTTTGTGAAGACTTTCCTGAATAATTCAGACTCCACTTCACCTCCCCTACCCCTTCTATTATTCTTACTTTAGCCCCATATTTTCTTCCAATACTTTTTATAATTTTCCTTATTTTATTAATTATGTTGTATTTTTTTGCCCTGACTTTTATTCAGAGTATATTATCCTTGAAAGAAGATTATGTTTATCTTCCTCACCATTCTATTTCTAATGTCTAGTGGCATAAATACATGTTTCATAAAAAAATGAAAAAAGTATCAGTTATTTTATTTAAATTTGAGACATTCCAAGAATATAAGAAGACTCAGGTTCCAAAACTTCTTGGATACATTCAGAGAAGACATAGGGTTTGGGGAGGCAGGCTAGGCCAAAAATAATGGTCTGTGTGTATAACAGTTAGTATCCTACCAGTGTGCTTGTTGAAATGTCTAATAAAACTATTGTCCTGAAAACTCTGAGGAAGTTTTGTGAGCTGATTAAACAACAACTCATAATGCTACTTCAGATTCATAGGATCTGTTACAATAAATTACTTCAGACCCAGAAAGGAACAGTATTTACTTGCTTCCTATGTCCTGTTTCCTTAGCTCACTGCCATGCTGAGAGCATGAGAAGACTCATAGTGTGTGGAAAACACCCACTCCAAGTCCCAATTTTGCTTCCGCCTTTGCTCCACTGGGCAGGCATTGGAAATACAGTGATAAAGAGGAACAGTAGTCTGGGCCTCATGGAGTTTATAGTCTCAATTTTTATTGTGGTTTTCATTTTTAAGCCTTTGTCATTGGCTCAAGGACATTGACCTGAGACATAAAATTTCCGTGAATGCTGTGGTCATTTCCCAGTGAATGCACTGAAGCATTTCTAGTCCTATCTCAGCTTTTCCTTTAATGTTTACTGTTGTCATCTTATTTCAATGTTTCGTAAAATTTAATGAAAAAATGGATTTTGAAATAATGTAATTCTTGTTACCAGCACTATTTCCTTCCCCCCCCTTTTTTTTTTGAGAACTAATTGTGTGACATCATGTTTTGGTAAAAATATGAATTTAGTACAGTTTTCTTGCATAAGTATGACCCCTACCACCCACACTGGTGTGAAGCACCCAAATTTGAAACAATAGTAAGAATAAAACAGAAAAAGCAAACAATAAAAAATAAAACTTTACTTTCTTCATTCTCAAATGTAGTATATAGCTTACAAATTAAATCTGTCAGTACCAGAACATAGAAATCACTCATTGTGAATTTATTTTCATTCCTTTTATTTAAAAATGAAATCCTGAACCCAAGAGGAGGACCCAAAAAACCCCAAAATTGTTTTATGGAGTGTAGGCTCCTTGTCGTACAGGCTTCCCCTACTAGGTGAATGTCCTAGGAACTCATCTGTGTCATTTACTAGCTGGTGGTATTGTGAGAGGCTGCATTTAACTTCAGTGAATTTTTTGAAGACTCTTTCAATGCATTTGCCCATTTCACGATGGGTGATTTATGAATATATTTGCCACACCACACTGAGAGTTCAGCAGTTTTTTATCAAAAACGGTATGACCTCCATGTCCTGCCCTCTCTAATCACCCAATCTCACCCCAAGCGACTTTATTTTTGTTTTCCAGGATGAAAAAAATCCTCAGAGGGAAATGTTTTGCCATGTGGAAGAGGTGAAACAAAAAATGGCAGAAGCTCTGAAAGGCATTAAAATTGATGAGTTCAGAAACTATTTTTGGGTAGTGGAAAAAATACCTTCATAGGTGTATTATATCAAACGGAGAGTACTTTGAAAGTGACTGAAGTTTAAACATGTAAGAATAAACACAATTTTTAATAAATGAATTCTGGGTTTTTGAGTCCCCTGTTTTATCACTATAAGCATCAATTATCATAGTGTTTTTTTAAAAACTTTTTTTTAAGATTTTTATTTTTATTTATTTATTTTTAGATAGGGGAGGGAGGGAGAAAGAGAGAGAGAGAGAAACATCAATGTGCGGTTGTTGGGGACCGTGGCCTGCAACCCAGGCATGTGCCCTGACTAGGAATCAAACCTGTGATGCTTTGGTTCGCAGCCTGTGCTCAATCCACTGAGCCACACCAGCCAGGGCCCATAGTATTTTTTAATTCATCATAGCCTCAAAGAATTTAAAGATATGAAAGACATTTTTATCCCTTAACAATACATCCATTTTTTACTATTTATATGTAGCATTATTGTTTCTAATTTTCATGGTTCTTCTGTACCTTCCACATGCAACTTTTTATTTTTTATATATTTTTAATAATATATTTTATTGATTATGCTATTACAGTCATCCCATTTTCCCCCCTTTATTTCCCTCTGCCCTACACAGCCCCTCCCACCTACATCCCCCACCTTTAGTTCATGTTTATGGATCATACATATAAGTTCTTTGGCTTCTATATTTCCTATATTATTCTTAACCTCCCCCTATCTATTTTCTACCTAGCATTTATGCTACTTATTTTCTGTACCTTTTCCCCCTATTTCCCCCTTTCACTCCCCTGCTGATAACTCTCCATGTGATCTCCATTTCTGTGGTTGTGTTTCTGTTCTAGTTGTTTGCTTAGTTTGTTTTTGTTTTAGGTGTGGTTGTTAATAACTGTGAGTTTGTTGTCACTTTACTGTTCATATTTTTTATCTTTTTTCTTAGATAAATCCCTTTAACATTTCATATAATAAGGGCTTGGTGATGATGAACTCCTTTAACTTGACCTTATCTGAGAAGCACTTTATCTGCCCTTGCATTCTAAATGAAAGCTTTGCTGGATAGAGTAATCTTGGATGTAGGTTCTTGCCTTTCATGACTTGGAATACTTCTTGCCAGCCCCTTCTTGCCTGTAAGGTCTCTTTTGAGAAATCAGCTGACAGTCTGATGGGAACTCCTTTGTAGGTAACTGTCTCCTTCTCTCTTGCTGCTTTTAAGATTCTCTCCTTATCTTTCACCTTGGCTAATCTAATTGTGATGTGCCTTTGTGTGTTCCTCCTTGGGTCCAACTTCTTTGGGACTCTCTGAGCTTCCTGGACTTCCTGGAAATCTCTTTCTTTTGCCAGATTGGGAAAGTTCTCCTTCATTATTTGTTCAAATAAGTTTTCAATTTGTTGCTCTTCTTCTTCTCCTTCTGGTACCCCTATGATTCAGATGTTGGAACATTGAAAGATGTCCTGGAGGTCCCTAAGCCTCTCCTCAATTTTTTGAATTCTTGTTTCTTCATTCTTTTCTGGTTGGATGTTCCTTTCTTCCTTCTGGTCCACACCATTGATCTGAGTTCCAGTTTCCTTCCCATCACTGTTGAATCCCTGTGCATTTTCCTTCATTCTGCTTAGTGTAACCTTCATTTTTTCATCTAATTTGTGACCAAATTCAACCAATTCTGTGAGCATCCTGATTACCAGTGTTTTGAACTGTGCATCTGATAGGCTGGCTATCTCATAATCACTTAGTTGTATTTGTTCTGTAGCTTTGATCTGTTCTTTCATTTGGGCCATTTTTTTTGGTCTTGGCACACCTGAGCCATGAAAGGTCAAGTGCCTAAGGCAGGTTCTAATGAAAGGACTGATGCATCCTCCTGACTTGGAACGTGCAGGTAAAAATGCTGGAGTAACTCGTCCCAGTGTAAAAAGTCTATCCACATTCACACAACTGCGGTTCCTTAGAAGAAAGTACATTCTCTGCAACTTCTTATTTTCAATGTATTACCAATATTGCTTACAAGTGTTTTTCTTTGTACTTCGTATTTGCTATTACTAGTCTGTGGTGATTGTTAGATACTGAGCAGCCAAGTATGTTACATTGCTCTTAAAGTAAGAACACACTTTTGAAATAAGACATGAGATTCTTTTGTGCCCAAAGTATATAAAATTTAAGTCATGGATTTTTCAACACTAATTTTGTTTCCTCAGAGAACTTTGGTTTTCCTTTTCTGGAAAAGTTGTATTCAGGACAATTGAATTTATTAGGTAGACAAGTTCCATATGGAAGACACATAACTGTATTATTGCTACTATTTTTTTGCTTGTTTTTTTTCCATAATCATTTCAGCTCAAAATTAGCTCTAATACTTTTACTCATATCTCATGTAAATCACTTCAAATAAAATGTGAGAAAACAGTACAGGAAACCAAGAATACCCTCTTCTGAATAGTTCTTTAAAACTAAGCAAATCATCTTGATGTTAAATCATTTTTGGATGTATCAATACTAGTAAAAAGGAATCAATCCCAGAACTTTTTTAACACTGTGAATATACTTAACACTATTGGATTGTACACTTAAAAAATGGTTAAGATGGTAAGTTTTATCTTATGTGTATTTTACCACAATTAAATTTTTTTTAAAAAGGAAAAGGAATAAAAGAAAATCCCTTGGAAGTTTCAGTAATCCCACTCTAGGAAACACCCCCCCCCAAAAAAAAAAAAACCCAACAGAAAAAAATAAAACCACACAACACTTTCCAGAGATATGTCGGTATTACTTTAGGAAGAAAAACAACAGAATTAATAATAAAAGTAGCATGCAAGGAAGACAAGTCTAATTAATTATAGAATTCAGAATAATGTTTTAACTATATTATTCTGAGTAGCTATCAAGCCAGTAGCAATTATTTAGCACAGTGTCCTTAATCACATTATCATACTATTTCAATGATGTGGGAAGTTTACACAATGCTGTACAATATGAAAAATGTTAGAAAAATTAAAAAGGACTTCTTTCTCCAATAGTTTGATGACACAATAACATTATTCAAGTTTAAAAGGAAAGAAAGTTATTGGAAGAAGAAAGGGTGAGATTTTATTGCATGACAGTTTCCTTGATTCTTCTTGTTGCTAATAAAGGCATTAATGTTACAATATTATAACATTAATATTATAAAATGTATATAATATCTTAATGCATATAATGTAAAATACACTGTAAAGTCTTTAGAAAGATAAAATGACTATTAAATATAGAATTGGGAACAATTTCTGGAAGTGAGTTTGAATGACATCAAAATAAAAATTTATAGTGTCCCACATTAAATTCTTTAAAAAACATTTATTTTTCAAATATTTTCAGACTACTACATATAAAACTTATAAAATGATATAATTTCTTCAAACTTATACAACTCAACTTCAAGAAAACAATTCAATTGAAAACATGGGTGCTTCTGGCTGGTGTGGCTCAGTTGGTTGGAGCATCATCCTATAAACTAAAAGGTTGTGGGCTCAATTCTGGTTCAGGACACATACCTGGGATGTGAGTCTAGGTTCATTTAAGAGGCAACTGATTGAGGTTTCTTTCTCACATTGATGTTTGTCTCTCTTGCTCTTTCTCTCTCCTCATTCCTCTCCTTTCTCCCTAAAATCAATGAACATGTCCTTGGATAAGGATTTAAAAAAAATGGACAAAGAACCTGAATAGACACTTCTTCAAAGAGGACATACAGATGGCCAATAGACATATGAAAAGATGCTCCACATCACTAATCATCAGAGAAATACAAATTAAAATCACAATGAGACATCACCTCTTGCCTGTCAGAATGGCTACCATCAGTAAATCAACAAAGAACAAGTGCTGGTGAGGATGTGGAGAAAAGGAAGTGCTCGTGCACTGTTGTTAGGAGTGCAGATTGGCGCAGCTATTGTGGAACATTGTGGAGTTACCTCAGAAAATTAAAAATGAAACTGCCTTGTGACCAACAATTGCACTTCTGGCAATATATACAAAGGAACCCAAAACACTAATTTGAAAGAATATGTGCACCCAATGACCACTGAAGCATTATTTACAATAGCCAAGGTTTGTAAGTGGCCCAAGTGCCGATCAGTGCATGAGTGGATAGAAAAAGCTGTGGTACATTTATTTACACAATGGAATACTGCCCAGTTGTAAAAAGGAAGAAAATTGTACCTTTTGCGATGACATAGATGGACTTGGAGAGTACACTAAGTGAAATAAGCCAGTCAGAGAAAGGCAAATACCTAAGATTTTACTTTTATGTGGAGTCTAATGAACAAAATAAACTAACAAACAAAATGGAAACAGACTCATAGATACAGAGAACAGACTGATACCTCAGAGGAAGGGTATTTGGGAGTGCTGGGAGAGAAAAGTGAAGCGATTAAACAAACACCCCCCCCCCCACCGCCTACACAGACAAGAATATGGATATTGCCAGAAGAAAAGGGGGACAAATGGTTGAAAGTGACTTGACTTTGGATGATGAGAGCAAGATGCACTATGCAGATGATGTGTTAATAGAGTTGTACACTTGAAACCTGTTTGGTTTTATTAATGAATGTCACCCCAATAGATTTAATAATAAAAGATTTCTTCATCCATCTATACCATATATTAACATTTTGTATAACCATAGTACAAAGATCAATCCTGAGGATTAACATCAATCTATTACTAATAACTAAATTATAGCCTTAATTAAAATTTCTTCAATTTACCTACTAATGTTCTTTATCTGGTGTAAAATTTAATCCTGAATCCTCAAACTGCATTTAGTTGCCATGTCTTCTTAGTGTCCTTTAACTGGGCCCTTTCCTCAGCCCTAATTTTTTGTTTGTGGTCTTGATATCTTTCTTGGAAGTGTACGAGCCAGTATTTTGTAGAATAAATCTATCTCAGTTTGAGTTTATATAATGTTCTCTCATGTGCAAGTTTATGTGTTTTGCCAAACAGTAGAGAAGTGATTTTTTTGTTCTTCTCAGCACATATCAGAAAATGCTCTAACTTCTTAAGACATAAAGTGTTCCAAGCTTATATTGTGTTTTTCGTAGCCCAGCTCTAGTTACTTTTCATTACTTTCCTTGGAGAATGGTGTTTAGAAACCACAGTCTGGGTGTTAGGTGTTTTCATCACAACTGGGTAATCTTTCTTATAGACACTCTTAGTGGACAGAACTAAGACAGATAGACAGATAAAAATATAGCTACTTCTATATCTATTGATATTTAAAACAACAATAATAACAATTACAACAACAAAATTTATACTGATACATTCAATTATAATTCAGATCTACCAGTTCTATTTTAGCCTGCCCCAGCCCCTTATTTATAAATACTTTCTCTGACAATGAGATAGCTGGCTCTCATGCTGACAATATACCTATTTGCTAATAATTAATTTAAATTTAATTATTTTCTAGACTATACACAAGTAATTTCATAATTATTAACTTACAACCCTACAAAAATAAATTTATTACATTACTTAGAGTATAATATTTGTGTCTTATTCTAAGAGGATATAGTAAAAAGTACTGTTTTCCATGGATACTTAGTTATGCAAACTCCCATAAATTTAATACATGATTTTATATAAAATAGAAAAACTCCATCTTTAGAAAGAAAAACAATATAACCGATAATCATTTATATGTAAAAACAGAGTAAATGCCTGAATGGTTGAGGCTGTAGCAACATCCAATACTTCTTTTATATTTTATTGGTGTTTGGTTTTTAATTTTTCACCTGATGTAGTATCTATATTAGATGTTGTTTGGGCAAAAGTGCTCTGGTCCTCAATGTAAACTCTCATAGCAAAAAGAACATTTTCTTATTATTTTTTATTTAATATAATTTACAAAAGATGTTTTAAATATTAATTTGAGAACTATTAAAGAAAACAAGGTTAAAACTTATACACTTATTTTAATGTGTTTTTTCTGATTGTGAAAATAATAAATACTAATTGAATAATATTGATAAAGACATTGTAGAAGCCAGTAAAATTATGTCATAAAGTATAACCACTGTTAAAATTTCAATGCATATCATTCATTTTAATATGTGAGTATATGAATAGCTCTATGTATGGTTTTTAATTCTGATCTTTTCAGTTTTGATTATATTATAAGCATTTTACTTGTCACTAAATATTTTTTAAATATCATGGTTTTTAGTGGCTGAATATTATTCCATCTAGTTGCATAATTTATTTAACTATTCTCCTATTGGGGATTTAGGCAGGTCCCAATTTTTTTCCTTGCCTTTGTTATAAAACTTTATATGTAGTTGATGGCAAAAGAAGGGTTAGTAAAATTAAAAGTTAATAAAAAATTAGAAAGTTGGTTAGGACCCTTTTAGGAGAAAAAAAGAAATAAGACCTTTTGTGAATGCATGGAAGAAAATGGGGAAAGTGGAAAGAACAAATTCACACTAAATCCACCAGATAAAATAAACAGTGAAGTCGTGCGGCACTGAAAGGACAGGTGGTGGAATGCACTGACCCTTACCATAAAGTTTCTGTGAAAAGAATTTTACTGTATTTATCAGTTAATTTAGCTGTGCAACAAAACACCTCAGAATTTAGGGGCTTAAAACATTACACTTTAAAAAGTTCTTGTGATGCTGTGCATTAGTGGGGCAGTTCTCATCTTGGCTAACTTGGACTTGAACTGCACAATCTGGGATGGCCTCAGTGATGTATCTGTTGCTTTCAAAGGGACAGCTGGAGTCTCCTTGCATAAGGTCTCTCATTCTTCAGTGAAGTGATCTGGACTTATTCACATGGTGTTAGAGGGTTTCCTGACTGTTTATGACAGTCTCTTTCCATTTCTCCCATAGTGCCTTTCAAAGAGTAGGAAAAAATAAATACTTAAATTGGTTGGTAGTGAGTCTGTTCATGCAAGTGTACCATTTTGGTGGTTCTAAGGCTTTGGAGAGAGTAAGAATCACTTTTGGAGCTTCTTAGGACAAATTCTGATATGCAAGCTTTAGGCCCAGAGGGTCCGATTCAGTAGGTTGCAGTGGGGTCTAAGGATGTTATTCAAAGTAAGTACCTTTAAGATGTTCTGATGCAGATAGGCCAGATTTTGAGAATATTTTTTTAGATTATGACTCTGTGTAGTACAAAGTATAAGTGAAATTCATAAAATACATGTGGAGGGTAGACACTAAGATTTAAACATTGATATCCTGACTTGAAAAGAGTAGGCTGTGTTCACTGCATGCTTTTTTTTTTAATAAATAAAAATTTTATCCCCTTTATGCCTTTGTTGTGGCTGTCATTTCTGTAGCTATAAAACAGGCCAGATTGAGAAAGCCCTGGCTGTAGAGCGTAGAAGTGGTTCAGAGTTGAGTGAACCCTGGGAGTCAAAACTTCAGGGCAAGAGTAGAGCTCTATATCTTATTTTGGGGAAGTGGATATGGATTATAAAACCAGGAAATATTTCAAAATCAAAATACAAATAAGCAAACAGACTCGTATGGATGAAGGTACAATTAACTAAGGACCAAACAGGGTTCCAGATGTGGCATGGAGAAACAAGAGGGAAGGAATAGGTGATGATGGTGCTTTAAGCATCACAAATGCTAGACTAAGAAGGTTTACAGGTAAATGTCAGCAGTACAGTTAGTGGGATATTAGGAATCAGGGTCAAAACTTGCAGTAATTTGTAGAATATGGAACAGATAGGAAAGAGTTATCCAGTTCTGGAATACCAAAGCCGGAGCAGAATTAGAAGTAAGAATGGTTCTCAGTTCTGATCCAGCAAATTACTATTGTATTATAAAGCTTTATATAACCTCCTCTCTTAGGACCAAGGTGGCTGTCCTAAGGCTGTCATAACTTTCATGATTAGAGAGGCATGGGAAAGCAAATCATTAAGAAGGACATGGCCTTAGCATATTTGTCTAAATTTTGTTTCAGGTTCATAACACAATCACATAAGATGTTAAATCAGCCAAATATCACCCTTTCTTCTTTAATCACTTCTTTCCACTTTTCTCCCCAGGTCAAGTAGGAGCAGTCAATTATTTTATTTGTATTGTGGCCAGTATTACTATTTGTATTGAAGTGTGGCCATTTGTCTACATGACTTGGTTAAACTACTGGATTCTTCATCCCTGGAGGCCGGAGCTTTATTTATCTTACTTCCCCATTGTGCAATGCAATACCTTGAACATGAGACATTTAACAAATACTTAATGAATATATGAAAGAAAAGATTAGTTAATTTAAATAAGGGAACTTTACACTTTTGAGACTAAGATCTCAAAAGATCCAGGGCTTAAAAGGAATATTCTCCAAACGTATGAAACATCATTTGGTTATTCTCTGTAGTAACACACCTTTTCTAATCTTTTGCCTATTTTTAAATTGGATTGGCTTTCTTCATTGATTTGTATTTTATATATCTTGGTATAAGTTCTTTGTTAGGTATATCTATTGCCAATATTCTCTCTCACACTCCTTTTTTTTTAATCTCCAGACATAAAGGAGCATATACTGTATGATTCTGCTTTTATGAAGTTCGAAAAGGGAGGTTAAACTCATATATTGCAATAGAAGCCAGAGTAGTGCTAACCTTTGGAGGGGTGGATGGAGGCAGTGCAAATGACTGGAAAGGTGCAGTGAGAGGCTTCTTGGTCTTAGTCACATTCTGCGTTTTGATCTGGATGGAGGTTACATAGGCATATGCTTTTCAAAAATTGATAAAGCTGTGCATTTAAGATTTATGTACTTTATTTTGTATCTCATTAACAACTAAAAATAAAAAAAAGAAATTAAATTTATGAAAGAGCCATTGAAAACAACATCTGCTTTAGTCATTGTCGAATGAGAGAAGCTCGAGTCCTCAAGTCATTTAAGTGAGGGAACAAGCATAATTCTGCCCCTGGTCACTGTGACCCAGACCAGCCTGTGCGCTCTTGGAGAGTTCACGAGTTCTCTTGCTGTTGTGCGCTGGCATCAGTGTGGCCTCAAATTAACCAGCCATTTTGGAGAATTTAGATTTATTAACCATCATCATCTCTCAAACGGTCAAACTTACCACGTGAGCACATCTAAGTTGTCTGAGAGGGGTCTCATCAGCCAAAAGGACTGTGCTTGTTGAATTCTGGTTCATTTGGCCTCTTGAGGCAAATCATAAATCATGTGGTATAAGCAAATTTTCTGTCATTAAATTACTTCCAGTTAGCACTCTGCAGGGAAATATTTTTATTTTCCTTTAAAATTGGGTTTAACTGTTCTAGTATTTATTACATACAACTTGTGGTCCCAAATAGCAATATTCTTTAGCTTTTACTATAACAATCTATAGAACTCTGCCTAAATGGAGGATTTGGTTAGATATGTTTTCTGGGTAACTGCCCTTTTGTTTACTTAAACAGAGGAAGATACATTAAGTTGTAAAGTGATCATTTTTTTTTCTTGTGTGATTCTTAAATACTCGTATACCCTCATACAATATTAAACTGCTATCTGCAATTTTTTATTCTAATTTTAAAGAGTTGCAAAGGATATAATTTGCAGTTAATGGTAAATGTTAACAATGTGAACTGAAACTACAGCATTGCTCTTTTAAAAGTATCCAATGGAATCTAAATACTGCAGTGATATCATACCAACAGCATACATTGAAAAAAAATGAACAAAATGCCTTAAAAGTTGGAGATGCCATTCAATTCTCCTCAAAGGATTTAACCTAATAATAATTTAACATAATAATACATTTTATGCTTAAAACTCTTCTATTATATACCTTATCATAACTCATGGCAACAAAAGTATTTATACTAAGTGAAATTAAAACCTCTACTTCTTCTGACCATAAAGCTATAAATGTTAAAATTTTCTTCAGGATTGAATTACCATTACAACTATTATTAGCACATAATTGATCAAACCAAAGTGTAAATTTATAACTCTTAAAAAATTAATTATTAAAAATTAAAGGTTCTTTTGTTGGTTTGAAAGGTGCAGTGTATTCATGGTAGTATATTATTATTACTAGAATGAAACAAGCTTTATGTTCATTTTATTCCTGTTTTTCTTTTGTAGTTGAAAACATTGATGTTTTAAATAAATAATTAGATGGAAATGAAGTTATTTTTATAGGAATGTCACTATTTTTAGTTATCATTCATGTCAAAAGTCATTTGGTGATGTATTATTAAAATTATATTTCAGTTGCCAACTTGATCATGGCCTCCTTCACTTTCATTGTAAGCAAAGAATTAGAAGTCATTTGACTTGCAAAAGAATTTATCACCCAGTCAATAGTCATTTACTTTCTCAACAACATAAAGGCTTTCCCAAGGCTTTTCAAGTGACAGTCATTCCTGTTACTTTTTCACATAAAGCCACCTTGTTTAACTCAATATATTCAAAAGGTTGGTGAAATAAATATCACTTATTTCAATACATTTATGCCAATACACATTTTTTTAAAGAAGCACTTCTTTCTTTTAAAGTATTTTGTATATATTTCATCAAAACTTTTGATTGACACTTAACTCTTTCAGTTCTTGGAAACTGTTTACCTTATAACTTAATTGGAAAGTTTAGTTTTTGTTGTCAAATGAACAGCCAAGGCAGACTTACTTTGTCACAAAATGTCACCTATTGATATATTTTCTCATGATAACCACATTACTTCTGATTTCCAGAAGTGATTCTGATGGATAAATCAGGAATTGATTCTTAACACTAATTTGTCACTTGGATTTAGTAAGGTGGCTGCACCTTCGGTATTTTGTGTCTAAGTCCTCATAAACTCTTTTGCAGGAGTGGTGTCAACAGGTGGGGAAGAGACAAGATGGAGTAGGCAAAAAAAGTATCTTCACTAGCCTTACTGGTGTGGCTCAGTGAGCTGTGTATCATCCTGCAGATGGGAAGATCAGTGGTCCTGCTCAGGGTACATTCCAGGGTTGAGGGCCGGATTGTGGACCAGGTCCCTGGTTGGGGGTCGATTGACCTTTGTCTCTCACATAGATGTTTCTCTCCCTTTCCTCCTCCCTACTTTTCCTTATCTCTAAATATAAATAAATAAAATCTTTTAAAAAATTGTCTTTACTCCTATTACCCTGCTACAGTATATATCTAAGTTGAAATCATTCCAATGCAGGCCAAATTTTATTTTTTTTAATTTTACTTTTAGCTCTTAATAGAAATAGGTATAATAAACATAAATATAAGCACAACATCGAGTCATTTATTTTGCCTTGTTTTAAGAAGTCCTCACAGATACCAGTATTTTAAATTGTTCTTTTGTTGGACACCATATAAATTTATACTCCACAGCAGTGTGTGATGTTGAGAGTCTGGATGAATAAAGATAAGTGTATGTTTTCTCTTCAAAGTGAGAGAAAAGTGATGATCACAGGGCAGGTGGGAAAGGAGAATAGGTTTGATTCTTAGACTGATTTCTGTAATAATAGACTGTATTTCCTGTTTGAAAATAATGTGTGCATCACTCATATGCATACATGTAATGTGTGTGGAAACAACTCAGCTGAAATGGTTTTGAATGGTGACCTTCTATTTTTAGTATTTAAAATTAGCAGATGAAAGAAAAAGATGTCATTACTCTTTTAATGAACATGGAGGCATGAATTTGTTATACTTGTATATCCTTTTTCCCTTTTACCCCTTCTTTTAATTTTTAAAAAGACTGTATTTTTAGAGCAGTTTTAGGTTCCCATCAAAATCCAGAGATTTCCATACACCCCTGCCCCCACACATGCTCCCCCATGAACAGCATTCCCCGCCAGACTGCTGCACCTGTTCCAAGTGGCAAACCTACAATGAAATGTCATTATTACGTTAAGTCTATAGTTTATGTTATGGTTCATTTGGTGTTGTGTATTCTATGGGTTTGGATGAAAGTGTAATGGCAGGTGTCCATCATTATAATATCGCGCAGAGTATTTTCACTTCCCTAAAAATCCTCTGAGCTTCCTCAGTTCATCACCCCCTTGACATACATATCCACTTATCTTTTTACTGTCTCCATAGTTTTGCCTCTCCTTTCCATTTTGTATGCACTAGAAAATCATAGGATGCTGTAATACTTCAATAAATTTGAAAGTTAAGAAAATTATATGCAGAGTTAAAATTTAAAACCCTACCTTTTTTGTAAAGGTCACCTACTGTCTAGAAAGAGAATAATGTAAGGGGATTCATGGAAAATAGAATTTGTTTGAAACTTAACAAAATTCACAATGGAATTAGATTTGGTACCTTGAAGAATTTAGGTTGTGAATAAAATAAAAAAGTATACTGGTGTAATCTTAACTCTTTATTTATTTAAATTTTTGACTTATAACAATGTCTTTAAAACAATGTTTTTAAACATTGTTTTATGACTTAATTCCAAGTAGTTACTCCACACCTGGTGGGGGAAGAAGAGGAAGAAAGTATCAAAAGGAGATGGTAAAATATTTGCATAAGATCATGGTTTATTAATTCAAATGCACAGTACTGTTTTTTTAAAGTACGCTTTTAGAAGTAAAAGTTATACAATACTATTCACAAATTAGAAAAAGAGCATAAATAAGAAATATCACGTATAACCACGGCACTTAGAAACAGTCACGTAATACTTTTTTCAGTTATTTGTCCATGCATGTGTATTTTCATATAGTTTATATTATGTTAGATAATGTGACTCGTAATAGCTATTGCTTATCATAATATTCTATTATACAACTAAAAATATTAGAAAACCAATTTTAAAGACTGTATAATATTCCACTATATAGATGTATCATAATTTGTCAATTCTAATTTTCAGACTTATAACATGTATTGTGATGAATATCTTTTTGCACAAATAGTTTTCTATACTCCTGGCTTTTTTTTTTTGTCAGGGTAGAATTTTAGAATTTTAGAATTTTAGAAATGGAGTTTTGAGAGCACAAGAACAGAAGTTTTTAAAAGCGCACACTGCGCAGTTGCTTTATAGAAAAGTTGCTCAAATTGCCTGTTCCCCCATCAGGATGACGGAGCGATCGTTTCTTTGCAGAGTATTAGCGCTAACAATTCTCTGCTGACTGTGCAGGTGAAAAGGTGCATCTCACGTTAAAATGCACATTTTTCCTAACTCATTCACTGATTCTCTGTTAATTGGTTAGGTTTTAAAAATATTGATAGACATTACCTATAAAAGAATGGAGATTGAGTAAGCAGAACAGCACACTTGAAACCTCCCAGATTTTTGATACAGATATAATTCAGACTTAATAATTTTAAAATGTGACTCTCTTTTGAGGTATTATTAATTTCAATAAGGTTTAATGTTGAAATTTCCATATAGTTTTTTTCCAATTTTTGCCCTTCAATGTATGCTATAGTTTCTCTAAATGTCTTTTCAATGCTATGCTTGTTTACACTGTAGTAGGCAGAATAATGCCCCCACAAACATGTCCATCCTTGTGATTGCTGCGTAATGTCATTGTATCATTAATGCTCTCTTTGACCATCCTATTTAACAGCAACTATCTTACTTGCTAGGATGCCTAGCATGCTTTATTTTTCTGCCATCCTGTGTTTTACTTACATGTTTTACTACTCCCTGTGGCTTATTATGCATTTTATCTATTCTTTTCTTCCTCTATTGAGTTAAGCTCCAGGAGGGATTTTAATTAATGTGATCACTGCTGTATTTTCATATGTACAATAGTACCTGGCACATAATAGGTGTCCAAATACCATTTGTTGAATTAATGATTGAATGAATGGAATTCGGTTCAATCTCAAGACATCAAAAGGATTTTCCTGTGGAAGCTACCAGTGAAATTCATTTTTTAAAATGATTCAGAGTGACTCAGAAGGGGAAGGAAAGGGTTTTACAAGCAGAAGAAGAGGTTGGCAGCAAGACAAGGGGCCAGGAGACTTCTACTGTCACAAGTACAGTTATTTTCCAAAGGGATTAGACTCTAAATGGATTGATTATTATATCACGTATATGAGCTACTGAACCTCTCCTCCAAGAGAACTGGTAAATTGTGTTACATGCATGTGTTCTCAACTCAGAAAGGCAAACTCTTTCCACCACTAGTGGAAAGAAGATGAACATTGAATATGGACAGACAACTGCCCATCCAAGAGAATCGAGGTGCAGTGAGTGGTATGTTATAGGAGCAATAAAGGCCTTAACTGGCTATGCATGGTTCTACCACAATGATTTTGTTATGTAAAAACCTTAGAGGGTGGAGACTCTAACTCAGGAAAATCTTTCCTATTCCTTGGACAAAATACTTGTTCTTCTTCTGCCTTAGTGTTTCTGTTTTCAAATTCCAAAGGAAATTTTGGTGACAGCTGTGCTTTAGGCTGACTTTCCTTATAAGTTTCATACCCATTCAAATCTAGGGAATGGTAGAACGTGTCAGGAACTCATGTACATGCAGAGGGTAAGGGAGAGGGAATCTTTGAAATGCAGTCACTCAAGGCTGGTGAAGTGTTAGATGGTATATAGAATTAAAAAAATGTAATATGGTATAATGATTGCCATATAAATACTTATAATTTAATAAGAGGAGTAAAAGTAACAATAAAGTTGCTATTAACAAAGCCAGCCTTTGAGGATGTACCATATCTGGACACGATAATAAGTGATTTCATAGAGTAATTATTCAGTATTCATAACAACCTTATGGGATAATTACTATTATATTTATTTTAAGATAAAGAAAGGAAGGCTTGGAAAGACTAACTTGCTGAAAGTCACAAAATTAGATAGTAGTAGAGCCAGTACTTGAAAACTCAAATCTGCTGACCTCCAAGCTCATAAACCATTTTTACCCCAAAACACAAATTTACATATTTAGAAGAAATATATACATAAAGTTTCATATGGGAATACATGCATACAGGCAATACTATAAGTAACAACATATTTATATGCATATATGTATATACCTGTATATACAATAAATATACTTTAAGTATACACATGTATACTCAGTTGCTTATATTATTGGAGCAGTTAAAAACAAGTAAGTTAGTCTTTGCTCTTGGGTACTGGGCTACATTTAAATACCAAAATGCAGAAACAACTAACATTTTTCTGTATTTAATTATTATTGAGGTGGTTGGTGGAAAGTTTAAATGGTTTTATCAGACTTTTTTTTTTTCCTGAGAAGTCAGAAAAATCTAAACTTTTTTCCAAAGTGTCTTTACTTTTCTTTGTTACTTTTATATTGTTAAGTAATATCTATTATTAAGGAACCTAATCTATGTAAGCCCCTTTGTAAAAGTTTGGCATGTAGGGAGGTGCATTACTTTCTTCGGGCCCCTGTTCAGTGCTGTGCTGGTCTGTCATACATCCTGGAGTGTTTTGCCGGTGAAGTGGAGAATGTCATCTGTTAAAGCTCCAGAGGATATGCTGGCTTCCGTGGAAGCATAGTGAGTTATTAAAAAAACAACAGCAACACACTGTGGAGATTCTGCTGAAGTTTTTGCAAATATTTCTTAGTGCCTCTGTAAAAATCACCATGTTTCTGAAATTCCTAAATACTCAGGAAAATCTCATTACTTTGATGTTGGTATTTTGAATTAGAATTTTGTCACCTAAATTACATTATCTGTACAAATACCAAAGTTGGAAATTGGGCCCTAGAGCTGAGTGTCTCTACAAACAATATCAGGCAACTGTTTTAAAACTAAGAAATTAGAGTTTACTTACACTTTGTAGGGGACCTAGCAAAAAGCAGAAAGGAAGAGGATTAAAGCACTGCTTACATTTTACTTTTTCCTCCAGACTCTTTTTTTTTTCCTAATCCCTTTTCAAGTGCTAATTTGTGTCAATAACAAGTGGTTTGCCTGAAGGAGAAATTTTTTTATGTGCTTACTTGGCTCACTTAAAAATCAAATAATGTTGAATTTATGTTTCTTCAATTCAAAGATGTTTTTCTCCTTGGGCTCTACTATTCTAAATTACTAGAACTTTACTTTTTAAAATGGAAAGAACAGAAATGTGCATGGATGGAAAACAAGATCAAACTTTATTCTTTCATTTAAACTGGGATCTTCTGTCCCTCCTGCTTTCTCTTGATAACTCTTGAATGAGCCAATGAATTCAGACTCAAGAAACCTGCCTAATAAAATTTTGAAGTATTGGGTTGGCCAAAAACTTCATTTTTTTAAATAAAATAAATGACATATTTTTCATTTTCACCAATAATTTTATTAATTTGGATATTTTTGAGCATGTAAACTCTCTCGCACATGGTATAATGTTGATTGTTCTCAATTAATGTCTCAATTTGATTGCTATCAACTTCAACTGGTCTACGTAATTATGGAGCATCGTTCAGCAAGAAATCTCCAGCATGAAGCTTTGCAAACCATTTTTGACACATTTGATCAGTCACAGAATCTTTCACCAAACACTGCACAAATCTTTTTTTGTGTGTTGCAGTTGTGTTTTTCACTCTTCTTGAAATAATAAAGCATGATATGCCAAAAATGTTTTGTATTTTCTTCCATTTTCAATATTAAAATGGCTACACAAAAATTCACCAATTTTGATTTCTTTTTAAATGCACACTGTTATGACAGCTGTCACAATATAATCTAACAAAATTATTTCGAATGAAGTTGGAGACAACTAAGTGCTACTAGAACCGTAGTACAGAAAAGAACAAATGAACTTTTTGGGCAACCCAATAGTATACAGAATGAATAAAAGTATAAACTCTGCCCCCAGGATTCAAATCCTGACTGCTACTTGCTAATGCTCTGACTTTGGGTGTGTTATTGAACACTCTGTAACTGCCTCTTCATTTATAAATTATATGTATCACATATGTTTATAAAAAGGACTAAATGAGTTAAAATATGTAAAGCACTTAGAACACTATCAAAAACTGCAAACTAATAGAAAAGTAAAAACTAGTTATGAAAAATGGTGTGCAACAGACATATATCAGAATGTCAAAATTTAGAAACCTAGGGTGCAGGGTTTTCTCTTGCCCCCTCAACTTCATTTGCATACAACTGTCTTTTTCCCCCAGTGAATCCCAACCTTTGGATAGTATCATATAGAACTCTTTCTCACTTTAATCCCATGAAGGAAGAGTTTTAGTTATATGTGACTGGGAGTAAGCTGTCCCTTGTAATAACTCCAGAGCCAAAATTGCTTCTGCTTACCCAGAGACTCTCTCCACAGAATAGTCTTTGAATATTCTGAGAGTCAGAAAGACAGAGAACCCTTGCAAGTAATATTAATAGCTAATTAAAATAATTAAGATAATTGATTGATATTATAATCCAGTCATTGTTTTAGATATTAAGCATTTTATATCATTTAACCTTAACAACAACCTAATGAAGCAGACACCACTATAATACTCTTTTCTTCTTTTAAATGAGGAAACTGAGGTACGAAGAGAGTAGATGATGTGCTTATGGTCCTACACTCAGAATGTAGCGGAACCAGATTTGAATTGAGAAGTCAAACTCAGTCGGTCTGATTCCAGGCAACCTTTTACCCACCACTTGAACTAGGAAGCATGTCGTCACTTTATAGCTAATATAAATTACTTACTTCTTGTATTAGTTTACTTTAGCTGCTGTAAAATACCACAGATGACTTCAACAATAATAAATATTTTTCGTATGTTTCTGGAGTTTAGGAATTCAAGACCAAGGATTCGGCAGGTTTAGTTTCTCCTGCGGCCTTCTCTGTCTTGCAGACGGCCACCTTCCTGCAGTGTCCTCACATGGTCTTTCCTCTGCTGGTGCATCTGGGTGTGTTCTGTGTGTCCGACTGTTCTCTCTTATGAGCAGGCAGTCAGATTGGATTAGGGCCCATCCTAAGGACCTTGTTTTAACGTAATTACTTATTTAAAGACCCTGTATATAAATATAGTCCTATTTTGAGTACTAGGGTTTAGGGTTTCAACATAGGAATTTTGAAAGGACACAATTTAGCCCATAGTACCTCTGTAATCTGTGGCTCCAGAAATCGAAACCTGGAATGTGTTGCATTAAAAATGTCTCAGTAAAAACTTCATTCTTTATTCATACTACTCACAATTAATGTGAATCTGATGATTTTGTCAACACTAACATTTATTCTCTATCTTTTCCTATCTTTAAACATCTCAGCTCCTGGGACTCTCTCACACTTTATGCCGTCATAGCACCTTCACATATGTCCACTAGTCCCTGCTATGTTGCTTGCTAGATGCTATTTCCTTTCAGAGTGGAGGCCCTGGGAGAGAAGTTCTTTGTTTGATTTCATGGTTCTCTATGAGAGTTTGTGTGTACTAACTTAGTTTTCTTTTCCCAGAGAGTTTTCCACATGATTAGCAAACGGTGGGGGAAGGGTGGGACCTTCTCGTGTTCGCAGCCTCCATCTCAGCACATTCATTTTAACAGACACTCACTTCGAACCAAGTGCTGTGAAAACGTGTTTTACATCAATCACTTCCTTCCCATTTTCATCTTTGTTTTATGTTAGCTAACATTATTATTCCCATTTACAAATGAGAAAACTGGTGTTTAAAGAAGTTATGTTATTTACTAAGTGTCACCGAGCTAGTAAATGGAAGAGCTGGCAAAGACACTTCAGAACTCGGGGTCCTAACCCTGGTGATCTATAGTGGCCAGGCTCTGACTTCTTTTCTTTCTTCCCCATTTTTTTGAATATGCAGTTATTTTCAATTTAATGTATTAGAAAATAATTGGGGAAAACCTGATGTTTTTTTTCTAAGATTCCAAAACTTGCATAATTTCAATAGGTATTCCACCTTTAGATGATTGAAACAGGTAAGGCAACTACAAATCTTACAATGAAATGTCTAGATTTAGAGATATTTCAAGTACTAGTCACCCCCACCCTACCCCAGACATCACAATTCCATAGTTTGTGTGATTCTCCAGAGGCTCTGGTGCTCTGCTTATTTCAGCGCACATTAGAGACGGTGCTCTGGAGTCACAGCAGAGTGAGCCAACTGGGTCACCTTTTGGTCCACTCGTTTGGTAGCATGATAGCATTCATGTTTTGAGAAAAAGTCTTACTTTTGTATTCAGATAAGAACTTGTACTTTGCTAAGCATTTGTAATTGTTGTTGTTGTTAGCCAGTATGTATGTTGGGGTGTTTTGTTGGTAGGGTCTTCCCACCAGTTCTAAGAATGTGTTTTAAGAATAGTAGATTCCCCACTATGTCACTGTGTCATCTCTGGGAGCTGCAGGAACATTCTGGGCTGGAAGGTCCAGTGAGTGATGTGGTTTGCATCCTGGCTTTGACTATGGATTATATTTTTGTCATTGTATAAGATGTTGCTGAGCAATTTCTCCCCATTTACGATGGGGAAGAATATGTAGAAACTCATGTGAATGGGGATTATAACAATTATGTAAGTGTCACACTTTGAGCTTCATGATTGCCAGATATTGAGTATGGAGATTATAAAAATAAATACATTTAAATTACAAACTGACTATATTGTGATGCAATTCATATCCACATTTTAAAAGTCCTTCTTAGAGTCCCTGGGCTGTATGCAGGTGCTAAACATAAATGAAACCCTGATAGGATCTGAGAAAAAGAATCACATGTTCCAAGTGCAAGTAGGAAAGCCAAATATTGCACTTATTCTGGCTCTGGGAAAAGTACATACTGTTATACTTCGGCACATCAGAACTTTCCAGGGATGTGCCTGGTGTCTTGGAGTAAAGCCAATGTGATTTTTCTGCCATCTAAGTCTTGCTTCTTTATGGGTCTCTTTGCCATGCTCATTATGTAAATCATAGCTTCCTGTCCCCGAATTGTGAGACTTTTCTCTTTCTCTATACAAATGGAACACCCTCAGCTCTTTCCAGAATCTTGCAGATATAATCATATGTTCCTTCATAGCTATAGGCTTGACTTTATACACATGTATGAGACAGAGATGATGAAGGGAAGTCAGTTATGTGTACCCACCTTATGCAATAATTACTATTACTAGTAATACTAATATTTAAATAACAACTCCTAGGTGTTTATTTTTGGCAAAGAGAGGAGGATTTTACTTTTCAGTTGTTCCACTTAGTCTTGGATACCCAGGCTTAAAAAAAAAAACCCAAAACAAAACAAAACTAAACAAAAAACTATGGTGTTAAGATACTCAGTTTCAAACATTTTACTGGTCCTAAATCTTAGTTTGGTTTCACAAATCCTTTTATAATCTTGGGAGAGATATTGTGAATTTTCAATAACTTAGAAAGATCAACACACCCAACATCAAGAACTCAGTACAAATAGAAATTGATGCCATTTAAAATCACTGAATGTCGTTTAATTAGAACAAATGATTGGTATTGGTTTGTTTGCAGTGAGACTTAGGGTTCACTTTTAGTGTGCAGGATTCATTTTGAGTCTAAATAAAGTAATACATGAATTCCTAACATTTATGAATAAAATTAAAAGAGCAAATGGGTTATATTGGTTCTAAGGAGCATGTTTCCAACGGGAAAGAAGTCATTCAGAATAATCCCAGTATTGCCTATATAGAATAATGAAATGATGGCTGACTCTGAACTTTTCAGGGTAAAAATAATTTTTTTTTGTCAATGATAAGGGGAAAATTCTCTATTTCTAGCTATAATGGGGATTTTTGGTGAGAAATATAGATCTTGAAATTCCCATATGCTATTCTCTGGAAATTTATATTATCTACTTTGTAATTACTCCTGAATCACTTTCTGAAGACACAGATTGATTCTCATTCTTTTTTGAAGATAGACCATCACTTCTACTAGCAAGTTTAGGAAACCAGCCATACTACAAAGTATGGAACATGGCAGAAAGGGGAATACAGCCACGTCAGCAGCTTGAAAAGCTTTCAGAGAAGCTTGCAGAGTGGTTGCGTGGTCTCCAAATCTTGATTAAGAGTCCTAGTGCAGATTAATAGGGACCTGACTAAAATCATACATTTATTTCTTTTAAAAGCTGGCAGTTTTGTGTCAAGGGTCCCAAGATCACCCTCAGGCTTGAAAATTGAAGAACCCATAGGACTCAGAAAAGCTGTTATAGTCCTGGTTATGGTTTATTACAGTAAAAAGATGCAGATTCAAACACCAAGGTGAAAAAAGCTTGTGGAAAAAAAGTCTAGGGGAAACCACTGGCAGCTTTGAGGTGTTCTCTCCCAGTGGAGTTGCCTGGAGAGATGCTTAGTTCTTCTGAAATGATGTGTGACAAAATATGTGAAATGCTGCCAGCCAGGGAAGCTCACCCAGGCCTTGATGACCAGGGTTTTCAGTGGGGATGTGTCAGATTGGCATCTGAATGGCTGACCTCAGCCACTCAGACTCCAGTGCCCACATTCCCCCAAGTCAAACTGATAGAGAGTGACTCAAGGCTTCAGGAATACAAAAATATTCTTATCAGGCAGAATATTCCTAGGGCTCAGAGGTTATCTCCCAGGGCCCAAGCCAAGGGCCAGTCTTGAAGTTAGGCCTTTCTTTGGAATGTTCATGCTTTGAAAAGCCCAAGTCTGATAAGTTAACTCTTTCCCGAACAAATTTATAGCACATTATGATAGATGAATAGGTTATTTTTCTATAATTGTGTTTAAGTACATTTCTTAAAGTAATTAAGGAAGTCTCCTATCAATGACAGTTCTATCTGTGGGGGAAACTATCATTCTAAATCTTTTATTAGTAGAGAATTTAGTAAATAATCTAGAATTCTAGAAGGAAACTCATGTAACTTAGTATTTTTTAATAAAGGACAGAATACACTTTGCTTTAAATAAAATATTTGTAGCTTTTTCCCTGATGAGAATTGGTATTTCTTTAGAGAAGCCAGAAGAACAAGATATAGAACCCTACTAATTTCAAATAAGAGTGTGATATTTTTACAGGAAGCACTGATTTATAAATCCAACCCCCCAGAGGTGCAGACAGGTTTATCACCCAGACATAAATATCTAAATGCAAAACAGAATGCAAGGTCTAATTTCTAAAATGTATTTGGATGATGCATTACTCATTGATAAATGCAGCTGAAGTCAAAGAAAAGAGTTCAACTTTTTTTAAAGGTTGGTTATACTGCATTATTAAAACTCTTAGATGAAAGGCTGAAAATATCTAATCTAGTATTATGGGGAGACATAAAGGAACACTTGACAATTTTTATTGGTTTGTTTGCTTTTTTGGTCTTTAAAACTCTAACAATACCTTAGAATTTTAGAGCAAACACATATCTAGTGGTGACAGAGGAACAGTGGTTAATATTAGAATAAGCTTATTATAAGAAAAGTACATATAGTCAGGATACCTTTTGCTAACAGCTCATACTGTGACTAATTAGCTTTAATGTAAGAATAATAGAGCCATGCATACCTCTTAATTTTATGCATACTTTGGAGGTTCTATTGTACCGTGAAAATGATTTCTTCAGTAAAATCTCAATAATGATGAGATTATAAATCAGAGAGTTATTAATATATGTTAATATATTATTATATGTGTTAAAATATATTTACATGTTATAAAAGATATACTATATTGTAACATGTAAAATATATAAATATCTTAATATGTAATATACAATATACTAAAATAGCCAAATTAATTATGTTATTTCAGAAAAACAATACAGAGGGGAGGGGGGAGGGAGATAATAGGGGACAAAAATGGATTAACTTCTAAGCATTTATTGAAGAAACCTATAACACTAATTCAAAAGAATATAAGCAGCCCTATGTTCTTTACAGTGTCATTTACAATAGCCAAGAAAGATATGGAAGTAGCCCAAGTGCCCATCAGTACATGAGTAGATAAAACAACTATGTACTTTTACACAATGGAATACTACTCAGCCTTAAAAAGGAAGAAAAATTTACCTTTTGCAACAACAGGGATGGACCTGGAGAACATTATGCTAAGTGCAATGTCAGTCGGAGAGAGCCAAATACCATATGATTGCACTTATATGTGGAAAATTGAAGAACCCACAGGACTCAGATAAGCAAAATAACTAGTAAGCAAAATAGAGATAGACCCAGACAGAGAGCAGACTGACAGCTCTGGGCAGGGGGGTTAGAGGTGGAGGGATCAAGCAAAAAAGGAAAAGGTCTCATGGACATGGACAACAGTGTGGTGATTTGTGGGGGAAAGTGTGGGTGGAGGTAGAAAACCATATAAGGGGGATAAATGTTAATAAAAAAACAATAAAAACCCCAAACAATATATATTAAAAAAACAAAACAAAACACCTCAGGCAAACAAACAATTCAATTAAAAATGGGAGGAGAACCTGAAATGACACTTCTCCCAAGAAGACATACACATGGCCAACAGATATATAAAAAGATGCCCAACCTCACTAGCTGTCAGGGAAATGCATATCAAAACTATGACTAGATACTACCTCACACCTGTTGGAATAGCTACTATCAACAAGACAAGTAATAACAAGTGTTAGAGAATTTGTGGAAAAAAAGGAACTCTCATTCACTGCTGATGGGAATGTAAACTGGTATAGTTGATATGGAAAAGAGTATAGAGGTTTCTCAAAAAATTAAAAATAGAGTGCCATATGAACCAGCAACCCTTCTTCTGGGCATTGACCTAAAAAATTTGTAAATATTTTGTTTTGCCAAGATATATGAACCTGTATGTTCACAGCAGTATTATTCATTGTGGCCAAGACATGGAAACAACCAAAGTGTTTTTCATAGAGGACTGGATAAAAAAGATGAGGTACATATATACAATGGAATATTATTACTCAGCCATAAGGAAAGATGAAATTGTGCCATTTGTGACAACATGGATGGACCTTGAGAATATTATGCTAAGTGAAATGTCAGTCAGAAAAAGCTAAGAACCATATGATTTTGCTTACATGTAGCGTATGAAATTGAAACTCACAGTCACAGACAAAAGTTTGGTCATTCTCAGAGGGAAGGGGGTAGAGTTAGTAAAGGGTAAAGGGGGACAAATATATGATAATAAAAGATGATTTGACTTTGAGTGGTAGGCACACAATGCAATGTACAGATCATGGAAATGTACACTTGAAACATATAATCTTATTAACTAACGTCACTCCAATAAATTTAAAAATATTTATTTTTGATGTTGATATCCTAACATTTATAGAAATGTTGAAAACCTGAGGAATATTGGAAGAAGTGTAATGAGTGCTTATTGAAGCTCTGTGTTCCTTCCTGATGCCCCAATACAACTATTCCCCGGATCTCTGCACTGATCTATCTTCATGTCCATGTGACATTTGTGATGGGGAACCATGAGATATTGATTCATTCCCAAATGAAATGCATTATATTCCTGCTGTGCAGTCATTTCCAGAGTAGTATTCACTGGGATTTGAGATCAGGGTCCAGAAGCACATTATAGCATAAGGAGTGTTTTAGGTAAGTGGTCTGTTTGTTTTGCTGTTTTTTCAACTCTAAAAGCCTGGTGGTTCCAATAAGATGTTATAGATGGAAGTGGAAAAGTAGATTTTCCTACTTTGGATGGGGTTGAGAGAGGAGAGAACTAAATAAATCTAATCATAGATCTGATACAGTAAATCAAGCCATAGGCAGTACTCCGACAGGTTTCCTGTGGTTGAAGACTGCCACTTATCTAAACTGAATGTAGGATAGTGGGTAGGAGTCTCTAGAATAATGTTGCTTTATTTAACTCTTGGCTTGACTAGTACCTGATGATAGCTTTAGGGCAAGTTACCTAACCTTTTTTATCTGTAAAACTGGAAAACCCTGGTACTTATCTCAGAATTCCATGGATTAGTAATTCTGAGATATGTGGTAGTAGGCACTTGGCATAGGTATTTGTAGTAGTACCTGGATTATAGTAGGTGCTCAATAAAATCAAAGAATTGTTACTGAATGGACACAAGTGATTCAAGTAATGTAGCTCGGTGAACTTTATAATTCTAAAGTATTTTTAGAATTGGAACCATTGCCTTCCCTGATATTTTGCAGAGTGTCATATTGGAGGCATCTGAATTATGCTAACCTATCTAAGTACTTTGTAATTTACAACATAATATAGCAGTTGGATCATGGAATATTAATCATTACAGTGTATTGTAACACAGATTAATGCCCAAGACAGAGTGCACAGAGTTCGCAGTCAGGACCTTGGAAAGCAGGGCTATTGCTTTCAGCATAGGTCACTTTGGTAATCTATGTGATATCTATGGTTAACACATAGATGAATATATTCAATTGAAAATGGTACAGGCTAATACAAATTAATAGTCACAGATTAATATAAAATAAACTTAAAGGTGAAATAAAAGCACTCAGAACCCATACCGCAATCAGTGACAGCCATTTAGCAGGCCATTAATGTCCGTGAGCATAAAATTTGGGAAATAAGAATGTGCTTGCTATGAAAAGTCACCTGTAAGATAAATGTCCTAGCTCTTTCTTCCAAGAAATTTCTATTTTAAAAGTATTCTCATGCAGAAATTATAGAGTCATTACAAACTAAAAACACCATATTTTGTGATGTAAGAAGATACATAATAACCCTTTCACCCTTTGCTGTTCGGTGTGCTTAAAGGAGATTTCTATAGCCCCCAGGGCAGGGAGGGTGGAGCTGAGATTCAGACCATTAAACTTTGCAATGTGAGTGTCTGGGAAAATGTTCATGAACCTACTTAAGCGTTTCCTTTTCTAGTTGGATTAGGAACTGAAATAAATTGTGATGGACATCACTATGATTTATCAATATCTCATTCTCTTTTTCCTTTTCAGGAAAGGTTATACTTCTCAGTTATCTTATAGATAGAAGAGACTAGATTCTAATTCTAAGCAATGTAATATGAGCAAAAATCATATATGGCACTCATAGTCTGAGGCAGTAAAATGTCCTTCTGCTGGATTCTCCAGACTCTTTCTTTGGCCTGAGGGATTGTGGAGGCAATGCCTGGCATCCTGAAAGACTGAGATGGTAAATCATACAATCAAATCAGCCTAGATTTTGAGGTTCCTGATTGGAGGATAACTGCATCAACAGCTGCCTGGGTTTATAGCTGCTTTGCATAACAGAAAAATAAACTCATTGTTTTTTGTTGATGAAGTTTCACTTATAGGTGAGATCATATGATATTTGTCTCTCACTGCCTGGTTTATTTCACTTAGCATAATGCTCTCCAGTAGTGAAGGGTAGGAGCTCCTTCTTTCTTTCTGCTGCATAGCATTCCATTGTGTAAATGCACCACAGTTTTTTGATCTACTCATTTACTGATGGGCACAAACAAGCAAGCAAAATATAATCACGGCCACTGAAATAAAGAACAAACTGACAGTAACCAGAGGGGAAGTGGGGAGGGGGATAACACAGGAAAGAAGGGGAAGGGTTATCAAGGAACACATCTATAAAGGACTCGTGGACAAACCAAAGGGGGGTAGGATTGAGGGTCGAAGGTGGGGGTCAGTGGGGCAGGGGAAAGCAGTGGGGGAAATGGAGACAACTGTACTTGAACAACAATAAAAAAGTAAAAAAATAAACTCATGTATTAAGCCTCTGAGATTGTGAGACTGTTGTCACAGAATAGACCATCACATCCTAACTAATGCAGAAGGTTAAACAGTACTTATTTTAGAAAAATAATGACTTTTGCATAAATCTGTAAATCTAATTTTGGAAAGTTAATTACTCAGATTTGGTTCTGATTAGCTGAGTTACCAGTAGCCAGAGAACTGGCTTTATTTACTTATTCATTGTCCATGTTTGCTCAGGTAACATACTGTGTTATGTATACTGTGTATATATACATAGTATATACATACTGTGTATACTTCCAAGTATAAAAGAAGATTTAAAACTAACCATTGAGAATTTATTCTCTTTCAACTTTGGAAAGATTCAAAATAGAATACACCTGCAGGAGAATGTAACTGAATTCCATTAAGCAATCACCTGCCAATATTTGAATTTTGAGAGGATAATATTAAATATCTTGTTAATTTAACTATGTTCATAATGCCAAGTTCTAAAATTCTGTTGAAATAATATTAAATAAATATGAAATAATTCAAACTAGAATCAGAGACACATTGCAACATAAATGAAAAGTAGCACACAAATCTATGTAGCCTGTTTATATCGCCCCAGAGATTTAGATAAAGAAAAACAAACATAACCTTTTTCAGTTGTTTCTCACAAGGGAAGAAGAAATGAAACATTTGATTATAATTGTTTTAATGAGCTGTGATTCAAAATGATGAAGTTATAATGGTTTGGGTAAAAAATATTTTCTTAATGAGCTTTTATTTCTATCAAAACCTACAGGATATACAACTCTCCAAGGATAAAGTTTAGTGGCAAAGCAATATTTGCTTTCTGAAAATTAAAACCCCTAATATTTATCTGTCTTATTTTCAAGAACATACTTATTAATTATTAGTAACTATTTCCACAGAAAAGAGATGTGTTCAAAGAATACAAGCAAAACTGTTCAATAGACACAGAATATGTTACTAGTTTTCACACTGAATTTTGGCTATAAGGTAAGTTTCTTTGCCTGATTTTTGGGAGTCTCTAAATATTTTTTTATAATTTATATATCCTTCTCTAATTACAGGCACAAGCAGAAATGTCAAAAAAATTTCAAAAAACAGTAAAACACCATGTCCATTTAAAGTAGGACATATAAACTGACACTTGTTTCAGATTTTCACTATGACTTCCTTGCTATTATAACACATGCTCCTAGAATAAACACTATGTAAAGGAAAGCTAAATGTCTGGTGGGCAGATTATGGACCACTGAATGGAGCTTTGACCATGACTCGAGATAGAACAAAGCAGTGTGGGGATCAACATGCAATCTTATTATTACAAATTACAAAAGATCAAATCCTGCCGAATTAATTTATCTGCATATTAGAATTCTGAGTAGTTGTTAATGAGAAACGAAAGGGAAATACATACTTGGGATGGGTTAATGAAGAAGTCCCTCCGCGGATGATCAGGAGGCGTGGGAAGACTGCCCTTGTAGGTACCAGCTTATTCAGGTGTTACTCTGATTGTGCGACCCCCAACTGAAGTTCGTTCTTGTCAGTGGAGAAAGCTTTAGATTTTGAACTTCACATAGTCAATTAAATTTAACCTCTAAATGTCAGCTGGCTAATGGCAATGTTTTATTTGGTATTACACACACAAAATTACATATTTTGTCCATCTTTGCAGTGTGAAATAAGATAATTTCAGAAACTATTAAGAAGAAAGGGAAGTTAATGTCTCAAACCCTCTCCTTAACCTAGGTTCATTTCCCTTAGTAACTCAATTTCACCAGTTTAGGCGTACTATCGGACCCTTTGTTATTATAAATGTTTAGATATTAAAACATTTACCTAATATATGGCCAAGAAACTGTCACATATAAAAGGAAATTCTATTTGTTAATTTCTGAAGGTACATACATCATGATTCTTATGCAAAAAAATTAGAAAATAGACTCATCTCCCCTTTAAGGGCTGGATAAGGACTCATGTCAATAATAATAGAAATAGCAGCTCACAGCTGGTTGCTGACTTTATGGTGCACCCTGTTCTAAGCACCTGGTGCAGATTATCTAATTTCATCATAACAAAAATATTGCTAAGTATGTAATGTTTCAGTCTTCATGTCACTGGTGAGGAGACCATGGCACTGAAGAATTAAGTAGCTGCCTAAGATCAACATTGAATATCGAATCAGAATGTCTTAATAGAGGGAAAGATTAATTTAGGGGGTTATAAGGAAATTAAGTTATTCTTATAGCTACTTTATTGAACAGAAAATGAGTTAACAAATAATGTTTCCAGTACATATTTTTAAAGTCTTTAATGTATATATGAATCCATTGGTATTATGTATTATGTAATATATTTCTAAATTTTCAAAACAGTAATAATTATTTATTCATTTAACAAATATTTATTGAGTCATTACTATCACCTACCATAAGAGTCTAAGCACTGGGAATAAGATAGTGAATTTTCTGCCTTAATTGAGTTTATTTTTATTTATTTATTTATTTTTATTGAAAAAAGTTAAGATTTTTAAAATTTATTTTATTTTATTTTAATTGTTCAAGTACAGTTTTCTGAGTGTATATTCTGGAGTTATCATATCATACATATTACTCTCAACTTGCTTCCCTCAAAATTGTGTTTTGAAGATTAATCCATATACCCACAAATTAAGTTCTTATGTGTTTTTAATTAGTACACCATTGTATAAATATACCACAATAGATTGATTTCACTACTCATAAATATTGAGATATTTTTCAATTTTGTTTTATTGAAAAGGATGCATCTGTGAACAGGTCTCCTTGAGTATATGTGAGAATTTTTGTCTGATATATATACTTATGTATTAGGGTAAGATATTTGTGCTGCTGTTAGAAGCTACCTCCAAATCTCAGTGGCTCAACACAAAAGAATTTTGTTTCTTGCTCAAATAAAATCTGATACAGATTCAAGGGAAATCTCCAGGGCAACTTTTTTTCTTGTTTGGCTTAACATTCCCTAGGCTGCCTTGATCATTTATTACTTATGCATTTGTAGATACTTCCAAGATCATCTTGACAAGACGAATAAGAGCCGGAGGGTCTTGCACTGACAATTATATATCCAGCAATATGTGCAGTCATCATTTACACTTCCCAGTCATTGGTCAGAGCCCCCCCACCAAAAAAATGAGTGGAGTTTGAATCTCCTATGTGCTCAGCAGGAAGAAAGAACAGGCCCCCCCCACACACACACACACAATATAGCCATTAAATTGCCCTGTCATGGGATAAACATATTTTACATTTATAAGATATTCGCAAATTCCTCCCCAATATAATAGCTTGAAGTGCACATTCCCGTCAAATATATACCAGAATCCATGTTTCCTCACAGACATCAGGGCTTGATTTTGTTTCAATTTATAAATTCTGGCCAATCTGATATACATAAATTATAATCTCATGATTTTAATTTCCACTTCCCTGGTTACTAGTGAGATTGAGTATTCACTGAAGATTTCTGAAATAGCCCTGGCTGGTATGGCTCAGTAGATTGAGTGCTGGCCTGTGAACCAGTCACTGGTTGGATTCCCAGTCAGGGCACCTGCCTGGGTTGTGGGCCAGGTCCCCAGTAGGGGGTGTGCAAGAGGCAACCGCACATTGAAGTTTATCTCCCTCTCTTTCTCCCTCCCATCCACTCTCTAAAAATAAATAGGTAAAATCTTTAAAAAACATGTTTAAAGAAATGTTTCTGAAATAGAAAATCCATCTATAGTGTTTGCCTTTAGGGAGGGAAAGTGTGAAATGGAAATAGGAGTGAATATAGAGGACTTTAAGTTTATCTACATTGCTTTATTACTTTAAAATGTGATGAAAAAATACAAAAAACATGAGCAATTGTTAAATTCATATGAAAATATGTCCATAGAAGCATTACTTTTTTTGGTTTCCATATTGAAGCAAGTTTAATGTTTTTAATTTAGATTCACTGTCTCTTACCTCCATGGATAGTGCTTGTGTTTTACTGTAACCCTGGTAACAAGACATGCCCATATTCCCAATAAGTGCTCTTGAGACTTGGTACCTCTGTCCAGCTTCAATTTAACTAAACCTCTAGAGATTTGGTCATTAGGGGAAAGAAGACATTTGCTTTAATTCAAATGAAAGCAAAATTTTACTTGAGAACCTATAAGTGTGAGATTCTATGACAATGAATATAGTGGATCTTTATAAAATTATGGCTTTCAGTTGTGAAAAACAGAAAGGTTTTCCTCCAAGGTCAGGAACAAGAAGAGGATGCCCACTCTCACCACTATTTTTATGTGTTTTTTAAAAAATTTTATTTTTAAATTATAGTTTACATTCAATATCATTTTGTATTAGTTTCAAGTGTATAGAATAGTGGTTAGACAATAACATACTTGCAAAATATTTCCCTTCCCTGGTATTTCCAGCACCCATCTGCCACTATATATTGTTATTATAGTATTATTGACTATATTCCTTATGCTGTACTTTACATCGCTGTGACTGTTGTGTAACTACATATTTGCACTTCATAATCCTTTCACTTTTTCCACCTAGTCTCCCAAGCCTCCATCCTCTCATCCGTTATTCAATATAATACTGCAAGTCCTAGCTAAAGCAATCGGGCAAGAGAGCATCCAAATTAGGAAGGAAGAAGTAAAACTGTCACCTTTGCAAATGGCATGATTCTTAGTATAGAAAGCCATAAAGACTCTACCAAAAAGCTATTAGAAACAATAAATACAGTGGAGGTACAGGATACAAAATCAATGTACAAAACATTTATTACATTCCTATATTACTAATAATGACATTTAAAAAATTCATTTGTATTTGCAACAAAAAGTAAAATACCTATGAATAAACTTAACAAAGAATATGAAGGAACTATACACTGAAAACTAGAAAGCATTATTAAAAGAAATTGAAGAAGACACAAAGAAATGGAAAGACAGATTGTGTTCATAGATTGGACTAATCAACATAATTAAAATGGCCACATTACCCAAAGCAATTACAGATTTAGTGCAATCCCCATCAAAATCCCAACTGCATTTGTCAAAGCAATATAGAACAGAAAAAGTCATCAAATTTATATGGACCCCCAAAAGACTCTGAATAGCCAAAGCACCCCTGAGAAAAAAAGAACAAAGCCAGAAGTATCACAGTCCCTGACTTCAAATATACTACATACACTACAAAGCTACAATAATAAAAACAGCATGGAATTGGCAGAAAAACAGACATACACTCAATGGACCAGAACTGAGAATTGAGAAAGAAGTGTACATGTGTGTGGGCAAATAATTTTTGACAAAGGAGCCAAAAACATACACTGGAGAAAAGAAATCCTCTTCAGTAAATGGTGCTGTGGAAATTGGACAGCCACATTCAGAAGAGTGAAACTAGACTGCTATTTGTTACCACACACAAAAATTAACTCAAAATAGATTAAAACCTAAATATCAAATAAGAGGCACTAAAATGCATGGAAAAAAATCTTATGTACCAAACTTATGGATGTTGGCTTTATAGCAGATTTTATTAATTTAACTCTAAAAGCAAAGGAAGCAAAAGAAAAAACAAATGAATGGGAAGTATCAAACTAAAAAGCTTCTGCACAACAAAAGAAACCATTAACAAAACAAAGAGACAACCAACCAAAAGGGACAACATATTTGCAAATGATACCTTTGATAAGGGACTAATATCTAAAATATATAAATAACTCAAACAACTCAACAACAAAAAAACAAGCAATCCAATTAAAATATGGGCAGAGGACCTGAAATGACACTTTCCTGAAGAAGACATACAAATGGCCAACAGATAGATTCAGAGTCTCAACTTCATTAACTAAATGGGAAATGAAAATCCAAACCACAGTGAGGCACTACTTCACATCTGTTGGAAGGGCTATTATCAACAAGACAAGACAAGTTATAACAAATGTTGGAGAGACTGTGGAGATAAAGGAACCCTCCCTTATTCACAGCTGATGGGAATGTAAACTGGTGCAGCTGCTATGAAAAAACACTATGGAGATTCCTAAGAAATTAAGAATAATAGAGTTACCACAAGACCCAGCAACCCCTCCCCTGGGTATCTACCTGAAAAAAATGAAAACATTTATTCACAAAGATATATGCACCCCTATGTTCATTGTAGCATTATTCACAGTGGTCAAGACATGGAAACAACCAAGGCATCTTTCAACAGATGATTGTATAAGGAAGATGTGGTATATATATTCAAAAGAATACTACTGAACTATAAGAAAAGATGAAATACTGCCATTTGTGACAAGGCAGTATAGATCTTGAGAATATTGTGCTAAGCAAAATAAGTTAGACAAAAAGTCAACCATATGATTTACTTATGTGTGGGATATACAGAAATCAACAAACAAACAAACAAGAAAAACATACAAAAACCTCATAGACAACAGTATGGTGGTTACCAGTGGAAAACGAGTTTGGGAGAATTAGGAGAAAGTAAAGGAGATTAAATATATGATGACTGAAGGAGACTTGTCTTTGGGTGGTGAGCACAGTACACATTGATACAGTATAGAATTGTACACTTGAAACATATCTGATTAACCAACGTCACCCAATAAATTTAATGAAATTAGACACAAATAAATAAAATTAATAAAATTATGGCTAGAATAGGCATATTTATAGAGAAAGCAGTTCACTGTATTTGTGAGCTTGTTTGGAGGTTCTAGCAGGGGAGTGCAGCTACTCGTATACCCTTGACCGAAGACCGGTCCTCTCCTCCAGTTGGGAAGGTCGTCCTCTTCGACCGAGCGCGCAGCTTCGGGAGGGACGCACATGGATCGATGAGGGAGGAAGGGGACACCCGTCTAGTCAGCCAGATCAGCCGAATCAACCCTGGCGATCAATGGGGTGACAGATGTCGCAGCTAGATCGCCCTCACATCCGCAGTTCACTGTATTTGTCATCTGAAAAAGTAGATATAAAAGGATTTGAAATTTTGATAGTTTATGCAGGTGATTCTATTAAATGTCCTTTTGATTTACATGTATTTTTTAGAAGAAAATATAACTACTTCAATTTCAATATTACAGGTTAATTCAGCTAGTTGGGCTTCTTCTTGAGTAAATATATTCTTTAGTCTCAATCTCTTGGTCATTTAGTTTGAAACCAAGTTGTATCTGCTTCTTATTTCCTCTGGAGAATTTTTGTTTCAGTAATGGATTTGTGAAACGCACACTCATACTTGTTCATTTTGAGGTTTTCTTCTTGTTTTTCAGTAAGCAGTGTACTATGAATTCTGGCTAAGAAGGTTTACTTTATTGTTATTTTCCTAATTTTCTCTTTCTAGGGTTTCAATATATTGTTCACATCTGACTGGAAAACTTATTTGACTTCACATCTCTGGGTTTTAAATAGTTAAAAGCACTGTGTTTTGCAATTCTTCTTTCTTTTTTCTTATCTGTGAACATTCCCAGAGTTTAATTCTTGGCAATTTATCCTTCTGTTTTGCATGCTTTCCTTGGATCCACTAGGAATCATGGTTTTGAGTTCCTCTTCCAGGTTGATGGCCCTCTCTTTTACAGAATTTCTTCTATTTATAATTAGGTTAGGTTCCAAAAGTTTGGTTTAAGTCTGTGAAAGCTGTGTGCAAAGTGACACTTCAAATGAGTGACTACTAACACCCTCTGATGCTACTAGGCAGAGTTCATAATGTTTTCCCTCTCTTCCGGCTCAAAGCTTTGTTAGAGCCATAAGAGAAGCTATTCATTTACCCCAGCTTTAGAGGTCTGTTTCTCAACTGCTTTTGGGATAATCCTTTGGTGGATTATCTCTTCAAACCAAACATATTAAAATTTCAGATAATTTTCTTTCCAAATAAGCTATGCCTTTCTCCTTTAAAAAAAAATGATACCATAAAGTCACTAGAACTGAGTCTCTGAAACGCCTATATTCTCACATTAACTTTATCTCATACACTCATTTTCATCAAACCCTTTTTATTCTTCCTCTAAACCTTCTTGAGGTCTATACATTTCTTGCCATTACCACTATGAATAAACTAGCTTCCTAACTAATCATCCATGTGCTTTGAAGTTGACAGCTGAATGCCCAGCTCTGAGTCTCCTGGAGCTCCAGTGCCTTCTACACACTATACTCCCTTCATCTTCCTACAGCGCCAGTTTACATGCCAGCCCTTGGCTCAATAACCTGTATTGATCAACAATTTCTTACTATATAATATTCAGCCTCCTCAAGATGGCATCAAATTGCATAATAATCTGGTTTCACACTAATAGCTAAACATTTATTTTCTATCTTTCCAAGGTGAATCCTACATTTCATCAAATTAAAACATTTCCTCACAGAAGTAGCCCATGCATTCTCAACTCCAGGCTTTCATTCCCTCTGGTGCTGGTCTTGGATTGCCTTTTCCTCTTTCTCCATATAAACCTCAGTGATAATTTAAGATCTAAGTGAAGTCTCACACACTCATGAAATCCTTCAACATCTTTACTTTTCAATGACACCTCCCTATTTAAAACTATTTTTATTAGAAACATAATATAAACTCAAAATAGGGGATTTCAAATGTCCATAAAAGCTTCAACAAATTGAAAACATAATACACCCCGATCTCATTTAATGCTGTCGTGTTTACTTTTCTTTTCATCATTATTTTGATGACTCCTTTGGAGCTTCAAAATGTCTCATTACCCAGTTTCAGTGTGACACCTTTAATACATGTAGAACCTTAAACCCCTGGATGATCATAATCTCAAACAGCTATTACACTTTGGTGTATTTCTTCCAGTATTTGCTAAAATGCATTTTATATGTCTAATATTTTTAATCATAATGTTAGGTAAAACTTTAAATTTTTAATGACCCCATATTCTTACATATAAATTAACCTCACATTCCACTATAATTGATGTAATTTTAGATATTTGGTATTTCTTATTACAAATGCTACTGAAAGAGCATTTTTAGATATAAATCACCCAATTTCAGAAAATGTATTTAGGTTAATCTAGAAATGAAATTATTGGGTTAAAATTTATATTGTCAAATTGCTTTCAAGGGGGGTCTTATTAATTCAATATCCCAAATCAAGATTGCCTGTATTTACTGTGACAAAATAGTGACTTAAATTTTTTTTTCTGATGAGATTTTAAATGGTTACAAGTGGTATAACCTTCTGTCTGATCTCCAGGATCCTCTGTAAAATGTAGATAATAATAATGTTTATGAGAATTTACAGTACATCATTTTTAACATGCTTCCAAATGCAAAATACATAGCCAACAAATGGTAGTTACTAAGATTATAATTGTGTACATATCACATATTATATTTTATTTCAGTGTGGTATATTCTTTTACTTTAGACATCATACATTTCTAGCAAAAGAAAATTTCCCAAATGGCTTCTTTAACTTAATGGTAAGAAATTTCACATATTAAAACATTTTCAAATATAGGGGATCCAAGAAGTAAAATGGAGATTTCTTTAAATTATTATAGGTTTCACCACTATATTGCCCAGGCCATGTTTCTTCTTTCCCTTGAAGTCTCCCAGCCTCTAACATAGTCAATCAGTTGATCACTGCTCTTGCAGTGGCTCTATACAGAAAAGTGCCCGAATTTCTTCCATTAAGATGCTTTCATTAAGCTTCAGTAGAAGATGACAAGGAGGCACATCTAGGTTTTGTGGAGTCTAAGTCTCATACACATTTAGGATAATTTTAAAGGAAAATAATAAGAATTATGAATTAAAAAATTGCCAATGTTCCTGCCAGTTCCTTGCAAGTGAGTGGGAGGAGCCCCAAAGTCATAGCTTCACGGAAAATCAACTACTGCCCCTTTGCATGCCCCATCTCACATTGCGAAATACCTTTAATAAGGAAGGTGCTCAGGCCCTGGCTGGTGTGGCTCAGTGAATTGAGTGCCAAAGTGTCACAAACCAAAATGTCGATAGTTCGATTCCCAGTCAGGGCACCTGCCTGGGTTGCAGGCCTTGTCTCAGGGGAGGACACATGAGAGGCAACCACACATTGATGTTTCTCTTCCTCTCTTTCTCCCTCTCTTCCCCATCTCTGAAAATAAATAAATAAAATCTTTAAAAAAATGGTGCTGAGTACACATTTGTTGACTTGAATGGAAATTGATACTTCAATAAGAATTTGAGAATTGTTCCAGGTGCTTCCATATTGTATGTAGATCAAAGTGTTAGCCACATTCATAGTGATCCCTTCATAGCAGTGATTGAGATGCATGAATCTGCTGACAGCATGCTAAATATAAAGGACAAAATTCACCCTTGATTTTTCTTCTGAAACCCATTACAGCCCCTTGATGAAGAGACTACAAAGAGAATATACCCAGCTACCATAAAACTTCATTCCCGCCAGCCTCCCAATGGAGATATTCACTCTCTGAATTGTCTTTTTATGTCCTCACTCTCTAAAATTATTCTAATAAAAACGGGGAAACTGGCTATTAGTTTCATTGTTAGAATTAAAGCTGATCACAGATTTTAATCATGACTGAGGACATTTCAATGGTTAAAGAAAAAAGACTCAGTCGGTTTAATAAGGGACTGCTTTTCAAGCTCTTTTTACTGATTTTGGACAACTGTGATTAAGAGTCTATGAGATCATTCCTAGCCAGTTTAAGCCCTGTCACTAGAAATTAAAAAAAAAAGAAGTTTTCTTGTATTACAAATCCAAAAAGGTGAAGTATTGTTTTAAGCTTTGATTACCAAAGAACAACAACAAAGATGGGGAGGTAAATAGTACTTACTGGTCTACAGTAACCGTGACTGCTGTAAAGATCAGACAGACTGCTTTACACTGAGCAGGGCCTGTTTCTGCGTCAGGCTGCTACTGCCTTCTGACCATCACCGCTTCTTACTTGGGAAACTGGGATTTCAGCAAGCTTACCCTGCTTCTGTCATCAAGGCTTTAATTATTGTCCTTTCATAAAGGCCATTTCTTGTTTACTTCTTAAGAGAAGGCAGGCGCTTTAGGTGAGAGTATGTTCCTGCATCTTTCAAGGCATATGTATCAAACTCCTTTTTTAACTGAATACCTTGTTCAGAACTATTTAGAAGCCTGGCTTCATACTTCCTTTACAATAAAGAACAAAATGCTCCGGGCACAATAATTCTGCTTAGGAATGGATAGATTCTCACATACCTAAATTCTGAAAGGTACATGAGATGGTCTGCACTAAACGACAGGTTGCCATGGTTACATTCTTCTGTGGTTCAGATGTGGATAGGGGCCAATTATCAAGTTTTGTTTGGTTGATTTTAAGTAGTTTGTTACCTGGATACTCAACAAATAAGAAAACTGGAGAAAAAAGACTTATTTTCTTCCCTCTTAGAAAGAAATAGTCATCGTAAAAAAGGAAATATCCTCAAATTCCCAACAACATAGTAAATTGTTTAGTTCAGATAGAGTGTCTACAGTGTTGACTTTATTAAGAGAATAACCAAGGTAGCTTTAATGGGGCGCATTGGATTTTGCTTTGTTAAGTTTGTTGATTGTATAATACCAGCTTTAAATAATTCTCCTCCTCCTTTCCAAATTCATCTGCTGCTTTTCAAATTTGTATGTGTGTGCATTTGAATAGTTACTTCTTTTGTCAGTTTTGCCGGTTGGCCTCCCCCCTCCCTCCCATGGTGGAAGTGGGGTTGTTAATTAATGATATTCCAGAGGCAATTTCTGGAGTGACTATTGGAAAACCCTTCTTAATTATCAAAATGATAAATTCCCCACTGTAGCAGTGCTGCGGTGAGGTTTATCTCTGTCATTCAAAACCCTTGATTTTAAAACATCCTCCGACATTTTTGTGAGTATGTTGGGCACTTAAATTCTGGATCTTTTATCAAAGGCTCCACAGTAAGCCAGAGAAGGAGAAATAGAGTGAAGAGGAGAAGGAAGAACTTGACAAAATTAAAATGCTATTCTCTCATTGTAATAGTTCATACAGGCACTGTCAGGAGAGCATTGTAATTTTGTCAAGTGTGTCTGCTACTCTCATTTATTCCATCTCTGCTTGTTATCGAAGTTTCAGATTAAATGTAAAGATATGAATGTGTTGCCATAATAAATTTATAAGTGGATATTTAAAGAGCAAAGATTTGAATGACACAAATGAACCTCAGTGTAGCAGTAAAGTGGATAGGATTTGCAGAAAGATGCCACAGAAGTCAGAAATGACTGCTAGAATTGCCTTAATTAAAAAAAAAAAACAACGAAAAACTTGAGCTTCATGAGTCACCATAGAATGTATCTAATATGAAATTAGGCTTGCTTTACATTATTTACACCACTTTAAAATAATCTAATAAAAGCTTTAGAAAATCTGATTTAACCGAATTATTCAAATCTAAGACAGATACTTAGACAATGGAAAGCTAAGCTGTTAAATTTGAGGACAGAAGGTAAGAAAGACTCCAGACAAAGTTAAAGTAGCATGTTTTTTAAAGTATGGGTTTATTTATAAGATATTTATAAACTGCAGTTCATTTTTGAAGTCATATTTTGCTATGCAAACAGTAATTCCAATGTAATAAACTGTAGAGGTAACACTCTCTAAGGATGTCTAGTTTATTCCCCACTGTGAGCTTGGTATTTGTTTTGATGTCACATTAAAACCACATAACCTGAGACAGTCTTCTGGAGTTTGCATAACATTCATATTCATAATATTCATAATAAGAGAAAAGGTGATGCAAGGCGGCACCCAGCTACCATTACATGATGCATGGTTAGGACTCAGAGCACAGGGCTGGGAAGAAGCAATGGGAAGTTAGAATAAGGACACAGGGTTTAATTGACGTGATCCTGAGCAGACCTGACTTGTGTAATGACAATCAAACAGCAGATAACACTGAAGGCAATCTGAAAAAGAAGAATGAGGTGGTCATACTAGCAGATATGAAAGGAGATGAGTAAGCTTTTCTGAAATGTCTGAACTGCTATTCAAAATCATGTCCTTCAATTGTGACCAACAGTTCTTTTTTCTTGTCCTGCCTGCTGCCTTCCGGCTAGTATAAGGATTCGAGTTTGCTTATCTGCGTTAACACAGAGGAACCCCAGTCAGGATAAAGTTATAAGGATTGTTAGGAAGAGGGAAAGAAAAATGCATACAAGAATAGCAGTGGAAGTTTCAGAGTAATAACATGAGAAGGACCTCATTTAGTCTGGTTTTCTGATTTTATTCAAATATTACTTGCAAAATGATATCTGACTTAAGCTTAAAGGGAGAAGGAGAACATGAGGAAGTTCCTCATGTGGACTTAGACCCAGTGCTTGTTTTCAGTTAGGTATAGACAGTAAATCTTAGGAGCAGCTTAGTCAGTTAGTTTAATGGTTAACAACTTACAGGACTAATGAAGCTCATGCTTTCAATAGACCCATTCAGTAAATTGGGGTTGGGGGAGAATATTAGGCATTTTAGCTAGTGACCAATGGCAACAGATTTTACCCAATAAGTAGTATGTGGTAGTTGTCCTATCACACTTTCAGACAATTAAACTAGATCTTATCATAAAGTCAAGCTAGTATTAAACATCATTACTTCTTAAACTAGACATTATTGGTTTCATGACTGTTCATACAAAGTGGGAAAACTTAATGTATGGCATGGACCTTTGATAAATGATATATGAAACTGGATTTCTAAAATGTGGGTATGTAGCAGGGTCACAATTTATATAGGTCACAGCTGAAGTGTGCAGTATAAATGTATCCAATCTTTCTCATGGCCTCCCCCTTCACTGAGAAGTGTTCAGGGAGGGGCGATGGGAAGAAATCTCAACAATCTGAGGTCTTCCAGCTTCTTCATATTTAACAGTCTCATATAAAAATGCTACTCTTTTGGATTTCCTCTTCCACTCCCAGAAGCATGTGGGTTGACTGGTGGCAGTGAGGATGGTGGCTAGTTCATCCAGCCTTCATGGTTGTCATGAAGGCAAACACTATTGAGCTGTTTGCATGCAAACATACTAAAAGCTCACCAAAATTTCTTGATCTTGATCCCAGGCCGCTACAATATTTTACCAGTTTCCTCAGAACCTCCATAACCCTCTCCTGAGGCACACAGAAACTTCTAACCCCTACACACAGACTGTGGAAAATTGTTGCAGGCTCATGTTTCTAGCCCCTCCTTGTGCCAGTGCTATACTACCTTCCTCCTGCACCCATCCCCTCCCCAAGGCTATTCCTATAACCTTAACCTTCTCTCAGGCTTTGGAGAAAGAGGCTCCTTGCTATAATGCTCCTAGATTTCTTCATAGATATTTAGAGTTTCTATAGGATTCTTCTCATTTGGCCCTTCTTTGCTTTACCTCTGGCTCTCATGTTGTTTCTGACTCCAGGAGGGCTGCCAGGGGAAGGCTTTCTATCTTCTCTCCATAAATAGAATGAATTTACTATAAGTCATTGTATTAGTCAAGGTTTTCTATAAAAAAAGAACCAATGGAGTTTCTCTCTCCCTCCCCTCCGCTCCTTGCACCTCTTTCTCTACATCTATCTATCTATCTATCTATCTATCTATCTATCTATCTATCTATCTATCATCATCTATCATCTTTATATCTATCTATCTATCATCTACATATTTATCTAATCTAGGAAAGCAATTTATTATAATTGGCAAACATGAGTATGGAAGCTGAGAAGTCCCACCATTGGCCATCTGCTAACTAGAAACCCAGGGAAGCTGGTGATGTAGTTGCAGTCTTAATCCAAAGGTCTGAGAACCAGAACTGATGATATAAGGTACTGGTCTGAGGGCAGAAGACTGATATCAATATAACAAAAGGGAGGATGAATTTTCCCATCCCTTGCCTTTCTATTCCTTTCAGGCCCTCAATAGAGGAGGGTCATCTACTAAATTTAGCAGTTTCAAATGTTAATTTCACCCAGAAATAGCTTCACAAACACATTTAGAAATAATGTTTAACCAATATCTGGGCACCCCCAGATACTGACACATAAAATTAATGATCATATACTCCCTTTCAGGTTTATTGAATTCTTTCTATTTTGTCTAACTCAAAATGCAGCCCCCCCAGTTCTTACAGTGCCATTGAGCCCATGTGAACTCATTGCTCAGTACCTCTCTGACCTTAAGTCTCTGAATATTCTCTTGTATTGCACACCTTTCCTTTCCACTTTAGGTAAAATTGAAGCCCTTCACCCAACATCTCAACTTTCTGTTCCCTTCATCCTTTCTGTTATTTCTTCATTGCACTACCCTTTTTAATATGTTTTACTTGTATGCATATTTCTACTACTAGTCTCTTTTCACTAGATTATAAAACATACAAGAATAGAGAATGTATTTTATTGAATGCTATAGTACTAGTAGTTATGTTCTGCTGGCACACATGTATATGAATTCAGCATGCATACATATATTTGTGAGATGGATGAATGATAGTGTTGGATGATATGCAGGATGATAAACTGGGGATAAAATGTTGTATTAGTTTTAATGTGCATTTTCTTGAGTGAAATGGAGGAAGTTGGGTATATGTTAATATATTTATTGGCCATTGGGCTTTCCCCACTTGTGAGTGTTCATAATTGTTGCTCATTTTTCAGTTGAGTAATTACAGTTTTCTTATTTATTTGTTTATTTTTTGTATTCTGGATACTTTCTCCTTATCTGTCATACACTATACTATTATCTTTTCCAAGAACATGTCTTGGAATTAAATGAATGTATTTTTTAGTTATATTAATGTAATCTATTGTCATAGCATAGTTTTAAATTATAATAATGTCAATTTACTCCCCCCTTATGTTTGTTATTTAAGACACTTTCTTCTTTGCTATATGACCATAGAATATGATCTAATTTTTTTCCTAAAAGTTTTATCTTTTATATAATAGTTCATTAAGCTGTCTAGAATTGAAATAATAAGTGGTATGGAGAGGAATCTAATTTGCTTATTCTACTTGATCTTCCTATCTATAGACAACCAAGAAATTATCTTCAGTAAAGGTAGCAAAGTGACCTAGCACTTTGTACTAAATAATATGTTCTTTACTCATCAAAGTGCAAATATTTAGCTGCATATAAAATTGTCATTTATCTGTAGATGCATTTCCATTGTCCAGCAAGCCCCTCCTTCTTCTCTTTTTTCTCTTTCTTTTCCTTCAAACTAGTCCTAGTTATTTTTGGCTCTTTACTCTTAGATATACACTTCAGTATCTATTTTTCAAGTTTCATGAATAGTCTTCTCTGGCTTGAGACTCAAATTTATGCCAACTTCATAAAATGAGTTGGGTAGCTTTTTCTCTTTTCAAGTCTTTTGAAAAGGTTTCACAACATAGGGATCATCTGTCTATTGAGGGGTTGTAGAATCATTTCTAAAATTGTCTCTGGTTCACATATTTTTCATAGGAACTGCTTTTGGATTGATGATTTAGGTTTTTGTATATTGATGACCCCTTTAATTTTCCACTAATTCTTTTTGGGTAACGTATATTTTCCTAGAAAATAAATGTTTCTTTGAAATTAAAAAAATATTATCTTTTAATACTTTATACTATTATGACTTAAAAATTCTGTATTCTTCTAGTCATTTCATTTACTTAAAAAAAGCCTTCTAATGCTTTTAACTTGTTCTCTCTTCTTTGTCTTTCTAGATCAGCCTTCTGTGTTTTTATACTAGTTTTTCTAATATATCAACTTTCATTTATAATTTCTATACTTTTTTCTAGTTCATTAACTTTATTTCTTGCCAATTTTTCTTTGGTTTCACTTTGCTCTTTTGCTGATTTACCAGTTACTTTGAGCCATTTTTATTTTTTAACAAATCTATTTCAGATTATAAACTTCTTAATATTGCATTAGATGCATTCCACTAGTTTTTCAATGTAGTTCTTTCATTTCTGTTCAATTCTAAATATTTCATAATTTCTCCTTTACTTTTAAACCAATAGATTATTTAATTATTTAATTTTTATTTTATGGTTTATTTAGAAATTTATTCTTTTTATTGTATTTTTTCATTACCATTTATTCCCCTTTTACCTCCTCCCCATGTAATTGCCGCACTGCCATCCATGAGTCCTTTTTCCTTTTTGCTCGGTCCCTCTATCGCCTAACCAGCCCCCATAGCTGTCAGCTTGCTCTCCATCTATGAGTCTATTTTATTCTTTAACCTAAAAGACATTCAAGAAATATAGTTTCAGTTTCCAAATATACACTGTATCGTATTTTTATTATTTGTTTTTTCCTTAGTATATTCAGGGGACATGGTCTGTGTGGTAGTAATTTTTTTATACTTGTTGAGATTTCTTTGTGACCTAATACTAAATAAATGTATGCAAAAAAGTTTCTATCTGTGCTTGAAAAGCTTATGTTTTATATTTAGAGGAGTGAGTACACTGTTCTAAAGGTATCTCATAAAGAGAGCTATTTAAAAGTGTTGTTTAAAATTTGTATATCCTTTAAATTTTTCATCTGTTTTGTCATTTTCAGAAAGAGGGATACTAAAATATCTCCTTTTGACTGAGACTTCATTGCTATTTTTCTTGAAATTCTTTTATCTATTCAAAGTTATCATTTTAGGTATATGTAAGGTCATTTATAACATCCTTTGGTGGATCATTTTAATATTATGTAGGTTCCCTTTGTATCTCTATTAATGCTGTTTGCCCTCAATTTTATTTTGTTTGTTATAGATCTTGCTATACCAACTTTGTTTTGTTCAATGTTTACTATGAATTAACTCTCTACCTTCCATCTGAGAAATTGGCACATTTTCACATTTATCTAGCTACTGGCTGGGCTCCTAATTTAAACTAAGATATCACTCAAAATACCAGAATATTGCCAACTACAAGATTTCAAATATTACCTTTTCCCGATGTCATGATTTCACTGTGGGTGTGAATTTTGGATTATCTCATTAAAAGCAAGTTCTACATTTAGATTTGTTCCTAGTTGGTTCTAGATTCTTCTTGCGGCTTTCAAATATAACAAGCCTCAGAAAAAGACTATCTCCGTTATCTACAAATGGAGACACAATATTCTTTTTTATTCTGACGCCATCAACCATTGGTTTAACTAACTAAATCCTCTTGATTGAATTTCATGCTCATTAAGCAAACTCTTGGTTATTATTTGGTTTCCCATATAGGTCTGCATTTAGAGAAAACATTAGCTGGTCATCTGGGTATGGGTATTCTGATTGCTGAAGTAAAAGTATTTCTCACCATATAAATTTATAACTTAAAGTATTCTGATTATGATTTTACTTCCAATGTATCCCTTTAAAAAAGTGATACTGCCAACAGTTAAAAAAAAGGGCAAAGGCTTTAAATTCAGAGCAGAAAGACTTATTTCTTAATTGTAGAATGGTTTTCCATTCTACTATACTTTAATAAGCATGCTAATAATTTAAGTTTTTTGCTATGTTTTGCCATACAGGCTGCTATAAGTATCTCTTTTACATACTTTGTGAATATATGCAGTACCATCAGCTAGATAAATTAAAGAATTTGCATCCAACATTTCTTAATTTCAAGAAAGAATGCACCTATCAAGTTCACGAGGATTTTGGCACATTCAAAGGAGAACAGCATTGGGGTTTATATTCCACTGTGTATCTATGTATGTTTATATCTGTGTGATGTTATATTGCACTGGAGCTTATAGAATAGTCCTATGACTGATTTTGTGAGGGAATTAACATGAGTCTGCCTTGGAGAGAAGGATGCATCTGCTTATAAGCCCTGGACAAGTTTAGCATTTGAGCCAGCAAGTGTAAGGAGCAGGGCCTTGATTAAAGAAAATTCTCAATGATAAAGTATGTGACCCTGAGGCTTTCCCAGGTGACATTCTGACATCACAGTATATTTAAGAATCTGTACTATACCATTTATCATTTATTTAAGTAGGTTACAGAAAATTGTAAAATCGCCTCATTTTTCTCACCTTAGTTTATCTCCTGGTACTCTAATTCTAGCACAATTTTCTGACTTTCTGCTTGATCCAGAGCTAAAAGAACTGGCCACCTAACTCCTTCATCACTTACTGTCTTTGCTCCCCAGCTTTATGTCTCCTTGACTTAGTCTTTGAAATCTGTCTGCTGCACAAGGACTATGGTTAAACCTACAGCATGCCACTTTTCTGAAGACTACAGTTCTGCCTAGAAACAGCAGAGGCAACCAGTCTCATATAATGTTCTTGCATTCACTTGTCACAGTTGATTGGTCCAAAGTTAGATATCTTAGCCAAGTTAGGCAATCAAGGTGTTTAACTGAGCATATGGACTTATACATGTATGCACGTTCTATATGCATTCTAAATAATTTAATTTTCAACAACTAAGGAGCAGAGAGAGTTGGTTTAGAAAGATATCTTGACAAGAGTAAACATATGAGTAAACAGATATGGTAATAAGAGATTAGGAGAGATGACTTCCCCAATTATACATGATCCTTTAGTTCTTGGTTTCAGCATGTTTCTTTCTGAAGCTCAGCTGCATCTCTGTTCATGAGTTCCTTTATCCATATACTAAATTTCACTTTCTTTTCATAAAGCTAGCTAAAAAGTGTTTTGTTAAGACTATATGAGGAATCACATGCTCCATTCTTCTATCTGCTTCCTATTACTTGTATTGAATATGAAGCTATGACCTTGAGTCAGAATTTCCCTCCCAGGTCTTGCAGCCCGCATACCAAATTCAAGGTAGTTTAGCAGATGTGAAACTACTTCTACCATTTGTGTAGATGGAAGTTGCTTATTTCATGAAATGAAAGCTTGCTCACTTTCACTGAAAATTAATTTCCATGTGAAAATTCTAATGTTTTGTGTCCATGGAATTTTTAAAGTAAAAACTACATAACTGTTAAATAACTTGGCATGTTACATATTTGTCTTTGTGCATGTACACACACACACATACCTATTTTTTCTCCTAGGCTAGAATTTCAGACAACTTTGTGTGAATTGTAATGTTCAAAGCAAAAATGGAAACTTTTCTCCACTTAAGAAGTTGCACTCTTACTTTTTAAATTTTCCCAGCAGAGTTTTACATAATAAAAATGATTCTGTTTTAGAAGAAAAATCTTTTTTTCATTTTTGTCTGTGCTATAAATGTCCATTTAGTTCCCATGTAATTTCCAGTTTAAAATATCTGGTGCACATGTTTGTATATGTGTATGAGGAAAAACACACTATGAGTAAAGCTCCTAGTTATGAAGGTTAATATATTTCTGACAATGAGTTCAAATGAGTATGGCAAATAGACCCTTTGGTCCTCTTTGGAGCAAGCCCAGGGGCTAAGGATGTTGGAATTGAGGCAGGGTAAGGGAAGGTGCTCCAAAAAAACAGGTGTTTTTTAAAAAATTATTTTAATGTGTTTTCTGAAATTTCACTATGTAAAGATTTATATATGATTTTCTTTATTAAAGCTCAGAAATAAAAACATAAATAGAACAAAAGCAGAGCCAAGTAGATGCCTGGTTAGGTCTTTAAGCAGATTCAAGCCAAGCCATGGACACTCTTGGATACAAGACCTCTCACGTAAGGGTGGCATCCTGGCCCTGAGACTCACTGTAACTCTCTGCAATCTTTAAACCCTCAGGGGTTCCACAGCCATAGAACCCTGTTTTGATTCCCTACCAAAACTCGAAGCTAAAGAGTCCTTCCAGATAAAGTTCTGTTATTTCTTTGATTTCTTTTGGAGATGGGTAGCAGAGTTAAATTTAGACATTAAGCTCTAGCCATGTTCTAAGAGCAATGCATATTATCAAGTAAAGACACCGTGTGTGTTGATACTGATGAGCATGCCACTTAGTATCTTGTTTTTACATTACTTATATTCATTAAAATTCATATGCATTAAGTTTGTAAAAACTTTCAAGCAAGAAAACATTCCAAGATTAAAGTACTTGTTCTTGAAACCTTCATTTTATATTTCAGAGAACAGATAGTGTTACTTGGAAAATTTTTAAAGACCAAAAAGATAATTGCTATAGGAATTTCTTTTGTTTAAGCCACACTTTATAGAAATATAAATCTATAAATTTTTTAGAGATGGCAGGTTATGTAATCCAAGTAACCTTTCCAAAATGGAGATATATATCAACTTCCCTAATTAATGTCAGTGAACTTTGGCTTTCCTACCTATACTATCAAGGAATTTATCAAGTGAGAACACAGTCTATTCTGTAGATGGCTAACTTTAACAGAGTTTCCTCCTTAAAGTAAGCTGTTCTTATTTTCTGCATAGTTAGGTATGTGTTACTTTCATTGGATTAGTATCATAAACTATTACAACACCATTAATGAACCTTATCAACCCAGGTGCTTAAAATCAGGGAGCCATTGCATTTTCAAGCAGAAAAATGAAGAAAAATAAGCTTCTTTCTTTTGGTTAAAATCCTTGTAGGTTTATAGTTTGAACACCAATGCATCTGAACAGAGAGCAATGATCGACAAAAATTGATTAGATAAAGGTTAGAAGACCTTGCCTTTCCAAAAGGGAAGCATCACAAGAAGGAATATGGTGAATAGTGCTGAAACCACAAGCTTATTGAGCCCAGTGCCTTCCCAGACAGATGGAAACAAACAAAAGCCTAATTGCACTCCCATGCAAGGGAGGAGCTGGTGTCAATCTGGGTAAAATGTGAGACTGCTTCAGACTTCCTTCACGGATTCAGACCTATCACATGAAAGGCAAGCAAGAAAAATGAACAAAACTCCTTTAAGATTTATCCAAATTTAATGCTTCTATGCTTTTTTATATACTTTTTTTCTTTCTCCACAGAGCTTCTTGCTCCGTTTTTGTGTCTAACCATATCCTGCACAAATGTCTAGTACAGAACCTACAATGGGATTGTGGCTATGGCCAACAGGTTTAGCTATGTCAACTGGAGAAAGCTCTTCGATGGTAGACACCTGTTTAATCAAATCTAGATAAATGGTAGCCTAGTTTCTAACACCAAAGAGATAATATATATTTACTGGATAAAGGAAGGAGAGAAGAGAGAACATTCTGTTATTTTTTTCATGCTGCACCATTTTTATTTAGCCTACGAAGATTGGCACAGTAAAGGTTTTATATAAATTGAAAGTTCTAGAAGATGAAGAGTTTAATCTTATTAAACAATAGGACTTTACCTTCTTTTTAAAACATTTTATTTTTGAAGCCCTGGCTGTTGTAGCTCAGTGGATTGAGCGCAGGCTGCGAACCAAAGCATCGCAGGTTCGATTCCCAGTCAGGGCACATGTCTGGGTTGCAGGCCACAGCCCCCAGCAACCGCACATTGATGTTTCTCTCTCTCTTTCTCCCTCCCTTCCCTCTCTAAAAATAAATAAATAAAATCTTAAAAAAACATTTTATTTTTGAATTACAGTTTACATTCCATATTACTTTGAATTAGTTTCTGGTCAATAGCATAGTGGTTAGATAATCACATGCTTTACAAAGTGTTACTCCCAATATTTCCAGTACAGTCAAACCTCAGCACTCGTCAGCTTCAGAACTTGTCAAATCTTATACTTGTCACATTTTGACCAGAAAAAAATGTTTTAGCACTTGGTGCTTGCTCGCCACTCAGTGCCCCTCTCTCATGATGAAACAGAGATCAACGTGTCAGACTCAGGGTAGCTCTTGAACGGGTCAGTACTCATTGCTTTTTGTACTCATCATGAGTTCCAGAACTAGTTAATGATGAGTACTGAGGTACCACTGTACTCACTTGGGGCCAGACATAATTATAATAATATTATTGGTTATATTCCCTAAGCTGTACTTTACATCTCCATGACTGTTTTGTAACTACCAGTCTGCATTTCTCAATCCATTCACCTTTTTTATTGAGTCCCTCAACCCCCTTCACCTCTGGCAACCATCTGTCTGTTCTCCGTATCTGTGAGTCTGTTACTGTTTTGTTTATTTGTTTATATTGTTTTTTTAGATTCCACACAAGAATGAAAACATATGATATTTATCTTTATCTGAGTGACTGATTTTACTTAGCATAATACCCTCTAGGTCCATCCATGCTGTCACAAATGGTAAGATTTCATTCTTTTTTATGGCCGAGTAATATTCTATCATGTATATGTACCACAGCTTTTTTATACACTCTTCTACTCATGGGCATTTGGATTATTTCCATATCTTGGATTGCATTATAAATAATGCTGCAATGAACATAGGGGTGCTCATGTTCTTTTGAATTAATGTTTTGGGTTTCTTTGCATATATATGCAGGAGTGGAATTGCTGGGTCATAAGGCAGTTCTATGTTTAATTTTTTGAGAAACTTTCATATTGCTTTCCACAGTGGTTGCACCAGTCTATATTCCCACCAACAGTGCATAAATGTTCCCTTTTCTTCACATCTTGCCAGCACTTGCTTTTTGTTGATTTATTGATGACAGCCATTCTGACAGTGTGAGCTGATATCTCATTGTGGTTTTAATGTACATTTCTCTGATGATTATTGAAGTTAGCATTTTTCATATGTCTGTTGGCTCTCTGTATGTCCTCTTCAAAGGACATACAGGTTGCCTCCCCATTTTTAATTGAATTGTTTGTGTGTTTGTTTTTGGTGTTGAGTTGCTTGACTTCTTCATAAATTTTGAATGAGAACATCCTCTTGTTGGAAGTCACTTATTGTTCTTTCTGAGCAGCAACTTTCTCCCAGATGTAATTCACCTCGGTTAGCTTGACCTCTGTAGTTCTTTCTGCCCCTCTGTTATTGAAATCTTGTCGCTAAGAGCCCAAAACATAAGGGTATGATATGTGAATCAAATTCAGTAAGTAGATGGATCCTAGTTGTAAAGAGATATGCTTCATGATGCTTGTTTTATGACTCTGCTTTATTGTTCACAGTGGCAAAAAGTGGAAGAATGATACAACACATGGTGTATAACCATTACCACTGAAGCAGTTTGTATTGCTTTCTGTGAGTACACTGTCACTGATCTAATTTTTACTACATGTTAAGCAGTTTTCTGTGCTAAAAATATATCGAGCTGAAACAGTGGATTAAGAAAGATGTTCTAAATCCCTTCTTGTAATTTTCTTTTAATGGATTTAAATTCTTTAAAGTATCAGCCTTTAAAATTGACTTGCAGAGATCTTAAGTTATGGCTCTGAATCGCTTTGGAAGGGGTGCTTATGAATATTAACTGTACCTTAGGATGCACTGTGTTGGTACAAGACTCATTTGGGCACAGAATTAGTGAGAGGTGAGTGATGAATAATGGGCTCAGTGTGTAGAGTTTAAATATCGAAAGAACAGACTCTGTATGGTATTGTAAAATGTCTTGTAGTTTCATTTCTGATTTTGAAATGTTACAGTGCTTGCTTATTGTCACAGCATGATCTTCAGCACAGTTGGGTAGTGCTTTTTTAAAGTAATGCAAATGCATGAATGTCAGAAATACCTTCAAATATCAGGGACTGCATCTTTAAGGAGTGCATTTGGCATTAAACAGCCTTTTCCAGCTAATGAATTTCTCAAGTTACAAGAATAATGGCCTTTTTAATCTTAGCAAGAGTAATTAAACAGACATTTGTTATTAATGATGTTGTTAATGGCAGAAGATATTGAATTCTCACTTTGGATATTATATTGCTTGAGAGCGATTATTTTGAATATCAGGCATATGAATATATGATGGTTTTAAAAGTACATCTCCTTAAGAGCATTGTAAAGTACTAGTTATTTAAATAGAGGAAACTACCTTAACTTTTATTAATACTAAGGAAACTAAATATTTCCATACTGTGGCAGAACTAACTCTTAGGGGCAAAGAACGTTGTTTGATTAGTTTTACTCATTATTTCCAATAGTGTTTTTCTTCTGTTGAGGTAGAGATGTGGCAGTCCACAGAGTAAGAACTGCTTACTCTAAGTCTGTTGCAAAACAGAAAGGTGGGTGATATTGGTTGACTACTCTATGTCTATTTCCCTTTCCTAAAATGTTCCTCAATTCTGTTGAGAAATCCAACCTATCCATAGCATCACAAAGGCATCCTAATAAATCAATCAATTCATTCATTCACTCAACAAATATTTAATGAGTGCCAATATTACCAGGTACTGCTTTGTACACTGCAAGTATACTATGAAATAAGAATAAAACAAAATAAAACAAGAAAAAATATCACAAATAAGTAAACGAGATATGCAAAAAGACAAAAATCCATACCTACTGTGATTGGAGTTAATGAATTAATCAAGGTAGAGCCAATCGGGCCACAGCATCCCCTGGAGATTCTCATGGTTCAGTGCCAATGGTGGGCCTTGGGCCAAGTGGCTCCAGTCAGACCAAAGAGCAGGACTTATATCCTTCCCTGCTTGTGGGAAAGAACTTTTTTCTTTTTTTCCCACTAGACATAAACAAAGCAACAGCAAGGCCAATTGCCACTGGCAGCCATTTGTGACTGTGAGGAAATTCAGGATCAGGACAGATAAGAACCTGAGGATAACCATGGGGCTTTCTACTGCTTGCTCTAAAAGTATCTGGAGAGAGATCATTTTTTTAAAAATCAAGATTAAATATTTTGCAGCATAAATGAATGGCTGTGTTCTTTATTATAAGCATATGAGTGACAGTTTGATCTTAATGCCATTTAGGGCCAATAAAAGATGTTTGGAAATTTGAGAATCAGGGTGAAGGGCATATTTACAGCAGTAATATTGAAGGAGTTGCAAGGCTGTGCTAGTATGTTCTCAGAGGAACCATGAGATTGGATTTAAAGAGTGCATGATTAAGAGGGCCAGGATAAAAGCATTATATTTTTGCATGGGACTTAACACTGTGCAAGGACCCCAGAGGAAGAGAGGAAAACTCATGCTAGAGTATCTCTTTGAAGACTGAAGATAGTGGTGTTGCTCACTGAGTAAAGTAAAATGCCTATTGCTGTGGCAGATGGTGGAGAAAGGGATTGAAAGGTTCAGGGAAGTGGAGCTGCTGCAATAGGTGTATTATGTGAGGTTAAAAGACTCAGCATAAGGTCACATAGCAGTGAAGACCCAGCAGACACCGTCTTTACCAAGGCCATTAGGAACTTACTGGTGAGAAGAATGTCAGCATCTTTGAGAAGGTTGGTGGTGGCTCCTCTCTGAAGGCTAGGTCTGGCGGCAGGAGTGGCAGTCACTGAGGAGAATTTTCACCAGCTCATGAGAATGATGGGATTCTGAAACAATGAAACTAATATGGAAGTGCTTAACCACTAAAACTGGACGAGGTGGTCACAATAATTTTAGGAATTGGCAGGGTCAGAGACTGTTCATTCACATGGAAGTGTGGTGACTAGTAGAACATTTTTGACCCAGGTGGTTTTTCTTGGTCAAAATAGACAGATGTCATATGAGCTACTTTGTATATACAATGTAAAGAAGACCAGAATGGATGAGCAGATATCTAAGGGTCATTGCCTGAAAAAGAAGTTACCTTCTTTTGCTCAGTTTTGGGACCAGTGTCAGTTTTTAGATACAGAATTCAGTGACTGATGGGTTGGTTGTTTGGATCCCTTAGAGAACCCTTGGCAATACAATGTCACATATATACTGTAATAATTTCTCTGATTCTTTCCCTAGAGCATTTATGGGTATTCATTTGTGTGCCCATGTACTGGAGACAGAGGAATGCCACACATTTCCAGGGCTATTTTATCATGGGTCCTAATTGCATTGGTACCTGGAGACCTGGATTATTGTCATGTGCCTGTTACTATGTGGGGACTACATGGGCCAAATAATCAATAGACTCATAGCCAAAGTTCAGCCTAGAGAAAGTCCACTGGCTTTTTGACTCTACAAGTTGTTTCCCCAATTCTCCAATGTAACATTTAGAATTGAGATGCTCAGCAGTTGGAATATCAAGAATTGAATACTTGGCCTGTTGAGTAAGAGCTACTAAAGAATTCTAAGTAGAAGCCTTTGAAATTGCCTTTTACCCCCAAGCAAGATGGTGAATCAAAAATAGTAGAGGGGAGGGAATTTCAGGAGAGAATGAGAAGGGTTTACAGGAACAAATATAAAGGACACATGGACAAAAACTAGAGGGGTGGAAATGAGAGGGAGGTGGGGAGGGCTGGGTGGGTGGTCTGGAATGGGAGTAAAGGACAGAAAAATGTACTTGAACAATGATTAAAATAAAAAAAAAATATAGTATCACCTCCAGGAGGGATGACAGAGATTAGAATCACCCATGAAAATCTTAAAGATACAGGGATGGTATTTTCTATCATATCTCTTTTTAATTCAGGTCCCTCAGAAACTGGATAGACCTTTGAGTATGACTGTAGACTGTACAAGCTCAAATAAGTAACAGTCCCAATTGTATCTACTCTGCTGGCTTTGGTATCTCTGCTTGAATAAATTAATAAATACCTTAGTATATGGCATGAAGCTTAAAGTAGCACTTCTGTACTTTTCTATTGTAATCAAAAAAGGGATCTGAAATGGTTTGCATTTACATGGAAAGAACAAGAATATATTTAAAGCTTTGTTCCAGGTACACAGGCATGGGCAAAAGTAGGTTCACAGTTGTAATACAAATAAATCATATAATTATTGATAAATAATAATAAAATAATAAACTGTTTTCAGTACTTACAACTGTAAACCTACTTTTGCCAACCCCTATATATGAACTCTCACACTCTGCTATAATATGGTCAGAAGATTTCTGGACCATCCGGACATCCCACAGATATCATGTTGATGAAGAATGAAAAAGAGCTAATTAGCAGGTTGGAGATATTAATTAAACACATGTACTCATGAGGGTGAAAGATAAACCCAATGAAGATTCAGAGACCTAGTATTTTACAGTTTTTAAGGGTCCAGTGGTCAAGGACATGCTAGAAATTTAATGTAAAATAAGAGAAAAATTGCTACTTGCATCCCTTACCACAAAGAATGCATAACATTTGGTAGGCCCCTTTGTGTTCTGGAAGCAATACATTCCATACTTGGAAATACTGTTCTAGCTGATGAGCTAAATCATACATAAGAATGTTAGCTTGAGTGGGGCCTGGAACAGGAAATATCTTTGCAGCAGATTAAGGCTACAGTGCAAGCAAACATCCTTTTAGGGGATACTATCTAGTCCATATGGTGTTGGAGGTGTCAGTGGTGGGAAAAGATGCAGTGTGCATCTTTTGGGAGACTTATATTGAAAGGCCTGCTGGTTCAGAGCAAGACCATGCCATCTGCAGTGGGGAAACATGTTACTGAGCTCCTGACATGTTACTGAGTTCTGGTAGACATTCATATTAGCTGGGTTCTGTTGGAGGCCCCAAAGCATTTAAATTGGGTGGAAGCAGCAGCAGTCTTTCCTAATAAATGATACATTTGCATTGAGCCTGAGCAGACCAGAAAGCACAAGAAAACTGTATAAATGGGGAGCTTAGACCTCTTCAATTTCTATGTCAACCACAGTAGTTGTACTAACACCCTTTTCCAGCTCTTGTTTACAGCTATATGGGGATGTCTTTTATCACTGCTAAAAAGGGAGAAAAACACTGATGCTTGGTTGATGATGGGCCAAATAATCAATAGGATCTTAATCAAGTACATTGGTTCATTGTCTGAGTCAAACCAAAAATGGGTGTGGTTGCATTACAAACTATACTCAGACGGTGGTCAGAGACAAGTTTTCTAATGTCAGAGTTTTGGGTGGTTCATCTGGTTTCTACTTTGTGTGAAAGAATTATTCTGAGGTGAGAATGTACAGAATCATGAGTCATTCATATGGCCTGAATGGCTTCTTAGGGACCTGATTGGAGATAAGCATGCTGGAGGTACAAGTTGTGGATGGGTATAGGGAAGTAAGAATAAAGTATAAAGACCTTTGTACGGATAGTAAATACTCATCAGAAAGCATTACTGTGGAAGAATCATGGAACTATAAACTAGGTGAGAATGACTATCTTCTGCTATCAGCCACCTCAGAACTGGTGTAATGAACATGTGACTAGGGAGGACCCAGCAGCAGAGATGAAGGCTTCTTATGCTCCCAATAGAGTGACTTTTACTTGCCAAGGCTAATCTAGCTATCACCAAGGCTAAATCTCTGATACGTCATTATCCTTAAAGAGACCAACCAACCATTGGAAAGTTGATTACATTGAGTCTCTTCTGGAAGGCCTAGTGGTTTGTTCTCACAGATATAGATTCTGAATATGTTTATCTTTATTGTCCTCCAAGTCACCAGCATCCAGGGACTTACAGTGTCCCTTGTCCACAGGTGTGAAATCTGAGAGTACACAGAACCTTAGTAGTTAACCCACTTCACAAAGAAGTGCAAGATAATGCCCATGTGGTCTGTGTGTTGCATTAAATACTATGACATCCAGAAGCTACCAGGTGGATAGAGTGTTAGAATGGCCTGGTGAATGCAGAGCTGAATCCCCTGCTCAGAGGCACTACTCTGGAAGTATATGATGCTATGTGTCTGGTGAGAGGCTTCTGTATGGCATGATGACTAATAGAGAAATTCATGGGCCTAGGAATTTGGTGTCTATCGAGGTTAGGAAGCAAAAGTGGTACTTACCATCATTCATGCTGATCTACTGGGGGATTTGGTACTTCTTGTCCCTGCAACTCTAAGGTAGAGATAGAGATCTCTAAGGTAGAGATTCTGGTCCGTAAATGGAACATACTCTTCCCAGGAATTCACTAAAGCATGGAAAAAAAATGCCACCCACATTCCCAGTTTTCTCATTTTTTTCCTGTTGTATTAGACATTAACACAAAACTGCCTGACTAATCATTCATTCTTAGCAACAGTTATATCTTTTCTTGTGATACCCCAAAATTCTCTTTTATGAATTCATTTTTTCATGAGGAATTATGGGGCTATAGTTAGCTGTAAGGAATAAGGGGGGATACTGACTTCATCCTTTTTCTCTGTTCCATGTCATTCATGTCTCTGGACTGTCTCTGTGGCCCCAGAAAGTTACAAGTTAGGAAGCTATGGATCAAACAGCTCTGCTTGTGTGTACAAGTGGCTCAATTCCTTGAGCAGAAGGCATGTGGCTTATACTTTTCAGTGTAAGAACAGTGTTGGGTACACAGAAAGTACCAAGCATATATCTGCTGTCTTGACTGAACTGAACTCTATGAGGTGGTGTTGCCAAGAAGAGATTGCTTTCAACATTCCAATATATGACTTTGAGCCACTGTTTAGTCTTACAAATATGAATTAAATTGTGGAGTAACTTGACATTTTCAATGAGATTTCTTTTAAATCAAAGATTCAATGGGAGATTATTATTATTATTTTTGGTGGAAAGAAAGCACTTCAGTCAACTTGGAGGAAACTCTCATAGTGGCATGTGATAGTATGTACTTCCTTTGGCTTAAATATTTCTTCTGAGAAAAAAGTAATTGGAGCAAAGGCGTTAACAAATCTAGCAAGCTCTAGAGAATAGTTTATAGACAGCTGAATTATGTACATCTTCGAATTCATGAGTTTGAGCTCTTCTAACTCTGTGGCTTCTAGTTGACACCTTCTGTGAAGTACTGGTCTGAAGTGCATTTTCTCATCAGGAAACTCAGCCATCTTTGTTTCAGGGTCATTTGAATCACATGGTTAACCTGATTCTTTTTTCATTTTCCAAAATATCAAAATTAAGGTTTATTTTTTAAGAAGGGGAAAAAAAAATCTGGCTTCAGTTGTCAATTTCCTCTGTTCTGTCAAGATTAGACTAGTAGTTCTGAATAATTCTGGCTCATTTTCTCAAGGGACTGGGCCTGAAATAATCCAGTGTTTATTTTTATACAAATTCTCACAGTGCTACAACATTTCAGTAACTTCCTGGGATGTTTCTAGTTTTTCACAGGCCAAAAGGCCATTCTCAGAGGTAGCTCCTTCATGTAAACCTAAAAATGGCACTTTCCCACATTATAGTTTATCAGGAAGTTTAAAGTTCAATAGTCCTCCTCTCTTTTCTTTCTCGTCACAGAGAAAGGAAAAAATAAGGGGCAGTTCCAGCATTCCAGCTCATTCGAGCATGGTCATTCCATTTCAGTACTTTGGAACCTGGGAAAGAGGCAAGGAGATTGTAGTGTATCTTGGCTGAGAGATGGCTGGACTGGGAAACAGGACTCTCTGTCATTCCCTGTGTCACTTTCTGTGTGACCCTGACCTCTTCCCAGCATTCCTGACCCCACCTCTATGTTGGGGAAAATGATCGTCATGTAACCCTCACAGCATTCTCACAAAGTCATGAGATACTGCACAGAAAAAGTGGGAATCATGTTTGGAAGGCTAGCTCTAATTTCTGCACAACTGGGTCTCAATCTGCCTTTCTGGATTTGCCCTCCACTTCGCATCTCTGTACCTTTTCTCAGTGTCTGCTGCTGCTTCTCTGCCTTTTTAATTAAGCTAAAACCCAATTCTTCAGTTCAGCCTCACTCTTTTCCTTCTTCTCAAGTCATATGGCTCTTTCTATTTGATATTACACCTGAATACAAATTTCTTGCTGCTGTATATGTACAATGTAATATATGATTTTTTGGTATCCCTTTTTAAAAAAGATTTTTCATTTATTTTTAGAGAGGGGGGAGGGAGGGAGGGAAAGAGATGGAGAGAAACATCAGTGTGTGGTTGCCTCTAGTGTGCCCCCTTCTGGGGACTTGGCCTGCAATCCTGGCATGTGCCCTGATTGGGGATCAAACTGGGGACCCTTTGGTTCGCAGGCTAGCACTCAGTTCCCTGAGCCACAGCAGCCAGGGCCAATTTTTTGGTATCCTTTATCTCTTCTAATATAGGGTATGTGCTATAAACACTCAAATTATGTCTGAGTGACCAAATAATATTTACATCAGCTCCTTAGCATTTCAAGTTGGCTTTAATGACATCATGGTTTCCCTGAACGAACACACACATTGTTAAAGTTACACACCAAAATGTGGTCATGGTATGTGTATTCAGGCTTAAAAGTGGTAGAAAAATCTGTTTGAAATTTTTAGCATAGAGTGTTAAATTCAATCCTAGAAGGCAAAAATCAGTCAGCTGTGCCAGGTCCAGAGCTATATTTAAGTTTATTGTTTCATAAGTCTGGTCTATTTCAGTGCATTGTTCTCTGTACAAGGTCTCTCTGTAACCATGCATTATAATAGACGGTTGCCAGCATTCTCAAAGTTTCAGAGATGGATTCTTGATTACTTGCTTCCTGCCCCAGGGATTCTTGCTGTTAGGATTGTCATTAAACAAAGCAAGCCTCCCTGGTATTGTATTCTGACAAACAATTTGCACCTTTGTAAACTGATTAACGGAATGAGTTTGTTTTGATAATTGATCCTTGACTTGCATTTTAAAGGACAGAAATTTTAGAGGATTTCTATATTTGTTACAAATGCTTTCCTGGAATTTTAAAAATAATTTAAAAGCATCAGTAAAAAATATTAAGAAACAAATTAAGGTTAGAGACCATTATTTTAATTATTATGGATGTGAATTAACATAGTGACCAGCCCAGCTCCAGACTTTATTTTCCTAAATTTATCCCCCTCCCCACAACCCAGAGTGAATGATGGCATCTTTGGCACAAAGGCAATGGCCTGTATGTGGTACAATACAGAGGAAATTTTATAGCCTCCAGTGTTACTATAAACTAGTTTGTAGGAAGACCACCATAGGAATCTTTGTGGACTAACTGGGTTAAAAAATGCTCCATATCGACCACTGTTCTTCATTTCATGCTCCGAGTCAATAATTCTGTCAGTCATGCAGCCTTTGGCAAGTAAGAAGGAAAGTCTTTTCCAATAAATCTATTGAAATCATGGCATAATTTAACAGCCATTCCCCTGTTTTTTTTTTTTTTTTGTATTTAATTATGTTTTGTTGTTTTTTAAAAAGAACTTAGGGAAAATTCATATAAATATCAACAGATGTCAAAGAGTTTGAAATAAAAAAAAAGAGAACTAAAATAAGAGGCAGAATTAAGGACAGCAACTATTACATTAAGGCTAAGGTAGAGGATTCAGGTAACTGTCATTTTGGTGGCCTTGTAAAATCTAGTTTGGGTGCTATTGGTGAACAATATTAAATATATAGTCACATGTTAAAAGTGGAATGGAGATTTATAAAGTCATTGAGAGTTAACGGGGACACTGGCCCTTATGTTGAAAATGACTGTGCTCCCTACTCTCGAGTGAGTCCGGGATTGCAACCCCATTCAACAGTGTGGGGAAAACAGAGCCAAACACAACTGTCGTCAGGCTTACAATGACAAACACTGTCCCACACGAAAATTCTATTTTCAGTATTTCTTCAGGAAATAATGAAAAGAGGAAAATAGTAGATTTTCATTCTGTACAGTATCTTATTTTTATAAGGCTTGGCAAATACATGATTCTGACATCTTGAACTCTTATAATTCTCCTAGGAAATGGCCAGAGATGGATTTTGATAGGAACAAATCCTCATTTAAACTCTTTATAAGCATTTTTCTTATTATTCAGGTAGTAGACCTTTGGGCATTGCTAGAGAAAGCAGAGTAAAAATAGTATATGTTCTTAACTGGTTAATGAAAAATTGAGGTAAACATAAGAGTTCCTTAAATATAGATTTTTCTCCTAACATAATTTGTCTCATTAAAGTGCTTTTAATATTCTGTATTCTGATTTTCCTTGAAGGAAATATTGTTCTACAAAATTCCAATGAGACATGCTAAAAATAATGTCTGTGACAGAAATGTTAATTTCCTATCTAAATAATTAAATTTAAAACTATTGCATTTTATATTTCAAAAAAGATCATTAGATCCTTTCCCTTCAGGGAAAACTGAGACCCAGAGAGCATAGAAAACTTGCCCAAAGTCACAGAGCTAATGATTGATAGTCAGGGTTGGATTGAAAGCAAGTTACTTATCTCTACTCTAGTTCTCTTTCCATTCTGCTGAGCCATCACTACTTACTTGAAAGTGGTCCTTCTTTCCTTCCACTGCAAGAGGGAAGTCTTGTTGATGTCTGCATACAGGACAGGCAGTGCAGTAACTTGATAGAATATTAGTTGTCATGTAAGAGTATGATAGGCTAGATTTAGGTGTGGGACAATTCTGAGTTTTATTTAGGAGAAATTTGTTCAAGGTAGGTTACAATATTGTGTATGAACTAGAAAATACATGATTAGAATGTCTTTATTGTTTTTCTAGAGAATCCCAAAACATAACTAACTTTATATAAATTATAAAGTAAAAATTTTCTGTTGTGCCTTCAACTTTCCCACTTAATGTCATTAATTTCAACATCTCTACAGTGTCTTTTTTTTGGGATCTAATACCTTATTATTTCCATTTGATATGTCACTGTAAAGCCTAGATAATATCAATCATTTTTAATTTATTGTGAATTTGAATGAATATGTTACCTCTCCTTGGAGTGTTTGTAATTTGACATTTTAATTGTAGAATAAAAGGCCATGTATCTCATTATAAAAATGAATTCAGGCACTAATTATGAGATTAAAAATAAAGTTTTATTTATGGGCAGAATTTATTTTGTTACCTTGAAATCATGCAATCTGTGTAGTCGTCTACTTTATTTTCTTGTCACATTAAGATTTGTTTTTTGGTATTTGCTTCCTGGAACAATAACCATTGACCATCTACCTTGTATCAGAATTTGTAAAAAGAGTCATTAGTATGATTTTTCATTAGGCTCAGTGAATTCTGTAAACATTTAGTAACCTACTGTGTATAAGGCATTGTGCTTAACACTGGGAGGATGAGAGAGATCAGTAGGATGTTAGACTATCCTGAAAGATCTGGAATGTTCACAGTGTACTTTTGGCTAACATTGTGGTTTGAACAACAAATTTTCTAACTTTTCACAGTACAAAACATGGATTATAGGTTCATTTCCACCAATAAAATGCAGCTGTTACCAACTGATATAAGTTTGTATACTATTTGAAACCCATTTGTCATATCTGTTGGAGAGCATAGTGCAGTGGTTCTTAAACTTTTGGGACTCAGGAGCTTTTTATAATCTTAAAAATTATTGAGAACCAAAAAAAAGTTTGTTCTTGTGAATTATACACACATACACACACATATCAGTATATACCGTATTAGAAATTAAAGCTGAGAAAGCTTAAACTATGCATTTATTAATTCATTTGAAAAATAACATTAATGCTATTACTTCATATAAATATAAAGTAAAAACCCAGGCTGGGTGGCTCAGTTGGTTGGAGCCTAGTCCCATAGTCCATAAAGTCACAGATTTGATTCTTGTTCAGGGTACATACCCAGGTTGTGGGTTCAATCCCAGGTCAGAGTGCATATGAGAAGGCAACCAGTTAATGTCTCTGTCTCACATTGATGTTTCTCTCTTTTTCTTCCCCTATCTCTAAAAGTAATGGGAAAAAGTGTCTTTGGGTGAGAATAAAAAATAATAACAACAAAATAAATATAAAGTAACAACATATTTTTATGAAAAAAATACTTACATTTGCCAACACACATATATTTAGTGAGAAGAATAACATTATTTTACCTACTTGTAAATATCTTTAATGCTTGGTTTAATAAAACTCATACCTGTTTCTGCATTCACTTTATTGTTATGTTGTTATCGTTAAATAGCATTAAGAAAATCTAGTCTCATGTACATACATAGTTATAAAAGGGAGATATCTTAATAGCATTTTCCTATAATTATGAAATATATATTCATATATTATGAATTCTTCTTTGCTACTACACCAAAACTCAACAAGTGGTGATAATTTCTTTTTTTTTTTTTTTTGGAATGTCAATTTTTTTTTAATTTTTATTTTTATTTTAATGATTGTTTAAGTACATTTTTCTCCCCTTTACTCCCAATCAAGCCCACCCATCCCCCTCCCATCTTCCCTCCCATTACCACCCTCCCCCTAGTTTTTATCCATGTGTCTTTTAACTTTGTTCCTGCAAACCCTTCCCCTTTTCCCCTGAAATTCCCTCTTCTCTCTCCTCTGGCAGTGGTGATAATTTCTTAAACATTATTTGCAATGTAAACTCTGAGACCATGCAAACAACTTTTATACTTGTTACATTAAAATAAATTAGTCTATCTTATATTTGAAATTTATCTTTTACCCATGAATGATTTTGTAAAATCATTATTGATGATTTAGAAAATATTGAAATATCAGTTCACTATTAGGTATATCTACCAAAGGCTGACACATTTATTATGCAATATTAATAAAACACATTCATTAATGTTACCAACAATTCATCAGAAAAGTCTGTGAGTCTTGGGAAATTGTCATGATGAGAGATACAAATTTTCCAAAATTGTAAGTTGTGCTTGAAAGCTTAAATTTTACCTTTGCCAAAAAAATGCTATCCAGATAGTTTTCCCTGAGGTGATAGAGTCATTTTTGTAGTTTCCAAGGCTATGTCCACAAATTAAGCAAATCTGAATTAAACATAGGTCAGTGGAAATATGAACAATGACATAGTGCATTGCCTGCAGACAACTATTATTCTTCAGTATGCTGAAGGACTTACGGTGTGCTTTCCATTTTATCATGTAGAATTATTTAAAACATGTATACTCAAGACTTGAAATTTACTGAAACTGGCTGTTTAATTTTTTTCTATCTTTTATAGTGGATATGGCAGTAGAACAGAGAATGACTATTAGTACAGTTTGATTCTACTGCCTTGATTCACTGGAGGGTGCCAGCTATTTTACCTGCCATTTCTTTTGTAACATTTAGTGCAAATGTCAATACCCTTAAGGTTATTAGGAAAGGAGTTTGACCATTGTAGTCTGACAGAGACGGGGCTCTCAGCTGTGGCTCAGATGACAGAACACTGTATTAGAACACAACCTATTCTGATCTTTATTAGCTGTTGCCATGATACAAAAAAAACCTTTGCTCTTCTGGGCCTCAGTTATTTACAACGTGAAAGGGAAGTGGAAATTTTATGCTCTTGAATCCCACTCTTTTCTGATTTTCTTTTGCTTTCTTCTGTATTACCACCACATGGAAGGGCAGGCCAATTCTAAATTCCAAAAATAGTCACTTTCCCACTGATCATGCTGTACTTTGTGTCAAGTAAGGAACTCAGAATGTTAAATTTAAATTTCTTACTGGTGTGCCACTTGGGAATGGGAAATTCATTTCTTTGTAATTATTCTTTTAAATTTTGAAATAATTTTTAGACTCTTTACTTTTATGTGATTATAATTTTATGCTTTTATACTTTTGCAAAAGGAAATTTTAATTTTTGTACAAGGAAATCTCAGGCCTGGTAACAATGATCAGAGTTACCATTTATTGAGTGATGTGTGTTAGGCACTAGGCTGGCCGCCTTGTGGTTGTTATTTTATTTAATATTCTAAAGCCATCAATAAAATAATCAATACCACAACGTTCTCCCAGAAACTGATAAAAGTTAATTACTAATAATGGGAAGAAATATAAATTATTTTTAAAAACTAAAAAACACAAACCCTTTACATGTACAATTCTAACATGCAATAGGTGATATATTTTTTCTTATTTATCTTTTGTGACTTGAATGTTTAAGAATATTTTGATACATATACAAATATATATGTAACACAGACACACAAATATGCTTTATCTAAGAAAATATCAAAATTTTTGCAAGATAAACAGTAGTAAGTGGGTAGTTCAAGGTGGATAGAAGTCAAGATATTGTTCACAAAAGGATCTTTATAAATAAATTTGTAAGTAATTTAAAAAACAAAAATGTGCTACATTTTCAGTGCATGCAGTTGTGTTTATTATAGAGCATGATCTTTTCCTTAGTCCCTGAGGAAGCTGACATCTGTATTTGATTTAATGAACTTCTGGTTGTTCATAACCCATGCAAAAGAAAAGACCCTAGTGCATCCATGAACATACTCAGCTTTGCAACTTTGGTTCCCAGAACTCAGAGCAGGCACTCTGGGAAAGAACTCATAAGTTTTTACATGTTTTCACAGACCAAGTCGCTTAAAATTTGCTCCTCTTTGAATTTACATTTATCTTTAGATTAATGAAAGTAAATTTTTGTTATATTTTATTATTACTATTTTAAGCAAAGATCAGAATCTTAGCATCATCTTGAATTAAAATATGTCATTCAAACCTGTTAAGTCCTGTTCCCTATTTTTTTTACCTAAATTCTGAATATTTAGAAAGAATATTAGAATACAGTGTTATGTCAAGGAACTGAATAACTTGTGATTACATCAAAATCAATCTCATGCAAGTACCTGTTATTGAGTATTATCCTTTTACCTATAAGGGATAGCTAATGTACTTAATATTTAAAAGCTCTTTAGTGGGGACACTTAAAAATGTAGTTTTGTGCTGATGCTAAACTTTAATAACTAAGTCTTTGCATGTTTTTTAAAAGCCTGACAATAATGGTGCAGTAATTACTGAACTAATGTTATCAATTCCAACAGATATCACATTTATTAAACAGAAAATGCTATGTTGCTCTTCATCAGTTAGAAATGTGTGTAATTGAAATATGAAAATGAAGTCTGTTGGAGTATGTGATTCATCACGAATTCTGCAAGCCCTACACTAACTCTCCTTTTCCTAATTAAACTGTCAAGTTGAAATCTTATAATTAATGCAACCACATGCCTTACACTAGGTTTTCCACCCTCATGTAAAGCTCAATTCAGCAGAAACTTTGCAAGAGTCGTCTCTAAGAAGAAGGCAATTCTTTGCTCTTCTGATCATTTGAGCAGAAATCCTGGCCCCCCCTCTCCCCCCACCGAATATTGTGTGGCATGGAATTTCTGTTCTCTGCATGATAGTAGTGGAGTTGGCTGGTGTGTGTGTCAGGGAGCTGGTAAGCCATGCTTTGAGTTTGTCCTTGTGAGTCAGCAGAGAGGAAGTTGAACTGGAGATAATCTTCTGTATTCCTTCCAGCATTGTGTAGGTCTACACCATGATGAGATTTGTTGTTGTTGTTGTTGCCGCTGAAATTTAAAGACTGAGGTGGATTCTTACTGGTTAGAGCTTTGAGTATGTAGATTTTTGCCTTTGTTCTGTAATACTTGATGGCAGAATGTGATTGACAGGAATTTATTTTATACTCAGTATAAACTTTATAAGCAAGTAACCCTCACACCCTGGCCAGAGTATAAATACTGAATTTTGCTTTGGCAAGGAGGTATCTTACTTAGAGAGAATTTATTTTTGTATATTTCTGTCCCAGCACTGGGTGGTAAAAATATTTCATCTCTTGTGTTAACTCTGATCCATTTGTAATTGCTGCTTGGTTTGTTATTTCAAGAATTGTGAAGTTATTTCTGACTCAACTGGGCACAATAGTGCTAGGATCAATTTGTAATGTCTGATATGGTGAGGCAATGGGCGAGGGCAGTAAAGTGACTCAATTTCATCCCTGGGATTGTCAGGCCCTTATAGATGCCTTTGTCAAATGCCTTTTTTCATCATCTGTGATGTCTTTAGTCTCTCGGGTCAGATTCTTGATCAGATTCTATCTCTGGTCAAACTTGAGCTTGTAATAAGTTTTCCTAAGAAGCAGGTTCTCTACTTAGTTTTCAGATTTCATAATCACACACTGCTGATTATCTGGATTATTTTTATCTTTTTTTTTTTTTTTTACAAAACAATATGTTTACTAATCTCAGCTTCCACATAGATGTACTGCTCCTTATTCTTTGGTTCAGTGGATCCATAAGTCTAATTACATTTTTAAAATATCTACTTCTTAAATTTGGTCAATTAATATGTGTAGTTATACTTATTTTATCTATCTAAATATAGATAGCAAGTATGCCACTTGTTGCCTATCCAAGGCAGGCAGGCAGGGTGGGGGAGTTTCTGGAGAATCACAAAGCGTCTATGTTAATAAGAACAGTTCAGCTCAGTCTCCTGATGTGCCAGTGACCATGTGAGTGTCTAGACCCCTGCAATACGCCAACAAGTGCGACTGACTGAGGAAGAGCCAGCAAAGAGACTTTCCCTTTTTATTCTATGTATTTTTTATGCCAATCCATATTCTTTTTTGTAACTGTTTTTACTGCGAATGTTGTAAACACTATGCCATTACATTCACAGGTATGTGTAACCTGCATGCCAGCTAGGACATCTCTACTTTGTATGATCTAGACAAGATATTCTTGAACCCTTGTTATTGGTCTATATATAATGGCATGTCACCTCTAAGATTTCTGAATTTCTGAGAATTACTGATGAGGGTGCATTTTCATGCCTCTGACTTTCTTGCTTCTTTTGCTTTTTTCCTCGTGTCTTTATATCTTCTGGCTGTTTCTTTTTTTTTCTTGGCATTTTTTCTCTTTTTTTATTGTTGTTCAAGTATAGTTGTCTCCATTTCCCCACCACCACTTCCCCCGCCCCAGCCATCCCTACTTCCTCCCTGCCCCAGCCATCCCCACTTCCCACTTGATCCTACCCACCTTTGCTTTGTCCTTGTGTCCTTTATAGATGTTTCTGAAAACCCTTCCCCCAAATCAAGTAAAGGGTCTGAGTTCCGTGCTTGGGTGGTAGCCAGGGCAGGGACAGGGAAACAGCTAGAAGATTAGGTTCCGCTTCTAGCTGTTTCTTTGTCCCTGCCCTGGCTACCACCCAAGCACGGAACTCAGACCCTTCATTTGACGTGCACACACACGCACATGCACACACATGTGTACACGCACCAAGTGTTTTCTTTCCCAAAATTAAAAATTTGACTTTCAGGAGGGAAGAAATCTTCTAGTTTTATGATAAAGAAACACAGTAAGAACTGAGTTTTTCTTTGCATGTCAGTAATGCTCTCTGCTGTACAGGCTTCTGTTGAGCAATCAGTTCCTGCTCTGGGTTTCATCCTTCCTTTCCCTCCCAGAATGTAGAGATTATACTTATCTAGACCTCGGCTTTGGTTTGATGTGCGCACATATCTTTGTACAGCATCTACAAATACATGTAAGCATTTTGTGCGTCTGTGTGATGTAATTTCTTTCACCATCTCCATGTTGATTAACATGTACTTTCACTGCTGGCAATAATGATGTAAGCGTATAATACCATGAAGCTTTCTTGGGGAGATGCTTGCAAGTGTAGTTAAATTTTTTGATAGATAATATTCTTACTTTCAGAACAGATATTTCAAATTATAATCTAATAATCTAGTATATGAAATTTTCCTTTTCACCACAGCATTACCAACCATCAATATTTTAAAATTAAACCAATTTTTGTTAATACACAGGGGAAGTGGTATTATTATTATTTAATTTTATTCACTCAATTATTAGTGATGCTGAACATTTTTAAATTTCTGGTATTAGCTATTTGTATTACTTCTTAGATTGCCTGTTCATATCTTTTGTTTATTTTTCTATGGGTTTTCTCTGTTTTTCTTACTGTTTTGTGGGAGCTTAGTTAAGTGCTAAGAATGTAAGCTTATTTTTATGCACTTAACACTGCAAATACTTTTCCAGAAATGTTGCATCTTTTATATTGTTTAAAGTGTATTTTTACATCCCAGAAATTTTAGGTTATGTTTAGGAATAAAGAGAAATAGTCTATCACTAATGTCCTTGGAGATTTCAGATATGACTTCAAAAGTGATTTTTACTTTCCACTACTTTATTCTAATTCTTATACAGATTAATTTTATATGCGTGGACCTTTAATCTTTATCAAATTTACTTTTGAGAAAGGTGTGAGATATGGGTCTAACTTTATTTTTTTGAAATAAGTGGTCAATTAACTACTGAACACCATTTATTAAACAACCCAACATTTAAAGCTGATTTTAAGTGCCACTTTGTCCATATATTGAACAACCATATATATATGCACACGCAGACTTGCACACACACATATATATTAATTTCAGTACTCTATTCTGTAGCTTTAAAATATTTTGATATTCTGTATGGCTGATGCCTCTTATTATGTTTCCTTTTCAATTAATTTTTGGCTGTTTTCCAAGTCACTAACATGTACTCAGTGAGTTTCTTCTTGGGCACAGTAGCTGCTTTTCTCTGCCCATTCTCTGCCATGTAGGGATTGCTCAGGTGCTGTGTCTATAAATATTGAATGTTGCAATTTCTCTCCAAATATCATAAGGAGGTGAAAATAAGAAATTTCCATCATTTTAAACTCATAGCAAATCTTTCTATGTCTGAACAAATGCCATTTCCTTGGCATACATTTTCATTAAAAGCATTTGCAACAAATAATATTCTTGTTAGAGAAAGGAGTTTATATGCTTTATGCAAGGACATTATGGTAGTCTGTTATTTTTTTTTCAATTTCCTAATGATGAAAGTAATACATGTCAGTTTGGGAAAGCACATGTATGCAAAAAGTGAAATTAATATACGATTCCATCACATAGTTATGACAATTATAATTTTTTGATGCAGACATTTTTATGTTTATATACATTTTACTATTTTGCAAAAATTAACCCATATGTACATGTTGTCTATTTACTACTTTTCCACTTATGAACTTTTATTAGTTAACAATTGTTTTCAAACATTACATTAATGCCTTTGTATTGATGTGTCACAATTGATTTGACCATTAACTGGGGATATGTAGTTGGTTTTCATTTATTTTTCAAGCTATAAAGATCACTGCAATGAACAACTTTTTAACTAATTTTTTGTGCATTTACGATTAAGTCCTTCATGCATGCATTAGCAGGATTGTTAGGGCAAACAAGTACATTAAAATTGTTATATCTTTCCATTTTACTCTCAAGAAACCCCAGCTAAGATGGCATTTATGTCTCCACACAGAATAACAGTGCTCTCCCGTCTGTGTGTGTGCGTGGGGATAGACTGCATTTGACTATAACCCCAGTTGGGCATCTCGGAAAAAACATAGCCAGGGGATGCTGAAAACAGAGCTGGAGACTGTGGGCATTTCTCCAATTCACACTCTTGGAACTGTTCTGTGTCTCTGCATGGTAGTCTGTCCAATATTTAAGTGGAGTAGCTTAAAAATACTTGCTGGTTGGTGGCCAGTTTTGGATAATGTTAGTAGATGGGAAGTGATTCTCAAAGGAGAGATTATGGGAGGAAAAAAGGAGTAATCATTTTCTCATGGGACTCAGGAAAATGCTAATGCTCTCTGATAAATGAAAATGCTACCCGTGTGTAATGAATTATTGTCTGTTTCTCGTCTTTTACAACTTGTTCCAGTAGAGTGGTTCAGAAAACAGCCAGTGTAGTCAGAGGGGTGGGTTCTAAGCTCAGCTCTGTCTGCATCAACTTGAACTAATGATTTTCACCTTTCTGAGCCTCAGTTTCTTCAGCTCATTGTCAGGTTTAAGTGAAGTGATTCACATAAGCCCTTTGGATGGTGCTTGGCACATAAGAAATGTTCAGTAACTATTAATGAATATTATTATTATCTAATGATAACATAGAAAAGCAGGCTTTCTGGTGTCACAGAGTAGATAGGAGCAATAAATACCTCTTATATCACTAGTGGTTTTAAGTTTGACTGGACATTTTTTCCTCTCTTACTCTTCCTGTGGCATCTTCTGAGTAAACTGAGTAAGAAGAGGGGAGGGAAGAAGAGAAATCAGCGATGACAGAATTATGATCTGCTCAGTTTCTATTTGGAAGGTAAGCTGCTTATTTGGACAGACAGGTAGAGGATATTAGCTGGGTGCAGAAGACTAGAAAAGAGTCAAACATGTGTTTATATACATTTGTATTAATTTGAACTATTTTATGTAAACATATCAATTTGTTTAATTTTATTGCTCAACATTCCTTAGCCAAATGAGTCCATCTGGGAAATCCAGCTATGTTCACTTCTCATACAAGTTATTGTCCACATATTCAAAACTGATGTTTTCAATACTCTCCTCAGGGTTTTGGCCTCTATATTCCAAAACCATTCTTTTGTGGCCCATTCTATTGCACCAAGAGAGTCTTGGGTTCACCCTAATTATCTCCAGCTTTAATTTAAATCTGCTTCCTTTTCTTTCCTCTTCAGAGACAGATAAAAGCTTGACATTTTCATGATAAAAAATGTCTTCATATATGTGAAGACAATAATTAACTAATCTCTTAGGTCTCTATTTGGTATACTAAAAAACTCCATTCCTTTAACCTTTTCTTTCAGTCACTTATGAAAAAATTGGCTTAAAGTAGTCTCAGATTTTGTGTCTTCCTCTTCACTTGAACTTCCCCTCTTGAACTTAGCATTTCAGTGGAAATGGTATGCTTTTCTTTCTTTAGTCCACAATATGATTTAATAATGATATTTAACAATAATGTAGTGATTACAGACAGAAATGTAATGATTAGAGACAGAAACTCAAGGGTATCTCTTTAACATTATTAGCTGTTCATTTTTTAAGACACATGTATTTTTACTATGTTTTAGGCTAGGTGCTAGGGAATCAATATTAACTATGCCACGAGTAGTCCCTTCCTTCACGATGACTGTGCTCTACTGGGGAGAGAAAGGCAATAAACAGAAACAAATAAAACAATTAATGACTTCATATAGTGATAATGACCTAAATAAAATAAAGCAGAGTATAATGAATAAAGCAGAGTAAAAATTAGAAGGATGATATTTGGGGCTGTTTTCAAAAGGGTGGTCACATAAGACATGACACTTTATAGAGAACAGAATTATGTTAAGGAGCTTGCTGTGTAAAGATCTGAGGAAGATGTTTCCCTCAGAAGAAAGGAGTTAGGTTTGGGGCTCATTCGATGGGCATGGGGTAGACAGCAGTGCCTCTGACTTTAGATAGGAGGCTAGGCCCAGGTCAGATGGCGTTAGGAAGGTGATGGTACTGAGTTTGGATTTTACTCTCCTATGACCAAAAGCCACTGAATACATGGGAACTGGACAGAGTTGTGACACAATGTTTTATGAAATCCCCATGGTTCATGTGGAAATAAGCTATTGGAAGAAATAGCAGAAGTAGGAAAACAGGTTGACAACTTAGTTTCTCTCATGTTCCATAAATATCTTTTAAATCAGTTTGTCCTTTTTACCTCCACTGGAGAACATAAAGAGTCCAAAAGAGGACTCTTTTGGAATGCTGTGCTGTTGCAGGTCCTGAAGAAAAGTGATGTAAAGTGTCTCAACGAAGCACATTCTTATGGGTCAGGCGTAAGTTTCAGTAAAAGGTCCAGGAAAGTGTGACCTCAGGGACAAGCTTCAAAGTGGCCACAGAACTCTGTTATTGTGTCTGGGGGATCATTTCATTTATCCTGTACCCAAAGAGGTTTGAAAACTGTAATAAATACAGAGATTAAAACACAGTAATTGGAAGATATGGTCCAACCTCTTGATGAAGGAAGAAGACATATATAAAATGCTTATATGTGTTGATCATGCAATTTGCAATTTATCAAAACATGATTGATTGTACTTTTGTTCTTTGCAGTATCAAAATCAAACTCTTAAATTTAGGCCCATTTTTGTTATATAAAGGCAATGATTCCTAGGTACTCAAATCTAGTATTCTTTAATCATTTATTTTTAGCTTTCCACTTTGACAAAATACAAAGCGCCAGTTTAAATGTTTTTCAGTTGGTATGATTATTAGTAGTTTAAGAATATTGAATTCTATACTTTTTATTACAAATATATTTACTAATTATACACATCAAAGTGAATTAAATATTCTTGGAGAGCTTAGAAATCTAATCCCACATATAATGTTTACATTGTAAGCTAAAAAAAAATGATTCATAAATGTGGAGCTATTTGCAAAGATGGAGACGTACTGTATTCTGTACACTACACTGAGGACACTTGAAATACAGATAAGGAACTGAGTGGGGTTGATTAGGAGCAATGAATATATAATATATGCCTTTAGCAAGAAATAGTTAATGTTTCCTTTGCTTTCACTTGAACCTGATTCATCCGCTGCTTGATATTTACTGGGACTAAAGCAGTTTTTTTTTTTTTTTAACCTTTTGAGCAAGTTGGCTCTGTGTGCAATTATGCCCTAAAATGGAGACCTTAAGCTGTGTTTTGAGGGGTAAAAATAATCACAGCAGCACAAAAGTGATTCACCTCTCACTTTGCCAAAGAAAAGCAGACGAAAAGAGCAAGAGAGTGAAAACATATTTTGACCACTGAGAGACAGGCTTGTTGGAGACAACACACTCAGTCCCGAGAATTTTTATGCCCCTTGCTTCTTCACTTAAACATCAATCTTGTTAGCATGAATCCAGGAATTTGCCAAAGTATTTTCTTATGATGATTTACTTAACTTGTCATCTGTTAAGAAAAGAGAAGCCCATATTTTTCTCAGTTGTGGTCATTGGTCGAAGTAACTTCACCATCTTGAGCAATGGAAGTTTTTTCATGGCAATGTGATACCCAGATTCTGTAAGCATTTTGCCTCTTTGGAAAGAAGGCTATTGTTGCTGAGCAGGCCCTACTATACATATTAATACAATTATACTGGACTAAATGGCAGTACATTCACATAATAAGTGTACTTGGATGAGGAGGAAAATGCAACTTATGGAGAACTATGATTTCCCGAAGGGCTAACAAAGCAGAGGAAGCTTTTGAATGGTGGAAGCAGAAATGAGGAGTGTCTTACTCCATAATTTTTGGGATACTTATAATTCCCTGATGAATAAGAGCATTTTGATTTATATTCTTCATCAAGATGCTGCTACCAATTTTGAAGTTTAAGTTATTCTTTCCTTTGTCAGTAAATGAAAGAATACTATATTACTATAGCTTTTTATGACTACAGCTTTTAAAAATAAACATACTCTGCAGGCCTCACATTGTTTTCTCCTTTTTATGACAATCAAAGTGCAGGCACACATTGTATAAATTTCATAAAGTAATGTTACTTATCCCCAAAGATAGCAACTGTATTTGTGTTTCCTTTGGGGTCATTATTTCAGAAAACGGTTGTGCACACACACTCCATCTCTCACCCCTGTGAAGGGGCAATAAGGAGGGCCCAGAACTCCTCCATTCCAATTGCTAAGACCAGATGTGTACACCAAAATATTTAGGGGTGCAGTGTGGCATCACGTAGATACAAATCTTCATCCAATATATACCTTGTTTAACTAGCTAATTTGTCCCCAAAGAATTATTATGAATAATATTTTAGAGTAGGAGTCTTATTTTTCATTGTTAGGTTGCTAGATTCAGGAGCTATGGTGAGGAAGCTCTGGAAAAAGCCAGAGATGAGATTTTTAACATTGATTTCTTGCAAGAGTTAACCATGGGGAAATGTTTCCAATTTATATAGTCTTACCACTCTATTTTCTTTTCCATGGCTTAGGAGAAATGCAAATCTTATTTCTTTATTATTAACTGTATTAATTCTTATTATCATGACCTGAAATCAATGTCTGCTGCCTAAATAATAATCTGCTGATTCATAGGGAAACATTTCTGCACTAGCAATCATACTAACTTTAAATATGACCCGCCAGAAACTTGAAAAATTGGCTTTCTATGGCAAGTCTTTTTGACAAATATATTTTAATGATCTGTGTCCAAATAACTGTTTTATTAGGAAGCAAGATTCTAAGGAAAAATGTTGATATCTTCTCTTCAAAAGTTTTCCATGCTAATAAAAGAATTTCTACTTTTTTTGAAAATCTGTGTTTTTACACAATTAGCAGTCTCAGAATTAAGCTGTTTTTCATTTACTGTAAGTCAAAACACCATATGAGTATGCTTTTGCAGGAAAAGAAAATAAAACGAAGGAAACAAAAAGACAATAATTTTTTCCTTCAGCACGTTCTCTTTTTACTTAAACATTTGTGGAAGTGAGAATGTGTCTGTGTTTGGAGCATCAAGCCTCAGTCATGATGGCATCGTGCTGTGAGAGCCTGCTCCAAAACCTGCTCTCTGTGCTGCTTCTCAGATGGAAGGACCAAAATTGCGTACTGCGGCTGGCTCAGCCGCGGGACTACAGCCCGTGGTGCCCACACTGTGCAAAACTTCAGACTAAGACTTTGAATGCCAGCCATAGGGATCACCAGGTTTCCGAAAACCACTTGCTATGACTCCGTGCTAGAATTTAAATATTTTGGATATGTCACAAAATGTCTCATGTCTCCCTCTCTGCCTATTTCCTTTCTTCTCTCTCTCTCTCACACACACACACACACAAACAGACACACACACTTTTTACCTTCGTAATGAAGTATTATCTTCTAGGAAGAGAGTAGGAAGTTGTTCAAGATACATTTTAACACTCTATGAACAGAAGCTCAGATTTATATTAAGGATATTCACTTTACTGATTCTGTAATTCATGGATCAGACCTAGAGAAGTGACGAAGATGTCTTTGCTTATGTGCTTATAGACAAATTGCAATCAATGAGAGTTCTCTTTCCCTCCAGTAAATTTGTTTGACTTTAATTTAGGGTGTTTCATGTAGAAGGGCCTTGTTACTGTTATATCAGGTCGCTGCAGGGCATTTTTGACCAAATTAATGTGGATTCCTCAGGTATCCGTGTGATGGCAGTCTTAAGATCTACATGAGCTCAGCCCTGACTACACTGCATGCATGCCTAATGGTCTTCATGAATATAAATATCCAAAGAGAACGCCTGATTCTCCTCTCTCACATGTCAAACAGTTTTCTTCATTCTGTCCTATCTCAGCAAAGGCAACACTGCTCGCCATTTCTGATTCTTGCCTTTTCCTCAACTCATACACAAACACCACATCAGCATGTCTTTTTTATTTTATCTACAAAGAGCATTTAAATACGACCACCTCTCTTCGTTTCCATTACCACTACTCTGGTTCAAGGTTCTATTGTCTCTCTCCTGGACAAGGAAATTTCTAACAAGTATACCTATTGTTTTTCTTGCAGTTCTGTTTTTTAACTTTTTTTTAGAGACAAATCAGGCCATTTTTCATCTAATGACTATCATTACTCCTAAGATAAAACCAACTGCTCTCCATGGTCTTCCAAATCTTGCATCCTCTAACTCTGTCCTGTTTTTTCTGTTGTTCCTCCAACATCCCAAGGTCATTTCAGTGTTTCAAAGCATTGCCTCCTCTTCTTGGAATGTTCCTTCCCAGCTTTTCATGTGGCTGGATCCTTCTCTCATCATTCATGAATCACTTTGGATGCCACTGCTTAGTGATTATGCCATGTCCACCTATCTAATGCGCCATCCGACGGGCTCCACTAGCCCCCTTGTCCCAGTGTCAGTCTCTGTCACTCCACTTCACTGTTGTTTTCTCTATCCTCCTTCTAAATTTATTATTACATATTATTATTGTTGACCTCCCCCCAGTGATGTAAGCTTCATAAGAACAAGGGTTTTGCCTTTTCACCATTGAATATCCAATACCATGAACAATGCCTGGCACAAAGCAGATGCTCAATAAGTAGTTGTTGAATTAATGCTGCTATAATGAACAAAGTTTCACATTTTGGGATACAGCAATGACATTCATGAAAACATTTGTTCTCTTAGAGTTTTGGAAAAAAATCTTACAAAACCAACAACAAATGTAATACTTAATAAAAACAAATGTAATAATCCCTCTCCATGTAAGTATGCTGATACTTACCTCTAAATGCAAGTAAAATAGAAAAACTCATCACACTTAATCACTTATTTAATTCTGGAATATAAGAATGAAAAATTATTTGTTTAGTTTGAAAGAACTTAATTAGTATACAAGCTTCTTAAGTTCCATGTCTTCAAGAGGTAAGCCAATAATTTAAAAATGTCAACCAAGGTCAAAGTATGTGAAAACAAAGTTTATTAATCACATTAGTAAGAGCTATTATTCCTGAATTCTTTCTGTATCAAATGTGTAGCATTTCTCATTTTATTTGAATTTCACAGCAACGCCATGAATTTGCAGTGTTATTGCCATTTTGCAGGTGAGAATGCTGAGGCTCAGTGAGGAAATCTGGTGAAGATGCTGCTGCTCCTAAGAAGCAGCAAGTTGAAAGGACTGAAGCCCAACAATCTCATTAAAATGTGTGAGCTCTTCATCTTTCCCTGTGTTATTCCCCCCATCTCCACACGTCTTTATGATGTGATAAACTGGCTGATAAAATGAAACCTACGTGTGGCTTCTTAAAAACCCTGTTAAAGTATGCTTAAGTTTATACTTAAGATGCAGGAAACAAACTTTGGCAGCATATCAGAATATACTCCTACCTCATTCCTCGCTGAGGCTTGTTCCTTCTGTCTTAAAGACTGGAATTTTGATCAAACTGGATGATAGGGAAAACATATATCCTTCAATAACTGGTCAGAATAATAAATGTCCAAAGCTGGCATAGGACACTCTGGAGGAAGCACCATAAATTTCATGCCGAATCAGTTTAAGAAGGCAAGCTAAGGCCAAAGAATCACAGCTGTCATTTGGCTGTGGGAAAGAGATCAGAGGTCCCTTCTACTGTTCATTCCCATGAACTTGAGGTTCTCAGAGGGGCACTCTGGGAGGTGACGCTCCATTTTCTGTAGTAATGTGACCCAGAACAAGACAGATTGCTAGTAGTTAATCAACAGGTTATGATAAAAGTCCAAACCTGATTTATTTCTTTTGCCCAAGATTGGCTGTATTTTTACATATGTACAATCACACATATGCAACTTAACATCTAATAGAAGCCAGCCCAAACTATGAAACTAATTTCCAACTAATATTTTCTTTGTTAGAAAATTCATTGAGATTGTGAAACATAATTAAATGTTTCAAGTTTCTAAGTAGAAATGATCTCTACCCATAAGTGTAATTTTTATTTATGTGGTATAAAACTCATGTTAAGATTTGACAAATTAATTCAATTTAGGAGCAATTTCTTTTGTCATGGAAGAATATGACTTAATCCAAATATGGAATATTGAAGACCATCATGAGAATGGAACTCTGCTGTATGCTGGGATCCAGTATTGCTGTTAAGATCTTTTTGGACTTCATGTTCTTAAAATATTTGATTAGTTTAGAAAATTCTTGCTTGGCAATTTGTGATAAAACCTTCATGGTGGTGTGAAATTTGATAATGATGAAAGAGTAATGATGATAATAAAAATAAAACAATAACTAATAACTATTCGGTCTTAATGCATGCCAGGCACAGTTCTGAATGTTTCGTATTTATTAATTAATAAAATAAGCATTATTCTTATCTCCATTTCATGGGTGATAAGCATTATTCTTATAAGCATTATTCTTATCTCCATTTCATGGGTGGTTAATTGAAGTTAAGTAAGTTGCTCAAGGCCAAAAAGATAAGTTGTGATTACAAAAGTTATTTTTAATAGTTATGATATAGGGTATAAGTTCTACCGTTATTCCATCAGGAAGAGAGCTTGTGAGAGGACACAGTGAATGGAGAAAGAAAGGTAAGCAAACCAGTTTTGCCACCAGATTTGCTGAATAGTTGATCTTTCAGGCCAAAAGACATAGTTAACAGAAAATAAAGAAAAAGTAACAAATACTTATTCACATTTTTATTGCATTTTGGTTAAGCCCTTTAGGTCTTGCTCTAGTATATCAAGCATACAAATATATCCCTATTTACATCCTCTTTTGTGGTCCATTTTGTCATTTTATTTACCATTTTGAAAGGCCATCTGATGTGGTAGAACCAAGAATTTGTTGATTTGGGGAGGAATGGAAACCAGAAAGGTGCAAAATTCTCCAGAGCAATTGTTGATTTATTTTGATGCTCATCTTCCAATCAGCATACTTTTTTGTACTATCTCAGACTTGGAACATCAGGAAAATGTTGACTTTTTAATGCTACTGCAATGGAAGAGCATGTAACAGCAGAAATTAGAGTGCAGCTTCTAGCAAATAGTTTAAAAATCTAATACAGTGACAAATGAAAACAAACTTCTTGGTCTTTAAATTAGAACAATAGTGAGAGAATCACAAACAATTGTGGTACATCAGGAAGAAGAAAAATAGTTGCCAATTGTAGTGTGCAGGGTTGATGCTGAACTATAAAAAAATGTCTTTGAGTTTTATTACATGATAACTAATTAATGATAATAAATTTTATTTTTTCTTTGTACATTTTGAACATATTTCAGGACAAATAGGCATATTACTTTGTGGGCATATCTGTGCTACCCTTGGCATCTGAAATAGTTTCCCTCTTTTTTCTGCAAAACCCATTATAAGAGAAACTTTCTTCTCTCTAAGCCAATAACTAAGTTGATTCATATGCTAGCTATTATCATTATTATTTAATTCCTCCACCATATAACACTTTTTATTTTCTCCCATAATCATCAATAATGCTTGCATTAACTCAGCATGTGGGACCAAAGAATTAAAGTGAAGAAACTTTTATACTCTATGACTGGATGATTATTTCAGAATTTAAATAAATGCTGGCTACATTGTTCCAACCACACATGGTGAACATTATTACTCTCTGTCTCTCCAAAGCTAAGAAACTACTTTCTGTATTTTATTTGTATGTTTATTTGTATTTTTATATTTATGTCTCTTGCTAAACAGGCCTTGGAACAGCAAATAGTCAATTGGTATTTTGGGAAAGTGTTTATTGAAAATGTCATAGGCTGTCCTTCCTGTATTTCTGTACACACATTATATATATGGTTGGGAATATATGTGGCTTTCTAATTTCAAAAACCACTTATGGGGGTGTGGGTGCCATGGTCAGAGTTTTGGGACCTCGATGAGTAGATAGACAACCAAAAGTCGTCAATTCTGTACTTTTTCTCTGGTGATAGTGCTGTACACATGTTTATGGTAGAGAGAGGACACGACTGCATTTATTAAAGATACAGAAGGCTTTTATTTCCCTGGATTTCTCCAGCAAAACCACAATGATACCTTAGAGGGAATCAGCCCCTTGCCCTCACCTCAGCTGCTCTTTCATTCATCATAGTCTAGGGACACCCTTGATCCCTTCTGATCATTAAGAGAAAGGTGTAATTGTTCTTGTTGACTTATCTTTTGTGACAACATTAACAAACTCTTCAAGAATAAACAAACCCAAAACTAGTCTATAAACACCTCAGAAACATTATAGACACTCTTGGTGAAACAGGTTAAACCAGTACTATATTTGGTATTGAGACCGACACTGTGACACAGAGAAAGTAACATTTTAGTATTTTGAGGTTGGTGCATCATAAAGGGTTAAAAGAAAGAAGGAAAGAATCACCAAAGTTAGGCAGATATCAGAGAAAAACAATTCAGACAGTAATTGTCAAGTGGTTCATTTTCCTCTCCACCAGCAGGGACATTAAAGCTTCAAATGGGCTAGAAGTACTTTCACATTCCTTTGCCCTTTGGCTTCTGAGGCTGAACACCTGAATCTTTACAAGTCACAAACTGCATTCAAGTCTGCAATTGGTCCCTGAAATATGCTGGGTTTATTTATTTATTTATTTAGTACAATTCTGCATGCATGAAGAAAATCCCTATCATCCCCATAATTATGAAGACTTTGGAATAGAGAGAAGCTGAGACCACTTATTGACAAATATGGTGCATTAAAAGGAATAACATGTGTATGTAGGCTAGAAATGATTTATATGACTTAATTAAAACTAATAGAATAAAACTGGAAAATTAAGGACATTGCCAAGACAAATAGTGAAAAATGTACCAATAACTATGCTGGTGCTAATTAAAACCTATTTGTCCCTGCAAATCAGGACAGTGGGGTCAGTTGGGTGGAGACTAAATGATCACCACTTTGGCTTAGCAAGAAGTCAGATTTACACATTTTGAAGGTGATATATTGTTCATATTGACTAGAAATATAATATTTTCAAGCATACTTATCTATTTAGTAGCATCTTTTAACATAAAATGCAGTTGATGATGTTAAATGTAACCTAGTCCTATCCATTTGTTAAAAAGAAATCCACAAATGAAGCTGAGTAGGTATTTGTTAAGACAAGAAATTCACATTCAGATTCATATTTCATGGCATAGAATGATCATTTGCTTGCTAGGGGAAGGTTAGATGTTCATTGAAATAATTTTAATAATTCTATAGAAAAGGTACTTAAACCAAATGCTGTAAATTTTAAATGAAAAGCTATCTAAAACATGGGTATTATAACAAATACAAAGATCTATACTTATTGTATCTTTTACATTTATCTCACTATTCCACATTTATATTGCTTAAATTATAAAACTCTTCCCTGACTTAAACAAATAAGTCTTCATTTTAGAAAAATTGAAAAATAGAGAAGAGGACAGAGAAAATAATTTAAAAATAACTTTTTATACCCTCCTAGGAATACTCACCTTCTTTGCTTGTGAAAGTTGTAGTGTTCTTTCCCTTTGCTGTGTGTATGCATGCATGGCTGCATACGTAGTCCACCCTATGTCATTCATCAAAGATGTTCTTTTAAATTATAAAATATTCTCAAACATTTCTTACATTTTTCTCTCTCAATAAATGAAATCTAGTAAGAACAGTTAAGAACATAACAGCTCGTACAATAGAAGATCATCTATTACTTTTCGGTGGAATTGTAGCACTGCGGACAAGTCAAGGTAGCTAATCTGAAATTATTCTTCAGTAGCCTAATCACATAGAACAGCACCCATAAGACTCAGGAGTTGAAAACTTTATATGTTTTAGGTCAACCTGCCTAAACAGCGTACTGTGTTGGATTGTGTTTGTTGTCCTCTAACACCATTAGTAATGTGTTTCTTCTTCCTCCTTCTTTCTGTGGTGTGTTGCTATTGACATCTTCGACTCTTTAATTGTAGAAGACTCATTGGTTATAAGAGTGGAGCTAAGAACAAACAAGTGTAAAACTGATTTTATAAAGTAACAAATGTCCTATTAATAGATAAAGTCAGTGAGGTAATTTCAGCTCATGCTTTTGACCCAGTTACTATTTTTTATCTTTGTCTCTCTCTCTCCTTTTTTTTTTAGCATAAATAATTGTCTATGAAATGAAATTTTCTGTTACCAAATACTAGTACTACTTTATAACTTATGGAAAAATATGGGCACAGTGAGTTTCTGGGTATTTTCTGTGTATGTATACAGGGATTTAAAAGAAGGTCAGGAATATGTCAATTAAATGGGACAAGAAAGCTACACTCACTCACACATTAAGTAAACCCTGTAAACAAAGTCAAGAAATCTGAGGTTTGATAGAATGAAGGTTTGTTTCTCATTCCCACAAGGTCTGATGCAGTTCAGGGGATACTTTATACTGTGACTCCGGTGATACAGGTTTCTTATGACTATGGCTCTGTCATTTTAACATGCGTCCTCCAAGGTTGCCACAGAAAAAGCAGAGACACAGGAGGCACACAAGCTTTTATTGCAGCTGTCGCAGTCTGCCAGTGACTTGCACCCATTCTCACCTCTTAGTCCCTTTGCCAGATTAGTAACATAGCTTCAACTAAATTGCAAGGGAGGTTAGGAAATTTTGCAGGGTATATCAGTCAAGATTCAACTAGAGAAGCAGAACCAGTAGAAAATATACCTATTAAGAGAATTATTACAAGGAATTTTTTTTTTGCACAATTGTCTGGCTGGATTGGCAAGTTTGAATCCAATCCCAGAGGGAGCCCATAAGGAAGGGGAAATCATGAGTGGGCTGCAACTCACTCACAGGCAGATGCTGAAGCTGTTATCCACAGGAAAACTGAACTTTTCTGTCTCAGGGAAGCCTTAGCTCTACTTTTAAGACCTGTCAACTAACTGAATCATGTCCACCCAAATTATCCAGGATAATCTCCCTCACTTAAGGTCGACTGATTATGGCCTTTTAATTACATCTGCACACTCCCTTCACAGCAACACCTAGCTTAGTATTTCACTGGATTACTCTAACTAGCCAAGCTGACACATGAAAAAATCACAAGGGAGCGAGCATGTGGCATGATAGGTGAGCTCTGTTGGCCTCTGCCAGATATGAGATCATTATACTAGGTCTCATGGGGCATTACTCATTAACAACTAGAATAAAAAAGATGTGAAAGAAATAATCAGATCAATGGACCTGTGAGTTGATGTATGGGAAGGAAGAGAACCATCATTTGTAATTACATAATATTTATGTTTCATCATCTAGGCTGAATTAAAAGATTATTGAAGAAATTTAATCTACAAATTTTTTTCCAGTTCTTAGAAACTTGTCAAGAGCCAACAGAATACCTCATCATACCATTTCTCCTAGCAGAGGTTGTTTTGATATTTGAAGTGTGATATTACCTACATTTTTGTACATATTGTCCTTGTTTTTCCACTCCAACTATTTTGCTATGCTACGTTATTGTTATTATCACCTGAGTGCTCATGAATATTTGCTAAATTATTATTGGTCAGCCCAAACTGATCTGTGTCTTTAAAACAATGCTACAGAAATTAGACTTTACTTGAAGTTTACATGCTGTCTCTTACCCTCCTTCTTTTTATGCCTCTTGGCATTGCCTTTGTATTCCTCCTTTGCTTCTCATTAGCAGCCCACTGAGCTGCATCGTCTTCTCACAGAGGTGACGGCAGGGCAGATAGCTTTCGTTTAGTAACTGCACATTAGCAGTCAGTCCTCCCATTTGCCCAAGTCACAGCTTCCATCACTGTTGTCAGTGTCACCTGGTCATGGCTGATGGTGTTTCACTTGTCTGCCTGTGCTCTGAAAATAATGTCTGCCAAGAGCTGGCCAGACACTAAAGTGGACAGAATCAAGCAAGTCTTCCATCTGCTGCCTGCATTTGCTGTCTGTATTCGCCCTGAGAGTTACCCGAGCAGACAAAGAGACTTGCTTCCATAGACATCAGTTCTACCAGGTGAGGAGCCAAATGCAAGCCCTTTTTGGCTAGGTGGTACTAAACTTTTCTCTGCTGGAAGTTGTTCTTTGCCAGGTAGGCAATAAGTCAGAACTAAAAGCTGCAGGAGGCAGACAGAGCAATGCAGAATTAATGAACTTCTGTGTGCCAAGGTACAGAAATAATATTTGGGTAGTAAACATTTTAGTTTTAAGGTCAAAGTTATTCTACCTTGTGACTGCTATTAGATAAACGAGTGACTTATCAGTCACAGACAGAGCTGTTTCAGGTGGTCCTCAGGTGAAGTGACTATGCTCACACTAAAACAAAGTGTTTAAGTTTCCTTTTTTATCTACTAGGTCAAGATCTCACCTTACTGCAACATACCTGCATATGGATTTTCATTGCAGAATATTATTCAGACGTGGTCTAATGAGTAAGCAATATGCATTTTTAAAATTGTCTAAACACCTCTTTACATGCCAACTCTGGTGATAATTACCAAATGTCTATATCAAGAAAAAACAGGCAATTCAGAAATATTAATTTGAGCTATTATTTATGATACACATGTGATAGCTTTCTCTAAATATAGACATTTGGTAATTATCACTGGAACTATTTCTTACAGTTCCAAAGTAGGTACCAATGAAATATAAATATATATTTTTTTGGTAAAAATTTAAATGTTGAAAAATTCTCATTATCTTTGTGTAGAGTACAGTTCTTAGTTTCCTATTCATATTTCATGTAATAATTTGGATTAGCCATCTGGTTTGTTGAGGGTTGAAAATCTGTTTAACACCAACGCAGAATTTTTGTTAAAAAATAAAACAAGTCGCAAAGAAATAAAAAATGTTTTTCAGGTATTTCACAATGCTAATAATGAATAACTTTTAGAAGATGGGGTATAAATTTGCATTTTTATCTTTAGCACCTTTTATTTCATTTGTGCAATGTAGATTCACCTGCAGCATGCTTTTGTAACCTATTTTTCAGGAATATGTCAATCTGGTTGACATATAACATTTCTTACAAAAAATTTACGTTGGCCCACCACATTATTCTAGTACCACTTTTTCCGTTGTCCAAAAAGTTGGTAGCTCAATGAATTAGATAAAGCATTTTCTCAGTGACTCCAAGTCTATGCCCCTGAGATTGAATTACCTCCTCTTCATGCCATGTCTGCAATAGAGTCCAACCCTCTGTTACTGTTCTTGGGTGGATGTGTTTCATCCACACCGAGAGATTGGGAAGCCCAGTGTGGATTTATCAACAGAGATATATCGCTTCATGGATGTAAAAAGTGTATGTTATATTAAAAAGTGGGTCTATAGTGTTATTCTCTATTAGGTAGAATATTATCACTATTGAGTCCCCTTCCATCTATGGCAAGAAACATATTGCCATTCTGTTACCATGTAATAAGATGCAACCTATTGATGTGTTTGTCTGTGACTCCAGCCCAAATCAGTGACCCACACACAGCAGAAATGTATTCTGATGTATCTTGTTGTATCTATTTTTGCAGTCATGCATTATACCCAAGGTGTTCAAACACGTGATTGAAGCATTCTACCCATCCAAGCATCAATCAGGTAGATGTGGGTTGACGTAACTCTGGTATTGAACTCCAGAGGCTAAATCATGGCTCCCACGGCTCATCTGAATATGCTGTTAGAAAATATTCTTTAAAAAGAAAGAATATTCAGTCACATTGAACACAGATGTGGGTTTCTCTTAAGCATTCCTCCAAATACCACCTGTTAGAAATGCAGCTTTGAAGAACTCTTCATGGAATTAGAGAAGGATTTTCTCAGTTCCTGTCAGGACTGGACCAAGCCTGAGGAAGATAAATACAGTAATCATGTTCTAACTTTCAGAGAAACAACTGGGAGGGGGCAGCAGGCTGACTTTTCTTAAGGTTTCATTTTGATAGGGAGAAGAATGGTCAGTTTTTCTACATGATCTCTTATTCAGTCGTTTGACCTCTGACAAGGAGAAGGCCAGGGACTGCTTCTTTCGTTACAGATGTACTCTAAGTTGTAAGGGTGCAAGTTTTTTAAAAAATTGGTCCCATATAAATTTTTGAAATATTTGTTCTAGTTCTGTGAAATATGTCATTAGAATCTTGATAGGAATTGTGTTGAATCTATAGATTGCTTTGGGTGGTATGGGCATTTTAATGACGTTGTTTCTATCCATATATGCTTCCAGTTACTTGTGTTTTCTTCAATTTCTTTCTTTAGTTTCTTATAATTTTCCAAATACAGGTCTTTTACATCCTTGGTTAGGTTTATTTCTAGGTATTTTATTCTTTTTGAAGCAATTGTGAATGATATTGTATTCTTAATTTCCCCTCTGTTAGTTCATTATTGACATATAAAAATACAACTGAGTTTTGGATATTAGTTTTGTATCCTGTTATTTTGCTAAATTCATTTATCAGTTCCAGTAATTTCTTGGTAGAATCTTTGGGGTTCTTTATGTACAGTATCATGTCATCTGCAAATAAAGACAGCTTTACTTATTTCTTTCAAATTTGGATGCCTTTTATTTCTTCTTCTTGTCTGCTTGCTGTGGCTACAACTTCCAGTATTATGTTGCGTAAGAGAGGTAAAAGTGGACATCCTTTTCTTGTTCCCAACCTTAAGGGGAACACTTGTAGTTTTTGCCTGTTGAGTATGATGCTAGCAGTGGGTTTGTCATGTATGGCCTTTATTATGTTTAGTTATGTTCCCTCTATTCCCACTTTGTGGAGTTTTTATCATAAATTGGTGGTGGATTTTATCAAATACTTTTTCTGCATCTATTGATATGAGATAGCCAATAGATATATGAAAAGATGCTCAACATCACTAATCATTAGAGCAATGCAAATTAAAACCACAATGAGATACCATGTCACACCTGCCAGAATGGCCATCATGAATAAATCAACAAACAAATGCTGGCAAGGAAATGGAGAAAGGGGAACCCTTTTGCATTTTTGGTGGGAATGCACATTGGTGCAGCCACTGTGGAAAGCAATATGGAGATACCTCAAAAAATTAAAAAAGGATCTGCCAGCAATCCCACTACTGTGAAGACACTTGAAGAAACCCAAAACACTAATTCAAAAGAACACAAACACCCCATATTCATTGCAGCATTATTTACAACCACCAAGATGTGGAAGTACCCCAAGTGTCTATGAGTAGATGAGTGAATAAAACAACTATAGGACATTTACACAATGGAATACTAATTGGCCATAAAAAAGAAGAAAATTTTAACCTTTGTGACAGTATGGATGGACCTGGAGAATATTATGCTAAGTGCTATAAGCCAGTCAGAGAAAGACAGATACCATATGATTCTACTCATATGTGAAATCTAATGAAGAAATTGAACTAACAAGTAAAATAGAGACAGACTCATAGATGGAGAGCAGGATGACAGCTAGGTGTGGGGGGAGGGTAGAGGATGGAGGGATTGAGCAAAAAGGAAATAGACACTCAGGGATGTAGACAACAGTGAGGTGTTTGTGGTGGGGGAGGGGGTATGAGGAAACTAAATGGTAATAGAAAAAACTACAATAAAAATAAATCGATAAAACATAAACAAATAAATAGAAAATGTGTATATAAGTATGCATTGCATTCAAAAAGAGACAGGTACAAACCTAAGTACCTGTAAGTCTCCTGAATTCTTTTTACCTGCAACTTTTTAATTGGGAAAGGAATGAAAGACAATCCATGCATCACTCACAGGACAACACATACAGTTCTCTCAGTAGCAATTCATTTTTGTTGTTCTGGCTGTCCATTTGGCTGAGGTGGAAAATGAAGAAAGAATATAAGTGAGTTAAAAGGCTAATAACAAGACATGTGTGCAGACTAAGCATTTTTACCCAAAGTGACATACTGGTACTGTGGTGTTACAGACAATATTGACTGACGACAACACAACCATTAGCGCTAAATTGGTCTCTTGCTGTAGGTAAAGACACCTCAAGTTTTGTAGGCATATCAAACTCAGAGTCCAATGTAGCAAAAAATACAATGGGATAGACTTGGTTATATCAGAGAGGAATATTTTATGCAAAGACCTATAGAATTTTCATATTCTAGACCCTTTTCACAAGGAAAACAATTGTTTTTATTGCTTTTGTTGGAAGAAATTGTTATCGTTAATTGTTTAGGTATAGGGAGATAAAAGTAGTTACCATGCAGAATGATATCATCAAGTCTTAAAAAATCTCAGGTAGTGCTTAAGTATTTGGCAGTGGATCTGAAATGGATCCTGTCCTTCATTCTTGTCTATTTTTCCCATGGGATTTGGTGTAGATAACACAAATTTTTGTATTCACTTCTGGCATCCTCTTACCTAAATGACGGAAGAACTGAAGTACCAGGGGATGGACATGTCTGGGTGTGAAGCAGGTCACATGTGTGTTCTCAGGCAAGGTCACCGTAGTTTGGAACAGTGGACATAATTTTCATGGGCACAATAATATCTCAATATTAATTTTAAGGCTAGATTAAAATATCGGGGTTTAAAGGAAGTAATTCAGTGGTTTATGTCTTCTAGATGCTTTCTTACTCATTATTTCTGTTTTCTACCCCTTTTTTTTGTTATTTTTAAAAGTGTAGTGGTTTGTACATAGGAGGTGTTCTATACATACCACTTTACATTGATGCACAGGCAATTAAGATTATTGTTTTCAATTTAAACTTTAGGACTCTGTTACCAAATCTAGGGTGCTTCATTTTGTGTACTTTTAGTGTGACTCTAGTAGGCATCATTTTTCTGGTCTGGAATGTCTACACAGCTGGTTCTCTGCAGGCACAAGACTCTCAGCAAAGTAGCAGTCTCTCCAGGTTCTGCCAAGTTAAATGCAGGCACTCAGCTGTTAAGATTATAACAGAAGAAAACCCCATAAGTATCTGTATGACAAAACATACTTTTAAAACTCATTCTATTTATAATCTATAATCCTTCATCTCAAGGCTGTTAGACATTGCCCTTTATTTTATTTTATTTTTTTTGAAAGCTGTCCTTTTGTGTGCTGATGTTAGAAGCAAAGTCACAGAGCATCACAGAAGCCACCCTTTTCCCTAGCTGTGGGCTTTAAGGTTAGTTTTAATAGCATGACAATTTCAAAGCAGCACTAGTTACTGCAGGCTGTGGCTAATTCAAAACACTGAATAAAACTGGGAACTCCTTTGTGTGATTATTAAACCACAATTGTCTACCTTCATGCACTCCTGTGTTTAGTATTGGTTTTAACAATAATAAAAGTCATAATACTTTTTTTTTTTACCAGAAATGCAAAGCTCTTTAAAATAATCTCATTACAGGTCTCTGTGAAGTGTCCCTAGGAAGCACCTTTGGCTGAGTCATCCCAGCTGACAGCACTGATCTTCACGGAAGCAAAATGTGGAGCAAATTCCCCTCAGCAGTTTTACCTCTGGGTTAAGGGTTCACTCCACTGAGAGCAAGTAAAAGAAACTGAATAAAAACACAATTGTATAATCCTATTATTCTAATATAACAACTCTTAGATTTCCTTTTTTAAAAAAGACAGTCTCATTTACTTAAGGCTATTTGATGTTAAAACTGAAATCTAAGCATATCCTTGAAGGAAGAGCTAAATACCTAACCTTGAATAACACCAATCTGTTGTTTTAATCAGGTATATTCTTCAGCTTTATCAGTTTTAAAGTTCTACATATGTATGATTGAAATGGTCAATTCTTAAAGCTCCTTAGACAAGTTATAATACAACATAAAGAAGACTCCTTTGAGGAGTGGCCATGCTCTCACCACATTATCGGAATGCTCGTTATCCACCATGGCATCTTTGAATCGAGTGTCATTAATGCCTAGAATTAGGAATCTCAAGAGGCAGCCCACACTAGACAGGGATTCTGTTCCCAAGGTACTGCATGATTATGTTGTGAGATATTTGCAGAGAGGTTTATTTTGGGCTGAGTGAAATTAGCATTTTTGTTTACAAGAATACCATCTCACTGATCAAGTTAAAGTACATGCCTAATAACTAGTGTTTCTTAGGCTTTTATGTTGCCCTTAATTAGACTCTTCAAAGTTAATTAGGGGAACAAATAGTACTTTTTGTTCTTTTAAGTCCCCTTTAACAGCTTTCTCACACTTAAAATGTTGCCTTCAACCCACTGGTGAACTGCTCATTGGTTAACTTCTCCTTCATTCACGCAGTACAATCCACTCTGTTTTCTTGGGTGTCTTCAGTTCCCCCTCCCCCTAGTTTTCAAACGTTAATATGGTTTATGTTTAGATACAAAATTATTCATTAAATTTTTTTGCTCCTCTTTGGGAACAGTGTTTTGCTCAAGGCTTAGTAACTGGCAAAACTAAATTTGTGGAGCATAGCACATGCAGGAAGACTAGGACAGTTTTGCCTTCGAAAATTGCACAGGAAAATTGAGTTTCCATACTCCCACCCCTGGGTGTGGGTTCGTGCTGGCAGTATGAGCTGTAACACTGTTTTCATCTGAATTAAAATAAAAATAATTGGCCTTATTTTCATACCTATTATACATTTGAATATTTTTCTTAAAATGTTTTTCTTTATTTTTTAATAAAGGGCTTATTGAACACAGAAAGCTGACACTCAACATAATAAACTAATCCCAATGTCGTGAAATTTTTGCCACGATGTCTGTCTGCTTTGTGCCACTAACGGTAATGTAAGACTATTAGAAGGGAACCGAGTAAATGAGAAATAGTCTTTGCATTAGAGCAGGAGTCTGTCACTCTTCTGGCAACCCTGCCGAGAGCTACACATCAAAGCCACCACACTGTGCTAATAGTGTCACTTATCCCACAGCCTTTACACTGTCCCATATGCAGTTGCTGTGCAGGGGGTGTGCACATGAGGGTGAGAGGGGAGTTGACAATGTGTTAGAAGAAACCGTAGGAGATAAACTGAATGTGATTTATCACCTCTAATCCTTGCGATGGAAAACATTTAGGAAGAGCAAATAATTGAGGTCTTTCAGAAATATGTTTTTATTTAAAAAAAAACCCTTGAATGAATTAGAAACCTAAAAATGGAGGAAGGAAAATAATTTTTTAAAAAGTATGAGAAACCTTTAATATGTTTATATAATTGGAAGAAATATGTTACGCTTTAAAATCTCTTAAAATGCTTTAGTTTTTATTATATGCCTGAAAAATGTTTTTAAAAAGACTTCATTATTTTTTTTGTATATGGCAATCACAATCACAGAAATCTACATAACTCAAGTTACTAAAACAAAGATATTTTTATCAAACTGAAGCAATCAGTGGTGATGTATCTATTTTCCACTTACTTCCATCTTCCTTGCCAGGCTAATACTGTTTCTGTTGCATTTTATTTTTTGGCATTGTTGTTTGTACATTGTGTAATCACTGAGTGGTACCAGACTGACAGGTTGAAAGAGTGAGAAGCACACAGGAAGTCCCAGTGGAGTCAGAGAAAGGCCCCCCCAGTCCAACCACGACAGGCAGATGAGCTGTGCCTCCCAGGCCCCTCAGGCCAGCTCCACAGAGTGTGGCTGGTACCTGGTCCAGGATCTCTCCCAAGCCTTGGCAAATATGCCAGCTTTATTTCTAGGTCAGTCTTCTCAATCGTTCTCTTAGGAACTGAGCTAGCTGTAAATGCTTCTTCGGAGTCCTTAAACTACCCAAAGGGTGTGGGAGAAATGGGAGAAATCGAAATGGCTGAGTTGAAGCTTGCCTTTACATTTCAAACAGGCATATAGTTGGCATAAAAGATTTGCCAACAATGTTTCTGTGATCTGGCAGAATAAAAAAATAAGCATTTCATGAAAGAGAAAAGCCAATAGACAGAAGGATTTAAAACAAATAGCCCCCACTCCTTAAAATTACCTCAAGGCCTGTTTTGCAGATTTTGACAGTTACAACTTTTCATTGGCGGTCAAATCTTATAATTTCAGTTGATTAGGACAGAAATTTGAAACAACCAAGAAAGAAATCATAGCAGAGAGGCCCTGAAGCTTCCACATTTTAATCTAGAGGAGTTTCTGTCCATCTCTGATTTCATCTTCTGGTCCTAGTTTAGTCTTACAATTGTAACATATAGATTGATTTGGTTTACAGTCCACATTGGAGGTTTAAGAATGCAAAGATACAATGAGTGACAATCTCTTAACAAGAACCAGGAAGAGATGCTTCATAAAGCAGAAAAGGGAAAACTGCAAAAAGGATAGTTTCTCTGCCAAAGGGGAGAACTTAGCATCTTTCCGTGCAGGCCAGGAACTCAGTGCTCTGTCAGTGTTCTTTCACGTAGGACAGAATCATAGAAATGAAAGGAATTTCGTCAAGTCCACGAAAGCTGTTTCTCCCCTTATAGTCTTGTCTTAATTGCCAGCATCACAGTCCAGTGAAGGTAGAAACCCGAGTCATCTTCCAGACCTTCCTCTGTGCTTATCTTTCTCTCCTTACCCAGTTAGCCAAGTCCTACTGATTCTCCCTCTTTTTTTAAAGTATGTTTTATTGATTATGCTATTATAGTTGTCCCATTTTTTCTCCCTTTCTCCCCTTCTGCCCTGCATCCACTCCCCCTTATTTCATGTCCATGGGTTATATGTATAAGTTCTTTGGCTTCTCCATTTCCTATACTGTTCTTAACCTACTCCTGTAGGTTATCTTCTGTCTACCAATTATGCTTCTTATTCTCTGTAGCTTTTCCCCCCATTCTCCCCCTCCCCCTCCCCACTGATAATACTCCATGTGATCTCCATTTCTGTGATTTCTTCTAGCTGTTTGCTTAGTTTTTGTTTTTTTAGGTTTGGTTGTTAATAGTTGAGTTTGATTCTCCCTCTTAAGTAATTCTTCAATTTGAAATTCTGTCCTTATTGCCACTATGTTATTTTTGGTAAGACTCTGTGTTTGAGACTTTATTTTTCCTTCTTAGTATTCCTTATCCAATACTATAAGTTGGAGGCAAGAAATAATGTTCATGTGTAGGCTATCAACACTTGATAACATGAGGCTTATGCTTCATTATTTTCTGGGTGCAACTGCCTATTAGTTGATCTCCCCAGCTCTGGTTTGTCCATACTGCCAGAGGTCCTCTCTGAAATCACAAGGTTGGTGCTACAGTGTGCTTTGCTACTGTTACATAATCTCCAATGTCTTCTGTGAGAGCAGCATTCGTCATGATCAAAGCCCCCTCAATCATTTCCTCTGTAGACCCTGCCACCTTTATCTCTTCTCATCTCCCACATGCCCCTACGCTGCAGCCATAAGGAACTTCTCACCAGTCTCTGAATATGCCACTCTTTCAAACTGTGTGTTTTCCCATATGCCATTTCTTTTCTTGGAGTGCCCTTCCCTGCTTTCTCTGCATGGTAAACTCCCACTCATGCTGTAAGACCCAACTCAAATGCCATTTCCTCTTTGAAAACTTCCCCACTCCTGCAAAGAAGAATTGGCATTCAGGGATCCACTGTCCTTTTGCAAACACTTCTTTTAAGATAACTAGTGTCACCCCCAGACCTGGGCAAGAAGGGCTCTGACCCTTCTTAAAAGTCTATGACCCTTCTCCAGATGGGCAGAGGTCCATGTGGTCAAAGGAATGTGCTACCTGAAGTCCTACCTTCCTCCTTTCTAAGGTATACTCTGTATACTTGGTATCATAAAACTCCCTATCCAAATGAGCTTAATCCCAATCCACAAACTCCCAAGGTTCCTTTCCCTGGGTGTTTGCATCTGAGAGCAGTCCATGTGTGAGAGTACCACTATATGTGAGGGACAGGGGAATGTGGTTAGGGCTTAGGCTTGTTGCCTAGGGTATTTACATACAAGTGCCCAGTGCCCCTCATGGTAAAAGACAGAGCTGAGGGTGGGGTTGTGAAAGAAGGGAGGAGGATATAGGGTTTGAGCCAGAGAGAAGATTTTTGATGAGATTAAATTGCAGCCTGGAACTCTAAGGAATTCAGGAATCCTAAAATTGAAGCTGCCATACAAAAGAAGAAAATTTTACTCTTTGTGACAGCATGGATAGACTTGGAGGACATTGTGCTAAGTGAAATAAGCCTGTGAGAGAAAAACAAATACCATATGATTCCACTCATATGTGGAATCTGATAAATAAATGAATGAACTTGAACCTAGAAGTCCATGTTGTTTGGAAGATATATTTGTCCAGGTAGAAAAACATTTTATTCAACTGTTTGTAGCTTCATGTTTTATATATATATATATATATATATATATATATATATATATACATACACATACAGTGATATATATATATATATATATATATATATATATATATACAGTGAGCTTAAGAGAAATTACACTTTTTGGTTCTTTCTTTTTTCTTAATTAAATTTATTGGGATGACATTGGTTTATAGGGTCACATAGGGTTCAAGTGAATTATTTCTATGACACATGATCTGTATATTGCATAGTTGACCCACAACCCAAACTCAAATAATCTTCTGTCACCATATATTTGGCCCCCTTTACCCCTTACCACCCCTTACCTGTTTCCCTCTGGCAACCACCATAGTGTTGTCTGTGTCTATGAGTTTTAGTTTTATATTCCACACACGAGTAAAGTCATGTAGTTCTTAGTTTTTTTTCTGATTAACTTATTTTGCTTAGCATAATATTATCAAGGTCCATCCATGTTGTTACTCATGGGAGCAGTTCATCTTTTCTTATGGCTGAGTAGTATTCCCTTGTATATATGTACCACATCTTTATTCAATCCTCTATGGAAGAACACTTTAGTTGTCTCCATGTCTTGCTCACCATGAATAATATTAAAAAAATGTGTTTCAATATTTCATTATCTTTCTTTATAGTATATTTGTGGATATAAACAATTATATTTATAATAATTGCTTTATGAAGGCAGTTCCATGTAAAACACATTCAAAGAACAGTATCTAAATTGGTTAAAGGAAAAAATCAGACTCTGGGTGAGAACTGGACTCGTCCTGTACAGTAAAACATTATGGGTTCAATTCCCAGTCAGGACACATACCTATGTTGTGGGTTTTATCACCAGTCTGGGTGCATATGGGAGGCAACTGATCAATGTATCTCTCTCATAGTCATGTTTCTCTCTCTTTCTCCACCTCTAAAATCAATAAACATATACTCTGGTGAGGATAAAAAGAACCAACCAAACAAAAAATAAATAAAAACAAAACAACCAAAAAACCTTTCAACAAACAAAAGTCCAGAACCAGATAACTTCACTGGTGAATTTTACCAAACATTTAAAGAAGAATTAATACCAATCTTTCTCAAATGCTTCAAAAAACTAAGAGGAAACACTTCCAAAATCATCTTATGAGACCAGTATTACCCTAAGGCCAAAGCCACACAAAGTCTCTAAAAATCTGAAAACTGAAAGCCAATATCCCTGATGATCATAGATACAAAAATTCTCAATAAAATATTAGCAAACTGAATTTAACAATACATTAGAAAGATACACCATGTACAGTAGATTTATTCCAGGGTTGCAAAGATGGTCTAACATGAACAAATCAATCAATGTGACACATGATACTAATAAAATGAAGGATAAAATCATATAATTATCTCAATAGATGCAGAAAAGCATTTGGAAAAAAATTCAATATTGTTGAATGAAAAAACTCTAAATGACCTGGGTATGGAAAGTTGTATATAATAGCTAACATTGTACTCAACTGTGAAATGCTAAAAATGTTTTCTCTAAGATCATAAACAAGACAAGGATGTGCACTCATGAAACTGTTATTCAACATAGTACTGGAGTCTCAGCCAGTGCAATTAGGGAAGAAAAAAGATGAAAAATGAAGGGAATTCAAGATAGCATCAGAGTAGATAGATACTACACTCACCTCTTCCCAGTACCAAACTGGAATTACAACTGAATTATAGAACAATTATCTTGAATAACCAACTGAAGACCAGCTAAAGAGAGGCCTTCTAACCAAGGATTTACAGAAGTCACATCAAGACTGGTAGGAAGGGTGGAGACATGAAAAGGGCTGGCCCTGCTCCCATGAGTAGTGGCTGAGGTTCCAGAGGGATATTTCAGCTGTGGGGTCTCCCATGAGAAGTGTGTGGTCTCAAACCCAAGCTAGGCTCTCCAGCCCAGAGCACCAGAGGCAGGAAGAGGCTCCCATAAAACATCTGGTTATGAAAAGCAGCAGGGTTTCTGTGCATCAGGAAAAATAGGAGTCCTCTAAAGACATAGGTGCCCTCTTAATAGGCAAATGCACAAAATTTTCTTCACAGCTACTTACCCTGTGCTATGGCAGAGGGAGGGTGGAGCAGATTAGAGTTGTGTGAATAGTGTTTGGAGTTTGTGGCTATAGGGAGAGAGCTGAAAAAAGAGCCAACATGGTCCCTGTGCTGAGTCATTCTTTCAAACTGCAGATGCCAGTTTTCTTGGGTGGAGTGCCCCCCTCCATGTATATTTATCCTGGGGAAAGCAATAGCCACACCCTCTGGACTCTCTCTCAACTCACCATGTGAAGCTTATATCCTGCTGAGCAATTGGGTGCCTTGGCCAGGGTGTAGAAGTCTGGGGAGACTCTGGGGCTGTCAATGACTTAGTTGTGTGGCTTTGTGGCACGGACCATTTCTCCTCCTTTCCTATGAACCTTGCCGGTGCTTCTGCCTTGTGGGGGATCCATTAGCCTGACCCTACAGGCTCTGGTGACTCCACCTGCTTGACTCTTAGTGGCTCTGCCCTGTGGGAGCTGAGGAAAAATCCTGGGCAGACTGGGTTGTGTGTCTCTTGGGTGGGAGCCTCATTCCCCACCTTGCCCAAAGCATGACCAGGATGCCCTCATCATGGGAGATTCACTAGTTACATCCTTCCAAATCCCATCAGCCTCACTTTACTGAGCTCTATCTTCTGGCAGAATCTGAGACAGAATGAGTTGTATGGCTCTAGGATAGGGGCCATTTTTCCTCACGTGCCTGTTTGGAGTAGAGCTCTCTCTTCACGTAACAAAATATTGATCTGTTTGGGCCTGATAACCTATGCTGGCCTCACTTTGGCAACTCCCTGAGACCCCCACCCCAACAAAAATGTGTGTGAGCATGCAATGGAGTGTGATCATGAAGTGTGTGGCAGCTAGATTTGATATACTTGGAGAAATTTGCTGAGTGGCCTCAGACCCAGCATTGGCACTGAGTTTGGAACCTGTATTAATCTGGTGAACACCACTTGCCTCTACCTCACTCACTGAGAACCTACCTCATGTAAACTGAGTACAGCCAGAGGCTACTGAAAGTGACGGAGCCTATCAGGCAGTCAGGAAGTGAAAACAGGTGGAGGCAGATCTTAGGGTTCCTAGAGAGTTTTGCTGACCTGTCCCTGGGCTCAGTGTTAGTAAAAGCAAGCCTTGGTGAACAGCTTGGTCTTTTCTGCATGCACCCAAGCCCATGGGAGGCAACCACAAACTATGGATCACTTGTAGCTCCAAACAGGTTGCCTAAGGGCCGATCACAAGCAGTGTCTGACATTGTCCTGCACCAAAGTCCATCCCAAAAGACCTTGAACCAAACACATAGTGGCCAGCTTCAGACAATATAAGAACAGGATCCAATAAGCATCACAAGTGACATATCCAAAAGGATATCTTGGCTGGCACCAGACCCTGCTGAGACAAATTCTGCTTTGTGTGGTCAACACCTGCACAGAAGCTCACACATTGTGGTTGGGGTTGAGCCTCACAGTTATCCAGCCTGAAGCTCAATCCCATGAATGAATGACCCAACAGCAATCAGGACTCAATTATAACAGGAGAGTCCACATAATCCACACAAGGGATGTTTCTGGAACACACAGCTCAGGTGATCAAGGAAACTACCTACTACTGGATTTCACAGGACATCTATTACATAAGGCCACTCCACCAAGACTAGGAATCATAGCAGGTCTAATACACAGAAACAAATACAAGCAGACAGCCTAAATGGGGAGAAAATGAAATTTTCCCCAAAAGAAAGAATGGGAAAAATGTTCAGATAAAGAGCTAAATGAAATGGAGGCAAGTGATTTATCAGAAATAGAGTTCAAAGCAATGGTTAGAAGGATGATGAACAGCATGAAGAAAGACATATAAACCATAAAAAGAACCAGTAAGAAATGAAGAATGTAATACCTGAAATTAAGAATACACTGGAAGGAATAAATGGTAGGTTGGATGAAACAGAGTTGAATTAGCAATTTGGAAGACAAGGTGGGGGAAAAAAACCCAACCAGAGCAGCAAAAAGAAAACAGAATTAAAAAAAAATAGAATATTTTAGGGAAACTTTGGGACAACATAAAGCATAACAATATCCTTAGCATAGGGGTTAGAAGGAGAAGAGAGAGAGCAAGGGATTGAGCACCTATCTGAAAAGATAATGACAGAACACTTCCCTAACTTAATGAAGGAAAGAGATGCACAAGTCCAAGAAACGCAAAGAGTTCCAACATTATTTCCCTCTCCCTTCCCCTCTGGTTACTGTCTGGTTACTGAGAGTTCCAAACAAGGTGTACCTAAAGAAGCCCATATCAAAACACATCATAATTAAAATGTCAAAAGTTAAAGATAAAAAGAGAACCTTAAAAGCAGCAAGAGAAAGAAAGTTAGTTATCTACAAGGGAGCTCCCATAAGACTATCAGCTGATTTCTCCCTAGAAGGGGTTGGCATAAAATATTCAAAGTGATGAAAAACAAGGACCTTCGACCAAGACTACTTACCCAGCAAGACTATCATTTAAAATTGAAGGAGAAATAAAGAGCTGCCCAGACAAGAAAAAGCTACAGGAGTTTGTTACCACCAAAGCAGTATTACAAATTATGTTAAATGGCCTTCTTGAGGAAGAGGAAGGAAGAAAGAGAAAGAAAGAAAATTGAAAAAATTAAATGCCAATAAATACATGCCTATCAATAATCACTTTATTTTTTTAATCTTTACCCAAGGACATACTATTGATATTTTAGAGAGAGAAGAAGGTGGGGAGAGAAAGAGTCAATGTGAGAGAGAAGAGAAGTATCCATAGGTTGCCTCCTGTATGCCTGTATGCACCCTGACTGGACACCTAACCTGCAACTTCATTTTGGTGTGCAAGATGATGCTCCAACCAACTGAGCCACTCTGCTAGGACACAATAATCACGCTAAATGTAAATGGCTTAAATGCTCCAAAAGAAATAGGGTAGCTTTGTGACAGCATGGATGGGACTAGAAAGCATTATGCTAAGCGAAATAAGCCAGGTGGTGAAAGACAAATACCATATGATCTCACCTTTAACAGGAACCTAAACAACAAAACAAACAAACAAACAAACAAGCAAAATATAATCAAAGACACTGAAATAGAGAACAGGCTGACAGTGTCCAGAGGGGCAAGGGGAGGGAATTTTAGGGGAAAAGGGGAAGGGTTTACAAGAACAAGTATAAAGGACACATGGACAAAAACTAGTAGGGAGTGGAAATGGGAGGGAGGTGGGAAGGACTGGGGAGTGGGCGGATGGGAGTAAAAGGCAGAAAACTGTACTGAACAATTAAAATAAAAAAAAATAACAAAAAAAAAGAAATAGGGTAACTGAATGGATAATAAAACAAGATGCATGGGTCCTTTATACATGTTCATTTACCACCCTTTCCTTTCTTTCCTACATTATTTCCCTCTCCCCTCCCCTCTGGTTACTGTCAGTTTGTTCTTTATTTCAATGTCTCTGGTATATTTTGCTTGCTTATTTGTTTTGTTAATTAGGTTCCACTTTTAGGTGAGATCATATGGTATTTGTCTTTCACTGCCTGGCTTACTTCATTTAGCATAATGCTCTCCAGTTCCATCCATGTTGTCACAAAGGGTAAGAGTTCCTTCTTTCTTTCTGCTGTGTAGTATTCCATTGTGTAAATGTACCACAGTTTATTGATCTACTCATTTACTGATGGGCACATAGGCTGCTTCCAGCACTTGACTATTGTTAATTGTGCTGTTATGAGCATTGGGGTGCATAGGTTCTTTTGAATCAGTGTTTCAGGATTCTTAAGGTATAATCCTAGCAGTGGAATTGCTGGTTCAAAAGGCAATTTCATTTTTAGTTTCTTGAGGAAATTTCATACTGTTTTCCACAGAGGCTGTACCAGTCTATATTCCCACCAAGATGCACTATGGTTCCCTTTTCTCCACAACCCCACCAGCACTTATTGTTTGTTGATTTGTTTATGGTGGCCATTGTGACCAATGTGAAGTGGTATCTCATTATGGTTTTAATTTACATCTCTCTGATGGCTAGTGATGCTGTGCATCCTTTCATATGTCTCTGGGCCCTCTGTATGTCCTCCTTGGAGA